>JADLZN010006102.1:0-415000 GCA_018155175.1 Sinocyclocheilus anophthalmus
CCCGTGACGTGTAGCCATCATAAAAATGGGATTCAAAGTCATACTGATGGCTCGTTTAGGCTGTTCAGAGTCGATTATTTCATTTGGGAGACTAACTTTATTTATCGTGCACTTTCAGCTTTACAATTTTTACATACAGCTTCATTACACACTGCATGAAAGGCATCTGAGTGCCGGGTCCAGTGATGCAAGACACAGTTGTAGCGATCAGACACGTCTGTCTAGCTTATGTTTACATAGAAAAACAAAGACATCCATTGACCAACAATTAAACAATTGCAGATAGACACCAGCACCTCCGAAATACTGTGTTGATTTGTCTGTTAAGTGCTCAAGTAGACAAAATAACCAAATTATTCATCCCTAATAACTAAACCTCACTCCTACATCTCCTGAAAGACTGAAATGCTTCAAGTAGGAGGAATGAGATTGTCAGGTTATTATCTAGTTAACATGAGGTAACCACAGATCATTGGACTCAAATAAGCTTGTGTTTTGTTTTGCCTTTACTGAACAGACACATACCTGGAACAGTTCCACATGGCAGTGCACAAAAGCAGCGGTGTATTGAATTACATTACTTTTCCTGCAGAAAGTAGTACTGTGTTCAGAGCCGTTTTGACGGAGCATCGGAGTGCAAGTTGCATTGAAAAAGGAATGCAATGGAGGAAATGGACACAGCGTGCGATCAGTCCGCACATAACAGGCGGTGGGGTGCCAAACAGTCAGTAGATAAAGTCAAAGAGATGTATTACGCTACAAATCTGCCCTGACACAGGGAAGGTGTAAGTTCCTCCTGGTTAATGATGCACAAAATGGATTAAAAGGAAAAATGTCCTTTTTTATCACTTCTCCCAGCATGAATGCAGGTTTAGATTTTAAAAGGTTTATTTCAAATCATCGGAGCCATTAACCACCAAACTGTCACGATGTTACGGACAGGGTGAAATTTGTGCAGTCGTTCCCGTATGAAATTGGTGCCAGCGACTTAAGACAGCAGGACAGTTCTGGAATAGGGGTCACATTAACCTTGTTTAACCTTGTTTCCAAAACTGGTCAACCTGTCATTGTGTTGCAACTGATGTGCAGTGTTTCTCATTGCCATTATAAAAAGAAATAGAACTGAAATGGTTTCACATTGTTGTTTTATAGGCAGTTTGCTCTCGTTTTTCTCCGACATACTTTGCAATTTACAATAAAGCGCCATAGTTTTTGTATTTTATCCGGACTCAGTGAAAGTAAATATAAACAGTGTAATTAAGAAGATGGTTTTGCTTACATTCTTCATTCATACTGACAAGTATCTTCCAAGACATCATATAGTGTCCCAAGGCTATTTATTTGAAGTGGATTAGTCCGTTCTTGATGACGTGAACAAGATAGGTTAAACATGCCTAATCTGTTATCGTTGATGCTGCCTCTTGCTGTTTTGCCAATTTGGAGCTAATAGCCCCTCTTCCTCATTCTCTTTCATTATATTGGAAAGGGTGGTGGTCACCTTTTATGTTCCATTGCAGTAAATCAGTAAATCACACAGGTTTGCAAAGTATTTCCATTGTTTGTGTGATCTGTGCCTTTAATTGCTCACAGCCATTGTGCTGTGACAGTGTGTCTGAAGGGGCCAGTCATTTCCTTCTCCGTCACGCTTTCCTAAATCTCTTTTACCAGAGCTTGAAATACAAACTCTTTGTTTACCCCCATTAGAACATTCCGCCTCAACAATGATTTCCTGTGACTTTGCAAGGAGGCATCTGAAAAGATCTTGCTACTGTATGGTTTCCAAATGATTAGTGGTCTTAGTACAAAGAGAGCTTGGCTGCAGAGTCATTCATAGAATGAGAAGGAGGGTTGTTTGAGTCATTTTGGTATAAAAAAAAGCCAGCATGAATTCACCCAATTTCCTCTCAGCAGACCATTTAGAAAATGTGTAACGTATTAGACATACAAATGTTTAATAGTGACAAAGGAGGGTCTGCACACACTGACTGTGTCAGAAACCTGAAAAATGTTGACTTCTCAGGGAGAATACAAAGGTAGGAAGGCATCAAGGCATGTTTGAGTCCAATGTTTGCATAACATCCTACAAAGATGCCTCCATCTGGTCGATTTTCTGAGGGCAGCATGAATGCATCATTTGTTGCCTACAAGCAGTCCCTGCAGGATTTCGCCGAGCTTATTTCTAATCATGGCTGCCCAAAATTATGGATTTGGCTGTGGCTTTTCTAAAGAATTGCAATGCTATTATTTGCTGCTGTTTTTGTGTTGTTTTGCAACAAAAACTCACAAATAATCATTATTTAATTATGAAAATGAGTTTAGTTTGTTACCTTCATAAACATATCTGAGTTAGGCAGCACTATTGGCATAAAGCAAATAATGGCACACTACAATCTACATTAAAACACATAACAAATTAGTTGGAGATGTCTGTAAAGTCCGTTCTCAGAATTTTGATTGATCTAAAATGAATAAGCACAGTTATTTCAATAGTGTGCCCTTCGCCAACAGCTACCAAGATGCTCTCGGTGCATGTGTCTTAACTTTTTAGGTCCCACAAGCAATTCAAGTGATCCGAAAACAATGCTAAATCGTTAGGCTGTGGTGTCAGTGTTGGTGCTTTCATATTTACCTGCATATGCTACCTATATATGCCATTTTCAGTGAAATCCAGTGTTTAGTTGTTCATGAAGAAGCATAAAAGGACTCTAAGATCCCGGAAATCCAGTAGGAGTCAGCCAATCGAATTTAGAACTAAGCTTTGTTCTGTACTTTACATTTTAGCCAATATTAGGTCATCCAATTGTTCTTACATATTGTTCACAGTATATATCTAAGAGTAGTGTGCTATTTGAATAGCCAATAATGTTTCATAACTCTGCCTTCTTTCCAGATGCTAGGTGTCCAAATCTCTTTACTTTGTCTGTCTTAATCTCTCTTTTTCTCTTCATCTTTTCCTCACAAATGGAGCACAACATTCCCAAAGGAAGTTTTAGTGAGACAGGATGAAGGTAGACAGACACTGCCCACTCAAATCTTCAAAAGCTTTTCTTGCTTCCGTGATGGGCTTGGCCCCTAACTGCACAAACAGCCATATTTCACCAATGATGATTATCAACAAATGATGAATTCTCTAACCAATCAAACTGCAACTAGTCAAACATGACAGAGGAAGTTGATGTAAATTGTTATTTACATGCAGATTTCCAGGTTCAGCAGATGTAAACTAAATCCATGCTGTGCTGTATTTGACATCCTGTGTCTGGCTAGGAGTAGTGGGTCGTTTTCGGTCATTGTTTTTAAGCTTCTAGCGTACTGCTGTTTCCCAGCAACAACATAACTGTGCTATCCCAGCATTATGGTTGTGTGGGTACAGATTCATGTTGCCTTCTGCTTATAATGCTTTACCTAGAATGGCATCTGTTGCATGAGGAAATATGTATTTTTTGACAAATAAAAGCAAAATCCTTGCTCTGTTTATGAGGTGGCCCACGTCTGTACCCAATCAGTCAAATACACTTGCCTGGATGCCCAGGGAGAACAGGAAGCCACACCAGGAAGATTATGCTAATTGAAAACAGAAATTATTTTTAGCTTGTTACAGATTGTAAGAAACTTTGTTGAAAAAATCGATAAATAAGAGCTATAAGGTGTTTTGTGTATACTTGGGCTGTTGATTTAATATATTAATTATATAGTTATATTCATTATTTCATTATTTAGAATTTAGTAGATTGCCCCTATTGTTATCATAGTTTTCTTCCTGCTTCTTTTCCTTTCTTCTTCCTTCTCTTCTTCTCTTTTTCCTTCTGCTTCTTCTTTGCTTCTTCGTCTTCTTCTTCTTCTTCTTTCTTCCACTCTGGATTCTATGGCAGCCCATAGAACCACTTGCAGGAAAGTTATGAAATTTGGTACACAGATAGAGGAAAGTCTCAATATTAACCATAGCAAATTTGGAGTCTTTATCTCAAACTCTCTAGCGCCACCAATATGCCAAATTTGCACTCATATTTCTGCTAATAACTTTTGAACTGTAAGGTCTAGAAGAAAAATTCCTTGGCTCATGCTGAGTCGAATGCATACCAAATTTCTATGGGTCAAGATTTTTCGCAATTTTGAATTATCCAAAAAACCTACTATTTTTCGAACTCGTCCTAGACAGTTTGTCCAATTTTCACCAAAATTGGCATAGATCATCTTCAGAGCATTCTGGCAAAAGGTTATCAAAAGCTTTTTGATATACCAAACCTTTTTCATACAGCATGTTAACGAATTTGACAATTTTTTGGACTTATGTCCAAATAGACATAAGGTTATATCTCCGCAACGCTTTAGCGAATTGTGACCAAACTTAGTATGTGTTATAACAAGCATAACCTGAGGGCGTATGAGTAGTTTCGGCACAGTGCCACTTACTGGTCAAAAGATGTAAAAAATGGCCTTTCTGCTTATAACTTCTGACCAGTTTTGGCTCATTAGATTCGGAATGGCATACAAAATCAAACGATAAGTAATTGTCCTACGTCAGCCTTTTTGGGCGTCGACCATTTTGAGTTTTGTAGTAAAATTTTGTATCACAAAAAAAAAATCTTTAACAGGGGTCTCCAACCCCACTCCTGGAGAGCTACCTTCCTGCAGAGATCAGCTCCAACCCCAATCAAACACACCTAAACCAGCTAATCAAAGTTTTCAGGGGGCTACTTATTTACAGACAGGTGTGTTAAAGCAGGGTTAGAACTTAATGCTGCGTTCAAGTCCTCCTGGGACGTTTGTACTTACGAGTTGACAAGTCGTAATAATGATGTCAGGTGCGTTCAAGTCACTTTCGTCGGCACAAGATGGCGGAGTACCTTCTTTTAATCAATTACACACAAAAAACAGCAAAGAATGCGCATCAGGTGTGTTTAAATTAAATTAATTTATGAAGCCACTTTAAATGTATATAAAACTTGTTATTAATTGTTATATTACAATCTTGTCATATTTCATTCAAACAGCTTTTTTTGTAAATAAAAAAGCCTGACAATGTCACTGCTTACTACCTATAAGTATTGTGGAATACCGTTGCATCCATCGATTCCGTCATGTTTCTAATTTACACACCCCCAACTCGTACAGATCATTGCTTAAAGAAAATCCCGAACTCCCCACTGGTGATTATGACTTTGTGGTGGTGTTCATGTGCTTTAGCTTCGTAAATACGATCTGACAGTAGCTCTCCAGGAGCAGGGTTGGAGAACCCTGGTATTTACTGAGTAATTAAAGACAGCTCCTTAGCTCTTCATTTTATTATTATTATTGATTAAATTAACATTCAACATTTAACATTAAAAAAAATAACAATGCCCTCTGACTCCATACATATTCCTTATTATTATTTAAAAATATTATTTATGCTTATTAACTGGTCTACATACAATGATTGATTTGATTAATTAACCAGCATATCATGTAATTAGATAGCATTTCTGATCAATTGATTTCCCTAGTATGTTCCAAATAAGATGCTGTATCCATACATATTTTCATTTAAAATTGCAATACCGCAGTTTTCCATCTACCCATATAAATCTCAAGTAGTTTTCCTCATAGGAATGGATTCACAGCCTTGCTCTTCAAGTTTGTTTGAGGAGGGACTCTTGGGGACCCAATTGTAAATGCTGCCTCTCAGAATGCAGAGATGAGAGTAATATGATATGATGTCAGGGGATTTGTTGTTTAGCATTTGTAAATCACAAGCCTACATACTCCACCAAATGCTGTTGACCAACAAACCACAGCCTACTCATTGTCTTCTGGCTCTCACTTCTGTGCTTGCATTGTTTTTTGTTAGCCCTGTTACTTCTTATGAAGTAACCCCTTGTAGCTCCAGAGATGATAGATGATAGATGTGTTAGCTAAGTGTTAAATTAATGTCAGTGACCTACAATTGAGATCGTAAAAAGTGTTAGTAGTGTGCATTTTAGAAGACTGAATCACAACAGGCAATCAGTCTGTTATGATAATGTAGCACAGGCTGCCAGACAAATTTATGTTTTATATTTTGTTTCATCGTTAATTCAAAAGTTTATTCATTGTGTTTCTCTCTACAGTTACAGAGAAAGAAGTTTCACAATGGTAAGTTCTACTATCTATCTATCTATCTATCTATCTATCTATCTATCTATCTTCTATCTATATCTATCTATCTATATCTACTATCTATCTATCTATCTTCTATCTATCCGATACACATACTCTCTGCTCTGTATTTATCCTCACTCCCTCGTTATCCCCTACTGTTGTCTGTTTTGGCACACTGTCACCTCATGCTTTTATACTCCAGCTGCTTGTCCATCACCAGCATCATTTTTTTTAAACCCCCCTTTTTTGTTTCCTCATCATTTTGTAGTTGTGCTTCCCAGGGGAAAAATCTCAGTGTCTACCCTTGAAACACACACATTTGACAGTAATGTTACAGTCCATCTCTCCATTCATGTGCCCAAATATCAGCGAGCAGGAGTGTGTAGTTTGGCACACCTCACTTAACGTCAGTCTCTCACAGAGTCCAAGCGCTGACACCTTAGCTGGCATGCCCAAGGTCAGTCCAGTCCTGGCACTGTGTGTCCCTGGGTGTTTGCCAGGCTAAATTGTTGACTCATTTCTGCAGCTGCTGGTAGATATAAAACCAGTGAGGAAGGACAAGGATGTGGTGCTGCAGTGGGACGTGAGCTATAGATGCCTTTTGAATTCACTCCGCCTCGCAGTCCTGTATTGTTGCTTCTTAAGTATCCATCATTCCTTTGAGGATCCTTCCTGTGGATAAATGATGTCATTAAAAAAAAAAAAGCTGCTTTTTTTCATGGTTTTAGCCACAATGCTTTTGTGGTGCACAAATGTCAGAAGTCTGAGTGCAATTAAACTTAAGTATTATCGTACTTGCAATTTATATACAGAAGGGGTCAGTAAGTCTCTTATGCTTGACAAGTCTGCTCTAATTTGGTCAAAATAATTGAAATATTATGAAATATTATTAGAATTTAAAATAATTTTTTTTCTATTGTAATATATTATAAAATTCCCGTGACGGCAAAGCTGAATTTTCAGCAACCATAACCTCCAGTCTTCAGTGTCACATGATCAAAAATCATTCTAATATGCTGATTTACTGCTTAAGAAACATTTCTTATTATTATAAGTGCTGCTTAGTATTCTTTTGGAAACAAAATAGAATGTTCAACAGAACAGTTTATTTATTTTTTTGGAAATAGAAATCTTTTGCAACATTATGAATGTGTTTACAGTTGCTTTTGAACAATTTAATGCCTGCTTGCTGAATAAAAGTATTCATTTCTTTAAAAGAATGTACTTATCCCAAGCCTTTAAATGGTGTAAATAGGTTATTCTGAATAAGAACTGTGGGATGGGATCATTGGAAATTAATAATTGCAAAATAACATTTTGGCATGAAACATGTGTTTTTAATGTTTAAATAGTAATAGTAATAGAACATGTATATATTTGTAATAAGAATTTCTGTCTGTCAAAAAGTAATAAGTACAAGTTACTTGTAACTATAGATTATACAGTTGTGCTCATGGATATCTTCTTTCTTAAAACCACTGTTGCCTTCTTAACATAACTTAATTTCCTAGTTTATTGACATAAATGGTGTGTGTTTACTTCCAGGAGTTGCATAAAGTCAGTTATCGCAGTTATCGTCAGTTATTTTCCTTGTTCATCAGATGGTCAGTAAATGGACTGTGGTGGCATATCTGAGGCTGAGAGTAATATTCTTGTATCTTTTTTTGAGTGGTTGTGATTTTAATCTTTGTTATTCAATCTCAGAGCTGAAATGTAATGAAACTGGCATGAACATCTTCCTCCCTGATCTCAAACTGAGTTACAGAACTATTACATTAGCCTGACAGAATTGCATTCTCTTTCATATAGGCTACAGAGTTCATTGTCCTCTTATCCTAGACATTCTGTCGCTGATAATACATACAGAAATGAAATCCCCAGCATTGACCAAGAGTTCCACTCGCTATATGCATATAAATGACCGTTTTTATATGCGCTGATGGGCATTGATCAGCCAACTACTTTGCATTGCGGTTAACAGCCCCGGGAGCAACAATTAAACATCTGAGCGATTAATTTAGTCATTTGTCTTTCCCTGCAGGAGCTAATGGACTCATGTGCTCTGGACACCATAATGAAAGTCTGTATTTGAATATACTGCAATTTATGGAAGTGCTCGTTAATGGAGGGCACAGCTGAAGTGCCATAAGGTGGCGAGGCTTTTGTCAGCAGTCTTGCTAAACAAAAAGTCACATTTTTAAGTCACATTTCATTCATCTTCCCCTCCTGTGAAATGTTAAAAGCTGCAAGTGGATAATTGAGTCAGTGAGTTGAACTCAATAATAAGCCAGTTAGCTCAATATGTGAACAAATCATTCCGTTGATTCATTCAAAAGAGTCAACTCACTTCAGTATTCAGTCATCTGTTTTACTCAGATGTACAGAAGATGTGTCGCTACTTCTACTTCATTGCAAATTTAAAATGTGATTCTTTGATAGCAATATTGTTCCAGGGTAAACAGGGATGTTGATGCTAGCTGTCGTACCGGTGGTTGGTTTGGTAATCATTTTGCAACCACACACAAACGAGCACTCACTACAACAATATTACACACTGTTATCATATAAATCACTGCTTAAATTCACTGCCTCCGACAACCCTCTACGGACACCTTGTCAATTTAATCGCCATTGGCTAGTAATTTTTTTGTTTACTCGCCAGACTAATATACTATTTTACACACACACACTAAGGGGCCATTACAGTTCATTCCATCTTACATAGAGACGCTATTGTTTTTATGTACACCTAGTTCTACATACTATAACCTAACCCACACCCTAACCCTTACAGAAAACTTTCTGCATTTGTACAATTTGTTACAAACGAGTAACTGCCAGTTAACACAAAAGCATTGAGATTCCTTTAACGTTTCCCTTTCCATTAAGAGAGGTTCAGAAGTGATGACGGTCAAATGCAGCTGTGTGAGGAATGACAACATATTTTATTCAGGAACAAATGGCCAACTCTGTTGAAGAGACTAGCATATGTTTTGTTTTGGGTGCTGGTATCACTACCATGCTTTCTTAAAGGCATGTTCACGCTCAAAAATAAAAATGATGTTATATATATATCTATATAACTGTATATATATATCATATTATATATAATATATATATATATAATATATATATATATTTATTTATTTGCTCAGGCCTCAATGTGGTGCAAACCCAAAATTTTAATTTTGAAGAATGTTTTTTAACTGGTTTGTCCATATATAAAAGCTAGTGGGACATAAACATCAAATTTGTATTTGTTATCAACAAAGAATACTAGTCCCTAAACATTAAATATAGTGACATAAATCGCCAACATCAACTCACATGAAACCTCATTGGTTCTTGCATGTTACATGGCCAGACTTTCATGTCACCATATTTGGTGTTGCCAGTTAGACCAGCACCAAACCATCAAACCAGCTTGGACCATCAACATTGGTCTTTTCAGCAGGGAAGTGACGTTTAATTACTGATTTTCACTTCAGCGATCCAGACAGATTGAATTGATATTGTAGGCTGACATAGTCGAATATGGAACTTGTACGGACAGTTTAACAGCGTGTAATTAGAGAACGAGGCAGCAGCATTTCTAGAAAGTGCCTTTTTGACACTGCAATGTAAGATGCCTACGCTTCATCATCACATCTCAATGAAAGCTGATATTTAACAGCTTTGATGGGGCAAATTTGTTTTCGTTTGAAATCTGAACATTAAAAATGTAATTCCTTTGAGCTATGCTGCATTTATTCACATCATATTTGAAGTATGAGAGCTTTGTGTTCCTTGCTTTTCAAAAAACAGCAGGCGTTGCTTTGACAACTGTGGCGTGCTCAAATTTAAGCCGCAATCAAGTCGGATTAGCTGAAAACGAAATGCCGTTACCCTTCTCATTTGCTCTGTGCTCACTCTGTGCATGCTTAATGCTGTGGAGAGTTTGAATTCTGTGTATTGAGAAGTAGAAGTTTTGTTCATAGTTCCCTTAACAGTCCCCACCACCACCTACCACCTTTGCCAATGAATGGATAAAGCATGAATCATACTTACAGAGAACATTTTCTCCTTTCTTGAAGCTGTAAAAATAGCCCAATTGATTTGTGAATCATCCGAGTGTGTTTGACTGACTGTTTTTTCCTGACTGGTGTGGTGTAATGGGGCAATTGCTGAGACATTACACAGCTGGCATTGCTCCGCATGTGGCCAGAGGATGGCGTCATAAAGCTACAGGAGGTTGTACAGACCCCTGACCCTCTGCGAGATACTTGTGTGCATGTGGCAGAAAATATCTTTGAGTGGTTTTATGGCTGTGTACAAAATCTTTATTTGGTACACATAACTTCTGGACTTAAAAAGTCTCATATGCTCAGCCGAACCATTCATAATAGTGAGTAAACTTACTGATCATGGCTGTGTTTAAGACTTGCATATCCTGTGAATGTTTAATTCAGCATTTTTTAAATCTTATTTGAACTTACAGTCTGCATTAAAATGGAAATTTACCTATTCTATTTACTATTGTCTACCTGTTTTCTAAGGGTGCTTTGACACTAGCACTTTTGGTGCGCACCCGGGTTCGATTGACGTCAGAGTTCGGTTCGTTTGGATGATGTGAACGCTGTCTTCCGAACTCGGGTGCGAACCCACGCACCGTACCCGAGTCCACTTAAAATGGGTGGTCTGGGGTACGGTTCAAGTGAACTCCGGTACGGTTCGCTGCTGATGTGAACGCAATAGTACCAAATCACGGAAGTGAACCGCTATTAATGACGTATTATTTGATAAAAATGTGTGTTTGTGTGTGTGTTTCACTCACTTTCCTGACGAGCGTGACTGACACGCTGCAAACAGAGAGCTGTATATCTCATTTCTGTTTGCCTTCAGTATTTTTTAGAGCATTTGCAGTACATTCGTAAGGCATACGTATGTGCCGTTATGTACTGAAGCTTTGGAAACAAAACCAATGGTTCAAAAGCATAAATATAAAATTGAAGAGAGCAATGCTACACATTTTGCCGTCTTCTCCTGCGCTACTAAGCAACGGGGTAAACAGCTGCTGGCTTGATGACGCAAACGAACCGCGGTTCGGACCCAAATAATATAATGTGAACTCAGTCCAGCGGGGGCAGGGAGAAGGGGGAGCAATCGAACTCGGGTTCGGACCAAGCAATCGAACCAAGTGTGAAAGCACCCTAAAATGCGTCTTAGGGTGCTTTCACACTAGCACTTTTGGTGCGCACCCGGGTTCGATTGACGTCAGATTTCGGTTCGTTTGGATGATGTGAACGCGGTCTTCCGAACTCTGGTGTGCACCCGCGAACCGTACCCGAGTCCGTTTAAAAAGGGTGGTCTGGGGTACGGTTCATGTGAACTCAGGTACGGTTCGCTGCTGATGTGAACGCAATAGTACCAAATCACGGAAGTGAACCGCTAATAATGATGTATTATTTGATAAAAATTTGTGTTTGTGTGTATTTCACTCACTTTCCTGTCGAGAGTGACTGACGCGCTGCAAGCAGAGAGCTGTATATCTCATTTTTGTTTGCCTTCAGCGTTCTTTAGAGCATTTGCGGTACATTCGTAAGACAGATGTAAGTGCCATTGTGTACCGAAGCTTTGTAAACAAAACGAAGGTTCAAAAACGTAAATACATAAAAGTGCAGAGAGCAATGTTATGCATTTGCCGCCTTCTCCTGCGCCGTCATTACTAAGCAACGGGGGAAACTGCTGCTGGCTTGATGACGCAAACGAAGCGCGGTTCTGACCCAAATAAAATAATATGAGCAATCGAACTCGGGTTCGGACCAGGCAAGCGAACCAAGTGTGAAAGCACCCTTAGTGATCTTATGAACAATTCATCCATGCATATGTTTTTTTTTTACCTCAGTTTTTAATCAAAATGTCAACAACAGACTTCTCTCTAACCATTTAGTTGCTTAAACCATATCCTTCCATCATTGACCACAAGCTTGCATTCAGATCTGCCTCCAACCAATCAACAACCAATGAATTGAACCAAGTCTCCACCCTATATTTTTTTTCTTTTTTGATAATCAATTTTATTTTTTTTCCTACTCATATTACAGTACAACGAAATGATCTGTTGTTGCTTCTGTTTACCTATTTGTTGACTGTTAAGAGACTGAACAGTTTGCTGCAGTGACAGTAAGTTTAATTGGCTGATACACCCAGCTATTTGCATAGAGATGGAAAAAAATTGTTTTATCCCCAGTAGGGAAAAAACTGATTAAATCAGCATAAGATGGTTTGTTGGTTTTCTGGGTAGTCTTAGCAGTCTGTTTGCTTGCTTTAGAGGTATTTTGGCCACTTACAGTTGGTCTGGCAAGAAAACAAGCAACAGTCCTACACAATCAGCTACAAAATTGAAGGAACTTATCATCACAAGATTCAAATTGTAATATATAGATTTTTTATTTAGTTGGAAACATTATTTTGATGAGTGCTGTTAACATGTTGATCATTAAATATTAGTGTTTAATGCTGTTAGGTTTGATATTTAAAAGAGTTTCTGTTATTTTGAAGTTTTTGTGGTTACTGTTGTGCTGAAGAGTAGTGCTCATGGTCAATTTATGGGTGGCTACATGAAGGTATACACTACATTTACACTGTAAAGTTTCAGGAGTGGCTTTTGCTTTTAAATACGGCAGTGAGTCCCCAAAATGATTGTTTCGTGTATGTACAGAACAAAACTCACTCCCAAAATAGCTATGATTGACACTGAGGTAACGTTCTGTGATACTGCACGTTTAGTATCCGTCACTATTAACCAAAATAACATTAAAGTGACCAGAGACTTGTTGTGTTTGGTGATTTTTACTAAACTACTGTCAACAGAGCTGTTGGGCTTTGATTATTTTTGGAAGGCTGCTTTGCAGAGCGCTCTTGAAGTGTTGCCATGTCCACTTATTGTAAGTGATCATTATTAAGCATTTCTAGGCTTGTTGTTTTGTGCTTGGCTCATAAAGCAATCCAGTTTATAGAGCTAATCAAGTTGACAGGTGCCTAATCACATAAGTTTTTTGGTGGCTTATTTGCCATAAAAGTGTTTGATTTTAGTTTCGTTTCTTGTTCTGATTTGCCTTTTTTTTTTTTTCTAGCCAGATCTGGCACAGTAATGAGTTAAGACTACCCACTTTTCTGTGATTTTGGTTGTAAATGCGGTGGTCACTCCGGTAAATGACTGAACTGTGTGTGTACAGAACAGGATTAATCAGGAGAACTGACAACCAAATTTAGCTGCAGTGTGTACATGGCCAATGAGCAATGATGACTTGCATATATGCTAGATACGTACTCTAGCTCAGTGAAATTTGTTGGATGAAGTTGTCAAAACTTGCAAAGACTGATGTAAACTGTTGCATCAATTTTTTTAAAACCCAAAACATTTGTTTTTAGGGAATAGACAAGTTTAATTTCCTCTGTTAAAGAATGTTTATTTGTTGTCTGAAGTCCTGAATTAGTTCTGAGGTATCAGAGTCTGGTATCATACTGAAGGCAAAATTGGGATCAGTCCAAACCAAATTGGGGTATGCAAACAAACCCATATGACCTTGCTCTAGTCCTGTCCCTCATGTTAGCAGAGTCTTCTTTCCTTTAAGCGAGGAAGTTCCTGCACTTTATCATCAGGAAAGGGAGAGAAAAATAGACAAACTGAGTAAGTGAGAGGCTGTTGTGAGAGTTTGGTAACTTAAATCACACTGAATCTCCATTAGGAGTTTCAGCATGCGAGTCAAAGCTGAGAGTGTTGTGCTGAGATAGGGAGAGACCCTCTTTCCCTTCATGCTCACGTCACGTAACAGCCTGAATTCACATTCTGTGATACACTGCTGCACTAATAGTCTGCTTGGGTGAACTTGACATTAGTGGATATAAATTTATTGCAGTATTTGAGTGTGACAGGCAGCTGCACAGGTGAAAATTACAGCTTGATCAGAAGGTGAGCATTCATGAGAGCTAAACAATTTAAAGTGCAGTTATATTCCTATTGTACCCTGCAATGCAGCTCACCCGTCCTGCACAGATCATCACCTCAAAAAAATCTTGAAAATGGAAATTATTTTCTTTCTCATTTTCATGTGTTTATTACATTTAACAAGAAATATGAATAGTCATATTTTTGCCTTGTTTTTAATTTGACAAACAGGTAAACACCCTTAAAACAAGATAGTCAAAAAAAATTTTTTTATATAATATTGTATTTTTTTAAGCCTTAATCTTACAAAATGTCGCTGTGGTTTATGATATTATATTATAATATGTTATTTATTATATTGTTCAAAAGTGTGGTTGGTAAGTATTTTTTAGTGTTTTTAATGTCTCTTATGCTTACCACGGCAATATTTACTATATATCAAAAACATAATAATTCCTGATATTGTGAAAAATTATTAGAATTTAAAATACCTGTTTTATCTTTGAATATATTTTAAAATGTCATTTATTCCTGTGATGGTAAAGCTGCATTTTTCAGAAATTACTTCAGTCTTCAGTGTCACATGATCCTTCAGAAATCATTCTAATATGACGATTTGATGCTCCAGAAATATTTCTTATAATTATCAGTGTTGAAAACATCAGTGCTGCTTAACATGGAAAATGTGATATTTTTTGAAATCGTTTGTAACATTAGGAATGTCTTGACTGTCACTTTTGATCAATTAATGCATCCTTGCTGCATAAAGCACATGCTGAAAATAAATGAAGTGTTTTGTTATTTTTATTGGAATAAGGAAAAGAAAACTTGAAAGCTTTTTCTGATGAGAAGGTTTGACCAGCAGGGCATAGTAGACAGGAGACGTCAGTTGCTACCTGTTTAGTGAAAGTTTCATTCTTGTTTCATGTCATTCTCAAGTCACTGCAGGGTTCAGGAAGCTGACAGATCTAGCTATAAATTATTTCTAACTGTCAGCAAGAGAACAGACTTCAGATATCTTATGAAGCAGGAGGCAGAGTATACAGACATAAGCCTATTTTGTTAGCATGGAGATCAGTCAGGTGCTGTGCTCACAGATGAGCATAGACTGTTCGACAATCTTCTGTAACATCTTGCCCACTTTTCAAAGACAGTGTATGAAATGATGTTTTTTCCCCTCTTCCAGGTACAAGGGCTTCATAAAAGATTGCCCGAGTGGTCAGCTTGATGCTGCAGGTTTCCAGAAGATCTACAAACAGTTCTTCCCCTTTGGCGACCCCACCAAGTTTGCCTCATTTGTCTTCAATGTTTTTGATGAGAACAAGGTGAAGTGCACATCACTGTTATGGGTCTTGCACGGCAGAATTTCTTTAGGGCTGGAGACATTCTGTCTCTCTCTTTGTCTGTTCTATACTTAGGCCAGTGATCTTTGATTTTATCGCGAAAGGTCACCAGGTCATTGTATTTTTGGTGGCTAGTATAATATATATATATTACATACTTACAATATGTTTTGCTTATTTTCATGTGTATAGTTTTACGTCAATCTTGTCATTTAAATCAATTGCAAATCAAGTTTCGAATGCAGAGCGATATTTGTAATACACATGGAGTTGTCTATATAGAACATTCTATATCAGACACTTATGAGGTTCCTTTACTGTTAGGATGCTGCCTATGTAGACAGCAGACAGCGAGAGACCTCAGGTTTTGCAACAGAGCATGTATGTATATGGATGGGAGGTGAAAGGTTAATTATTCTCACTCTCTTGCGAATTGTGCTCTGTTTCTGTTATTAATTATTCATTATATAGCCTCAATTTGTTATCTATGCAATCTGTAATGTGATTAGGAGCCAGTTAGCCCTGCCAGATAAGAGTCGTCTGGCAGCCAAACCACTTTCAGAGATCACACACAGTCAAACTAGTCCCTATGTTTATTTATAGGTTTTGAAAGGCACCGCTGTTAGTGAGAGACATTAGTCTTGGCCTTTGTTTGCTCTTTTCTAGTAATCTGTACCACTGCAGTGCGTTTCACCTCAGATTCACTTTCCCAGCCACCGTCTCATGGTCAGTGTTCTGGAGATGTTATCAGTCTGGGCTTGTAAGGAACTGCAGTGATGTCTTACAGAACAGACTCTGTAGTCTGACTCTAGAACAGAGGTCAAAGAGACACAAACCCTGCCTTCCTTGAATTTGCGCTCCATTATTTTGACAACAGCATGAGTTTAGCATTTTGAGTGTCTGTTCCTGCAAGTTACCAGTCTTATTCTATGAAATGACATTTGTGTTATCCTTTTTCACTTTTAATTATGTTACAGCTGTGCAATGTAAAAAATATAAAAACTAAGAAAATAATTAAATATTTCACCCCAAAATGTAAATTCTGTCATCAGTTACTCACCCTCATTTGTTCCAAACCGTATAATTCTTTCTTCTACAGTAACATAAGAAACATTTTGAAGAGGTGTGTACCAAACAGCTTGATGGTCCCAATTATATTTCCATGTATTATTTTTCCATACTGTGGACGTCAGTGGACCATTAACTGGTTGATTACCGTATTCTTCAAATGTCTTCTTTGATGTTTCAACCAAAGCAAGAACTATACAGGTTAAATGAATGACAATATTTTTATATCGGTGTAAACTATCCCTTAATCAGGTTAGACGTCATATTGAATTTAACACGGATGAAAACTATATACTTACAGTTATAAACTCACAATTTCGAGAAATAAAGTCAGAATTGCGAGATATAAACTGAAAATTGTGAGATTTAAAAAGTCCGTTTCTCAGTAGAAAACACAGAGACTGATATTGTCAGAATTCTGAGTTTATAACTCACAATTCTGACTTAATAAGTTGCAATTGTGAGTTTATATCACACATGTCTGAGAAAAGAAGTCAGAATTGCTAAAAAAAAATCTGAATTGTGAGAAAAAAAGTCACAATTACCTAGTTTTATTTTTTATTCAGTGGCGGAAACAGGCTTCCATATATTTTTAAACAAAGTAAATCCATTAAAGTCGCCATGAAATCAAAATTGAAAATTCTTATTTTTTTTTATGGAATACTGTAGTGTTTATTATAATTTATCTGTGCACTTCATTTATTTTTTTTTTAATTCATGTGCCCTTGTAATCTTTAATCAAAAACATTAACCTCCCCTCCCCCTCAAAACGACTCATCTTCTCTTCCGGTCACGAGCTATGGCGCAAGGGCGGAGCTAGTGACGTGAGGGTAAACGCTGGGATAAACGACGGGGAAAAGCTGAAGCTGATGCTTCACTTTATAGCACTGACACCAGTTATGAGGGAATATGTTACCCCTAAACATTGAAAAGATATTATGATATTACTACAACATTACTCTTAGGACATCGCAAGCAAATTTTTTTCATGAATATGACTTATGTTAACCTGATGGTGGACGCGCTCAGTCATTCAGGCAGTCTCCCTCAGTCTCCCTCTCTCTCTCTCTCTCTCTCAGTCTACATCCCACTCGCTCTCTCTCTCTCTCTCTCTGTGTGTCTCTTTCTCTCTCTCTCTCTCTCGCGCGCGCGTTGTTTAGGCATGTTTTGTGCCGTTGATCGTCGTCGTCATCCTTAATAAATAAAACATTTATTCATGCTTGGGTGTCGGCTGTGAATCCAGTGGAGAGAAATCCCCCACCACTAACTGCAAACTGGCATTCAGATCTGCCTCCATTTTGTTTGCAACGCCCCACCTTCCCACTCTCTCCAAAAGTTCCGCTGCTCAAAAAACAATAATTTAATGTAATAATACCAGAAATAATACCAAATAAAGTGAAATATTATAATGTATAAACATTATAAACACTATAAACATAGCTATACGTTAGTATAGCTCACTCCAAAACAAATCATATAAATGTAATGGGAAACAGATCAATATGATATATATCATTTTATCTATGCTAGTTATAAAGCTAAAGAACCAAAACAAAGCGAAACTGAAAGTAGGCTACCATTGGCCTCACGTACCTCTCTCATTCGGCACAAATCCTAATGTTTCCATATTCGCAATGTATTTCAGTGTTAAACTATTGTTTATAATGTAGACTAGGCTTCATGCACGTTCATATATCGACGGAAAAAATCATCCTCTTCAAAAATGCACATGGCATAACAGCTGTAGACCGGTTATACTACGGACTCTTTAAATTGATCAGTGTAACATTTTATATGTTTGGCTGACTGTATTTTATTTTGATAATGAACAGACTGCGATGGCAAGTTTGAATTGCTAGAATACGTTATGTGTGTTGTGTGTGTGTGTGTGTGGTGCGAGGCGTCGGCACGATCAAACAGCTGAAACATTAAATACTCCATTTTTGATCATACAGATAAGAGTAAGACAAAACCGCAAAAGTGTTTACTTTTATTTTTTGCACACTCAAAATAACAACAGAACATTGTGTTTTTGTAATATAGCACGGATGCGCGTTGTCCTCTCGGTTCTCGTTTCCTTTCTGTGAACGTGTTAGTGGATCTCCGCACCTCACATATCTGTTAATTATTTATGTCAGATATATTTAGCATATTTATACCTTTGCGATATAGATATGATTGTATTTTATTTTTATGAAAACAAATTTGTTATTTTTAATGTACTAGCTATATTTTCCTTATCATCCTTGCGACCCATTTTAACCCAGGGTTTGAAAACCGAGGCCTGTATAGTTGGTCCATACGAACTGTGAACGATGTTCTATAGTTGTGGCATCACGGTTTAGGACTCATTGATGTTCCGGAAAACTGAGTTGTATTTCAGTGTCGGTCACGGCGCCCTTTTAACTGCTGATTTGAATATGGCAATGTTTCATTTACAAATTAAGCCCACTTTGTGCGGTTTCAAGGAAACACTAAACCCTTATGACCATGTAACATTCAAGCAGATCATATAAAATGCAAGTCTAGGCAGGGATATAAGTAATGTTTTATGTTGTGGAATACAACTCTGAGCATAATGAAAGCCTTCATTAAAAGTGAGCTAAAAGATTAAATAAATTTCTGTCCTCCAAAATGTAGTGCTCTGAATAGTGGAAGTGTAGTAGGGCAGTAACAGTAACTATTGTTGTTCTCCATGACAGACTGCATGAGACAGCGAAAGCAAATACACTCACAAATGTGACTAATAAGGAAGGGTGGCAAGAAAGTTGAGTCACCTAGAGTTTGCCCCAGGCAGATAGGAAATGCAACAATTTGGTTTAATGAGATTCTGTGGTTTGATGACACCAAACTGAACCTTTGAACCTCGAGGCTGTATTTGACTGAAACCTAACACTGCATGCTAGATTCAGTTTTATAGCAAGAACTGGAAAACTCATAATGTTGAAAGGAAAATGGATTGAGGTAATACAGAGGAATTCAGTAGGTAAACATGAATTTGATTCTTGTTCCATCAGTGAGTGAGAACATACAGTAATAGCTAATGTAGGTAATGTAGCTATTATTTTTTATTGTATCTTTAAGCTACTTTAGTAATATAGTTTATAAATTGTTTTATGATTTATACATTTATTTATTAGTATTAGGAAAATTTACTAATTTTTATTATTGTTTTCTGGGTTTATTTTCTATTTTTAAATATTATTGTTATTATTTAGCTTGACATGGGAATGTTTTTTTTTTTAATCTTTTATTCCTTGTCCTTTAGTCTCTGTAGTAAAGAAAAAAATAAGAAGTAAAGCAACATGCAGGATGCTTGATGCGTGTTATCATGTTGAAATCTGGTTTATAATTGGTTCTTATTAGATTATGAATAGTTAACTATCATTATATTTCATTGTTTATTTATTTATTTATTTATTTTTAAGTATTATAAGGCCTTGAGGTATTTGGTTAATAATTTTTTTTGAACCTTGTTTCTTCTTTCTTTTGTTTGGCGCTATATCAGATTTCATGGTATAGTAACAAAAAAATCTATGAAAATGCAAGGGTAGTGAATGCTTTTTGTAGACATTTATCTTTGGTTGTCTATAGTGAGCCTTTACTATATAGTCTAATTGCTGACATGCATAATTGCAGTTTTTTACATGCTATTTGTACTCTGTAGTTCAAAAACAGTTCAGTCTGAAATAATACATTGCAAAAATAAACAATTGCAAATCAGGCAGGGTCACCTGGGTGTGAAAGCTTACCAGTGGAACAATGCTTTGATTGGATAATTTTATTCACAGGAACTAAATGCTGTCTGTCATTGTTAGTGCCTCTTCAGAAGTTCCTTAAGCCCACCAGTTCAATCTGATGTGAAGATGACAGAAAACAGAGTGCATAGTCAGAAAAATTCACAAGGTTTGAATAAGCAAGTTGAGCGTTTCCACCCCCTGAGGTTTTAAGACATATTTTGGAAGATCTTAAAGCTGTGTACTAAATAACATGCAACTGCATTCATTTACCTCTCTTGCTCTAGAGAGGTTTCAATAGACAAATCATAAAATGTGTCATAGCGTATCTGCTGGATATTTGGAAGTGGAATGCATTTTGTAATGGCTGGTGGTGCCAGCCTGTAGCCCCAAGGAAGAGCAGGGGGTGGACAGGAATAGCAGCCCACTGGCCCATTTTATTCTGCCAATCAACAGAAGGCTTCTGGGTAACACTTTACAATAAGGTTCTATACTTAGTGCATTAGACATCATGAAAAAACTATGAAAAATTGTTTTTACAGCATTTCAACATGTTTTGTTTAGGTAATAGTGTCAATAGATCTAATTTACTTTTAGTGTTAAAATGTATTAGTACTGGTTGTAGGAAATTATTTAAATAAACTGGCAATCATATATTGTTTTTCACAGGATGGACGGATTGAGTTCTCAGAGTTCATTCAGGCCCTGTCTGTGACCTCACGTGGGACTTTGGATGAAAAGCTCCGCTGTAAGCAAGTTTTTGATTAATAAAAGCCCATTCAAGTGAGAATCAGTGAAAGACAGAAGGAGTAAAGTACCTTTGTGAGATGCTTCATAAAACAGTAAGCATTCTTAAAATACAAAATCCCAGCAATGACACTTGTCACATTTAAAAATCACTGTATTTAAATATATATTTTAAATTATATATAGATATTATAAGTTACTGTATATATACACATAAGTATAGATTATATATATTATATATATATAGATATATATATAAATATGTGTACCTATCTCTAATACCTATATATACATATACCTATATTATATACATACACATATATCTCTTTCCATTGATGTATGGTTTGTAGATTGGACAATTTTAGGCGTAGATAAACTATTTGAAAATCTGGATCTTGAGGGTGCAAAAAAATCTAATATGAGGAATCGCCTTTAAAGTTGTCCAAATTAATTTCTTAGCAATGCATATTACTAATAAAATTTAAGTTTTGATATATTTATGGTAGGTAATTTTCAAAATATCTTCATGGAACACTTTTTTTAATATCCTAATGATTTTTGGCATAAATTAAAAATTTATCATTTTGACCCATACAGCGTATTGTTGGCTATTGCTACAAATATACCTGAGCTACTTAAGACTGGTTTTGTGGTCCAGAGTCACATATATATATATATACACACATTTAGTGCTGTTGCGATTAATCGCATCCAAAATAAGTTTTGTTTACATAATATATGTGTGTGTACTGTGTATATTTATTATGTAGATATAAATACACACACACAGTATTATTTATCTATTATTTTATTACGATAAATATATATAAATTTAACATATTTTTCTTAAATATATACATGTATGTGTGTGTATTTATATAGACATACTAAATATACACAGTACACACACATATATTATGTAAACAAAAACTTTATTTTGGAATGCGATTAATCACTTGACAGCACTAATATATATATATATAAAAAATACTTTATTCTTCAGACAATAATTGAAGAATTTGGCTTTAAATTCTGTAGGCTTTTTTATTTCTTTCAAATAAATATCACTTGTTGATATTATTATCAAATACCAAAAAATGCATACATTAATGAGTGAGGCTTAAGTGTCTCAATACTTTTGGGGGAACTGTGTTTTGTAAAACTGATTAAATGTGAAAATGACCTCAACGTATAACAACCAAAGCAATTTTCTCGCTGATATTAAACAGACTCTTTTACATATACGGATCGCGTACCGCCTCTTTCTCTGTTGACTCTTCACCCCAGGCACTGACCTGTGTTTGCACTCTGCTGTGTGAGTCGTGGGATTGTCTCTTTGTTGTAGATGAGTGGATAAAGTAGGGCTGTGTGGGTGGGACGAACTGGAGTCCTGGAATGAAGAGAAATCCATATGGCGAGATGAAAGAGTCGCTTGTCTTTGCTGCTGTATTTACTGTGCAAGGATTTGGCTCATACAAAGCATGCCTTTTTCACCCAATCCTGCATCTATCATTCCTTGTAGCGCTTATGTCTGCACTCTGCTAACATTGCTTTTCAATTCATAATCAAAAGAAATTAAACTCAGTCTACCAAGATGCCTAGGTGCTTTTTTCAAGGTTTAAAAAAAGTTATATATAGATAATTATATTATAATTTAGCCATATATAATATATATATATAGAACCCCACAAAACCACACACACACACACACCCACACAACGTCATTTGTTGCTGTTTGATATTGCAAACGGGATTTCCTTCCTAATTATTTAATGTATTATCTTACCTTATAACACCCTGGCTTTTATGCAAACATTTACGTTTTACTGCACTTTGTTAATAGTCTCTTATTCCCTAGCGGCTAATGAATTGGAAGTCTTGCACATTCACAGAAAATGTTTTGCAGCGTAGTATTTCTGCACACTCACCATGACTTCTTGTTACACGCTTTAGGGGCCTTCAAGCTTTATGATCTTGATAACGATGGCTATATCACACGTGATGAAATGCTCAATATCGTAGACGCAATCTATCAGATGGTGGTAAGTTCATTTCAACTGTAACTACAGTCGGAACATATGGCATTCATTTAATGAGTAAAATCTCTCAGATGTCTTTAACATTACTTGCGTTTTTTTAAGGGAAACACAGTGGACCTTCCAGAAGAAGAAAACACGCCGGAGAAGAGAGTGGATCGCATTTTTGCCATGATGGATAAAGTACGGATATGTCCTTTTTCTTCTTGACCCCAATCACACTGAACCAGTTAATAATCCAATCCAAAACCGAGTGTTATTGTGCAGCGGGCTGTTTATTTTATTCAATTAGTGGATTCATTTTATTTAATCTTTGGAAATCACAAAAGCAGACTAACTGCAAAATATTTTCTTGGTTCTGCAAAAGAAAGAAATGTGCACAGATTTGTAATGACATGAGGGTGAATAAATAATGACAAAATTTTCATTTTTAGGTGAACTATCCCTTTAAAAAAACTAGGATTTTTATGCAGTCCAAACTCAACAGTTTATCGATCAACCTTCACTAAAACCATCAAGAAAATGGCTAATTTATAGCTCTGATACAATTTACTAACCACATTCTCATCATCAATCCAGTGCAGCAGATCAAGGATACAGTAGGGAATAAGAGCTCATATCTGTGGTAAAGCTTGCGTCACTAATGCTGCCCTCTGGTCTATAAACGCCATTTTGGCATGCGCTACTGCTAACATTGGAGCCTAGCATTAATGCCCGCTCAAGCCCTCTTCAAGCCCTGAAAGATGAGATCAGGACTTGTTTGGGAATGTTGACAGAGATGGAATGCTTTCCAATACTGTAGCAATCTCAGCTCAGAACTGCACCCAATGAGGAACCAGTAGGGTTATTTTAAGGATTTAACGCTTCTTCAAACAAGTACTACACTGAGCCACATAAGGTGAAAGAAACACTCAGTTGTGAATTTTCCCTCAATGGATCAGCCTGTTAGCACTCGCCCCCTGCTGGGCATGTGGAGCATCTTAAAAGTGGGAGAGTGTTTTCCTCATGCATAATTGAAAATCCTCATGGCTGTTTTTTTTTAGTATCCTCTAGTTTGTAAACTGATATAACCTTAAAGTCTATTCCACATTCGTTTGAAGTGTCATGCATTCGCGTATAACCACAAACAACCTTAAAATAACACATAGTTGTTTGTACTCAGCATTTGAGACAGTTGTGATTCTAAACAATGTTTGCTTGTTTACCCAGAATGCTGATGGGAAGCTGACCCTGCAGGAGTTCCAGGAGGGATCAAAGGCAGATCCCTCGATTGTCCAAGCTCTGTCACTCTATGATGGCCTTGTATAGTAACAGCTTGTCTTAAGGATACAGGTATGTTGTGCTGAATAGAAATGCATCCTGCAGTTTCATTAAATCCTGACTACAGTACATCCAATGTTTTACATATTATAATTGTTTTAGTGTACTTTTATATTCATAATCATTGGCGTTCACTGTGTAAAGAGAAGAGTCACATAGTCCTTAGTAGCAGAAAACAGGGCATTTGTCCAAATATGATGCACCTATCACTCTCTTAAATTAGTTATTTAGGAGCTGTCTGCCAGTGAGTGCCAGGAAAAGGATATAGGAAGAGATATATCGATTGTGATTGGTGATTGTTTTTAAATTTAGGATGTCCATTTTATGCTTTAGAGTTTTATAGCCTTTGTTGAATGACAGATAACTTCTATAAAGCCAGTAATTGGTGGAAAGACACTATTACTGTTATTTATGTGTTTCTGGCATCAAGATCACATCAAGGTCAGCTGTGCATTCATTTGCTGGCCTTATCTCACCTAATGGAAGCCATATTGTGTACTTGTGTACTAAAAAACATACAACAGCATTGAGTGAGTGGCGTACGTCTTTCAGAATTGAATTGAAAAAGCCTTGTGTATGATTGAGTTTCTGAATTTAAACTTGAATTTGAGTTGAGTATTTTCAAAAACAATTTATGACATTAATAATTAAAGTTATGTCTCTTATTATACGGTGGAAGAGCACTTTTTCCACGAACTCCATAATTTACTCATATTGAAGCAATTAATAGACTTTAATAGACATTGTTTAAATATATGATTATATTTTATATTTATTAGGACTCAATGGATCTTTATAATAAATAGATTAAAAAGAGTACATTGTATATTTTGTGGTGCTTTATGGCAAAATTAAAGTTTAATAACTAATTAATTGTTTCGACAGTATAGACATTTTAGAGAAAAGCAACATTAAGAGGAGCATGTAAATAAGTTGAGGAAAAGGCATATTCTACGTTTTAAGGGATACGTAGAAATAAATAGTCATTGATGGAATTATTTTTATATTGTTGCACAACTTTTTTTTTTTTTGTTGAACTAAGGAAAGTACAAATATGAAACTATTAAAAATACAGTTAGTACAATCCTCTTCGTCATCCAAGTTAAACCGTTTTGAAATCTGTTGTTCACCAGTGGATTTCAAACCAAACTCATGAATTGAAAGTGAGTGTTTTGCTGAAAGGGATATTTCACCCAATAAATGAAAATGCTGTTATTTACTCACCCTTGTGTCTTTCCAAACCCGTAAGACCTTCGTTCATCTTCGGAACACAAATTAAGATATTTTTGATTAAATACGAAAGCTTTCTGACCCTGCATAGACAGCAACACAACTACCCATCAAGACCCTTCATGTTGAAATAGTTTTTTTGTTTTCTTTGCACACAAAATGTATTTAGTAGCTTCATAAAATTAAGGTTGAACCACTGAGGTCACATGGACCATTTTAACGATGTCCTTACTATCTTTCTGGGTCTTGAACGTGGTAGGTCTGTCGCTGTCTATGCAGCGTCAGAATGCTCTCAGATTTCATCAAAGATAGTTTAATTTGTGTTCCAAAGATGAACGAAGGTCTGAGGGGTTTGGAACGACATGAGGGTGAGTAATTAAAAACAGACTTCTCTTTTTTTGGGTGAACTATCCCTTTAAATAAAAACAATCCCTCCGTGGAATTTTCTATGGGCATTGGACAGGTACGGCAAGATCCAGGCGGTGCATCCACATGCCATTTCTTCAGCCGTTGACCTCTCATTCTGGCCACTTAAGACTGAGAAGTCTCACCACAAGCAAATCACATTTCAGCCAACAATGACAGAAACGAAGAAGCTGTCATTCTGAAGTGTGTGGGGGTTTGTGTGTGTGCGCGTGTGTGTGTGTGAATGCTAAAATGCAGGATCCCATTGGAATTACACCAGTGATTGTTTTCTGCCGAACAAACCTACTGGAGACTATATGGATGGCACTGATTGTTAAAGAAAAGCATGCTGAAAAACCTAAATTATAAATGTAAATATGTGTAAACATTTCATATTTTTTAATCATACTTTGCTGGGATATTGTGGATGTGCGCTTCATATATAATGTAAGAGACTGTTGATATTTTATTTATTTCTTGTTTACCTTAAAGTGTATGGATCGCAGCTGTTACAAGCCTCAACGTTTCTAAAAGCCTCTTGGAATGAAAGACTGTAATCCTGTTTTGCTTTTTCTTTGGAACTTTGAATGTGAAAGGAGATTCATTTATTATATTTGCGATACACAGCTCCCATTGTGAAGAGTGCGCTGCCCATTCATTGCTGGCAGAGTCCTCAAGCTACTTCCTAAACAAGGCACTGTAACCAAGCAACATGCTACACTCTTATTCCTGAACAGTTGCACCTCAAAACTGATGTAAGTACCTCTGTAATGAAGAAACAATCAGTCCACCATCTGCTAACTTCAGCTACACCTCTGCCTTTGTCTTTTCCTGTCAAACAAAAGTCATAGACTTGAACTATGACACTCTCCTCTCAAAGCAAGTAATTGGGTATGTGCCGGGTGGGTTTGAGTGGTTCTCATGCTTTTATCAGTCGCTGTCTGGCTGATGATTAAATTTGAGTCACTGCATAATTGCCTCTAATGTTATTTGCCGTCGGTAAGTAAGATGGAGGTTTTAATATCTGATGTGTCCCCTCTTGATATTTCAACAATGGCTGCTTCCATTTTCATCACTGTGTGGTATGTGTAGAATTGCTGTGCTCATAATAGGACAGTGTTCCATAGGCTCACAGACCTTGTATTCCATCAGCACAATGGATTCGCTGGCACGCTTTCAAAACAATTCGCTGTGGGCAATGAATCTCTGAAGTAATTAATTTTGTCCCCCTAAAGGAGCATAAATCAAATTCACCATACAAAACATATAAAATAGACATCTCACTCTCCATATGTGCCATTTTCAGAGAACCACAAGAGCACTGTTTTTTATATATATTTTTTTTTATTCAGCAAGGATACATTAAATTGATCAAAAGTACAAGTAATGACAATTATAAAGTTTCAAAAGTTTCTTTTCAATAAGTCTGTTTGTATATTACACTATATTCGTAAAAGAATTCTGAACGAAAATGTATCAGTTTCCACAAATATATTAAGCAGCACAACTGCCTTCAACATTCATAATAATAAGAAATGTTTTTTGCTCACCAAATCAGAATGATTTCTGCATTATCATGTGACACTGAAAATTCAGCTTTGCCATCCCAAGAATAAATTACAATTTAAAATACAATCAAATGGACAAATTAGTTAAATTGTAATAATACTTGCCTTTTTTGTTTACACGTGTATTTCATAAATTAAATGCCGCATGAGCGCAAGAAATATCTTGTTCTATGTAGATATAAGTATTTAAAATGTATTTAATGTAGTATTGTTAACAGAATCGATTAAAAATGTATTATATCTAATTAAATAAAAATGAAAGCAGTATTGTTAAACAGAATCTCTGAAGATGTAATTTATTACTGATATGTTGTTTTCGAAATCAGAGAGAAAATAGGGAAAAGAAAAATCGGCAATTTATGTCAAACAAAGATACTCATTGCATCTCTCACACAAGTATAAATAAGCATCTGCATATAAAAAATATAGCAGCCTTATTAGACAAACATTGAGGTCCGTGTCATGAAAAGTTGTACGTATCAATTTCAAATATGACCTGACGGTCTTTTTGTTTTTTGGCGATGCATAGCACTGAACCTGCACGTCATGGAAGGCCACCAAGGGTTTTAGTATCAAGAAGGTTTGTGAGGGCTTGTTGGCTGCCCTTGAAAGTTCATGCCTAGCCATGCAGGAATGGAGCTCCCTGGTAGTCTATGGCACGTCTTCCGTTTCATCTTGCGTACTCAAGGCGGTGGACCAGTCAACACGACATCTGTGGGCTCTGATCAGCAATAACTAAAGGGTTACTTTCATGGGAACTTTGAGTTGCGTCCTCTAGGGGTCGCTATGGGAAAGCCTCGTCGTGACCCGTGTCTGAAGCATACATTGAAATAACACCAACTCGTTGGCTGGCGACAGCCATGACGCCACTACCGGTGCGACTACAGTATAAATCGGGGCCGGGAGCTACACATCATTCACTTCTTCGTCTTCATTGACTGTTCTGTTTGAAGCGTGCATTTTCAAGGAAAACGTAAGAGCTATCTATTTATTATGGCGAGAACTAGTAGAGCATTTAGAAGGTGTGTGCATCAGTGTCAGCGCTATTTGACACCAGATGACACACAATCTATGTGTTGTTTGTTTAGGCGAAGAGCACGCACGCGATGCCTCCGAGGGGGCAATCTGCGTGCACTGCGAGTTTTTTCCAATGAAAAAACTCCGTTCCCGTTGTCTCTCTTTTCAAGTAAGAGGGGCAGCCATCTGCTTCCCGCAATCCAGGACCCACAGCTGCTGAGGCACGAAAGGGAATGAGCTCGTGGGGATCACAGGTGGACCTGGCCGATGAGTTTGAAGAGGGCTTTCCCTTCTCGCCGCTCATAGGCGGGGGCGAGAGACAGCCACTGGAGGATGATGTTATCTCTTTAACATCCTCTGATCCAGGGGTCAGTGCTTTGCTGGGTTCAGCCCAGGAAGAGCAGGAAGTGGATGAAGAGAGCGAAGAAGCTGAGACTGAGCCTTCTCAATCCTCCTGCCCTGCATATGACGAGCTCTTAGAGGTTATGGATCGCGCAACGGCAAGACTTGACTTGCCATGGAAGCGGACTAAGGAAGTGACGTTGTGAGGTCGTCTTGATGAACGTTATCTTTCTGGCCATAACCCCCCAGCTCAGGTGAGTCTTCCTTTCCTTCCTGATCTCCATATTGAAATCGAGAAGGAATGGAAGAGGCCATTTCCTTCTCGCATCTATCGATTCCAGCATACAAGTTATGCCAACATCGAGGCGATGCGCGAAAACGGCTATGAGAGAATGCCCCTGTAGAAGAGACGCTAGCTAGCTATCTCTCTATGGATGAGATATCGTCTCTCAAAACTCCCTCCTTGCATCCATGCCTCTTCAAGCTACATCTACAATGAATGGCAAGGCATACGCAGCAGCAGGTCAGGCTGTCGCTTCACTGCACACGATTGCGGTGCTCCAAGCATACCAGGCTGATCTAAAAGACCTGGATAAAGGCGAGGGCCTCTCTTCTGATGAGATGGCTGAGTTACGCCGCACCTCGGATCTTGCTCTTCGTGCTACTAAGCAGGCTGCTTCTGCCATGGGCAGATCTATGGCGGCGGTGGTAGTAACGGAGAGGCAGCTGTGGGTAAACCTGGCAGACATCGGGAAGAAAGAAAAGGGTTTTCTTCTCGATGCCCCGGTTTCGCCTTCTGAATTTTGGTACATCCGTGGAGACGGTCGTCGAAAAGTTCAGGGAGGCGAAGGCGCACTCAGCAGCCTTCAAAACCTTCATTCCACGAAGTTCCAGTTCTGAGTCCGAACAACCCAGGGGTCCTGGCCCGTCTCGATTGGAGGATCAGAGACGAGCACAGAAGGCAAGTGTCGCGACTCGCGCTCCTCCTCCGCCTGCGGGTAGGGGTAGGAAGTATCGTGGGTCGAAGGGAGGTAGGCAGGACCTGAGTGATGTGCTCCAGACAAGGCGTCCGCGCTTTCGTCCGGATCAGAGTAATATTTAGGTATCCACTCTTTCCCTCAGGGCCTGATCATCTACCCTTTTCTTCCCCTTCCTAATTCCCCTGTAACCACCATATATCTGCAACGTCTCCTTGGCCTATGATGTTTTTGGTTGGTTCTATGGTTAATCATAGTAACCACCTTACTGAAGGTCCGTTCTAGAGGCTTTTCCGGACAGAGCTCCAACGCGGGAGCCGTTGTGGGTGAGTACGATCCATGTCTAAATTTATGTATATAAATATATGTATGTGCTATGAATCTGGTGGTTGTGTGTACCCTTCTGCTAGTTTCTTTGTAGTGTTTCCCGTGCTGGGTTCAGAAAACGGGTGCTCGACTTGCAGTGTTTATTACACTCGTCGATATATGTCCAGACGGTAAAAAAAGCCAGGTTTCGGTTTCATACTTCCTGGATAATGCGGCTATAACACAGGCTTCTGCGGGAGATTTGTGATTATCAGGCCCCCGGTGTCACTGCAAAAAGTTCCTGGACGTCCGGGCTGGGGTTACGCTTTCATGCTGCCCTGTATGGTCTACCGTATCTGGGTTGCCCTGAGGGTTTTTTCCCGATCACCAGGATATCCCCTTGTGGCATCACCCCCCTCACCATTGAGGGGTATTGTGAGTATGATGTTTCTTTCGAACGTTAATCCTCTCTGAGGAGTTGGATTACTCGCTCCATGGGCTGTCCTCATGGTAATATTGAGCAGTGCTCCCCTTTATCAAAGGGTTACCTGGAATGAGAGTCTGGCTAGACGGCAGTATGCTTAACCCTCTGACGTTGCAATCAGCTGCGGCGAGCCCCGCTAGTTCGAGAGAGCTGGGTTTGTGCTCCCTCAGCCTAGGTAAACTACTGCTAGCGTTCCAGCAATGGAACGTGCTGTAGGTCGAGCCCCTTTCTCGACTGAGAACTGGGTGTGTTGCCCCACAGCTAAGTAAACTATTGCTAACTGTTCCAGTTTGGAACATGCTGCAGCTCGAGCCCCCTTCTCTATTTGAGAACTGGGTGTGTTGCTCCCACAGCAAAATAACAGCTAGCTGTTCCACCATTGGAACATGCTGTAGGTTGAGCTCCCTCTCTATTGAGAGCTGGAAGTTTGCTCCCTCAATTACAGATTTACTGCTAGCCACTCCAGAATTATAGCCTTAGACATAGCGTTTGGAGATACGCTATTTCTATTTATGGGCTGCTCTTTCAGGGTACCACGAGAACCCCTAGAACGGTATGCAAGTGTAGTGCACGTCATGCTTTGCCCACTTTTCTAAAAATCACATAGCGGTAGTGCGCACGTTAGCTTCCCACTTTCTAAAATCAACTTAAGGGTAGGGGCACGTTATGCCTTGCCCATTTTCTAAAAGCTTTAGGTAAGAGTACCGCGCAAGACTTCGGCTCTTTTGAGGGGTTAAAACCCCCGGGCTGCCTGGGCACAAATCCTCCTATGTTCATCTGGATACCTACGACCAGGGGATGTACTAAGATTGTTGAGAACAGTTCCTTTACCAATGAAAGACAAAAGTGCGGTAGCACTGCGTTGACAGCCAATGACTAGTATGATTATTGTGTTTCTAGGCGCTTGGTCGTATCGCCTTAAAGGAATCTACTCCTGATTCCTAGCCTTGAGCTCTACCCCGGGCCCAGTGGTTTGGCCCTAACAGGTAAGTATTTTGGGATATGTAGCCTAGGCCTTTGGACGTAGGGAATAACGTCACTGACAGCCGTCTAAAGTCCCAGGGGCAACTCCCATGGCAATATGGTAGAGTTGGTACTTGGTGCTCGCCATGGTTTTCTGGCATGCATTTCCCTCAGCATGGTGGCGTGGGTATACGTTCCCATAGCGACCCTAGAGGACGCAGTTCGAAGTTCCAATGAAAGGGAACGTCTCAGGTTACTTATGTAACCATGGTTCCCTGAGTAGGGAACGAGACACTGCGTCCTCTAGGCTTCCTACCATGCTTCGAACGCAAGCTTCAGACAAAGAAGTGAATAATGTGTGCTCCCGGCACTTATTTATACTATAGTCACACCGGTAGTAACGTCATGGCTGACGCCGGCCAACGAGTTGGTGTTTTTTAAATTTATGCTTCAGACACGGGTCACGACAATGCGTTCCCCATAACGACCCCTAGAGGACACAGTGTCTCGTTCCCTACTCAGGGAACCATGGTTACATAAGTAACCTGAGACGTTCTCGCTGACTAAAGTAAGACAGACCCCACGCTCAGCTCGCAGGCTTAGTTTCCCGATCCAGCAGTAAAACAAAACAGACTTCACACCCTAGTCACACGGGACAGCTAGAGAATAACAGTGAATAGAGGAGCAGAGGAATGTATGTTTCGCACAGGCACGAATTGTTACATGAAGGGTCATAAACATGGTTTTTGCAGTGAGGTCTGGATTATTTATCCCACATTGTTAAGTGCAGCGGGTGATGAACTGGCTGTTTGGAAAAATGAGAAGGCTTGGAAGGATGCAGGCAAACAGCACGAGTATTTCATTTTAACAGACGCACTGTTTTTCTAAATGGTAAACTGATATGGAAATATGATAAACGTTTTATTAATCTTTTCATTAACATTTTGCTTTCAATTTAAAATGTTTCCATGACTGTTAAGTTAAGGGATAGTTCACCCAGAATTCAGCATTTGCTCACCGTCATATCATTCCAAACCTGACTTTCTTTCTTCAGGGGAACACAAAAGAACTGAAACAACAAAACTACACTGGATCCTGTTGACTTTCACTGTACAGACTTTAAAAAGTGGGATATTTCTCGAAATATCTTCTTTTTGCAGAAGTAATGGAACGACATGAGGGTGAGTAAATAATGACAGAAATACTATGGAACTCAGTGGCTACCAATAACTGTTTTTTGTTAGCAATATCTTCAGTTTGTGTTCCACAAAAGAAACTCATACAAGTTTGGAACAACTTGAGGGCAAATGAATGACAGAATTTTTGGGCGAACTATCCCTTTAAAAATAAAGGTTCTTTATTGGTATCTATGGTTCCTTGAAGAACCTTTAACATCTATAGAACTTTTCCATTGCACAAAAGTGCCTTATAGTTAAAGTATAGTTAAAATGTCCTTAACACTGAGAAAAAAAAGCTGTTAAAAGCTGTTCACTGACAGATTCTTTGGGGAACCCAAAAAAAACAAGTTTAGAACCTTTATTTTAAACAGTGCTATAGTAAAGACTTCTGCAGTGACCAAACATAACTATATGCCCATGCTGAAGATGAAATCATTTCCTAAGTTCAATGTCTTTGAATGGCATTGTGTTATTTGGCAAGGCTATTTGGGCACGTCTTGATCATTTGACCAACCATGTGCTGACCTGAGAGCAAATTTCTTGTTGGTCTTAGATCAAATTATCGCAGAAACAACATCTGTATACTGTCATAAAGCCTATGCTTTTTCTTTTTGGGGTCGTTCCAGAAAAATCTAAAGGCTACCATGTAAATAGTACTGACTGCTTTTTTTTTTTTTGAGGTTACTGGCTCATTGACATCCTGAAAGACCTCCTTTCCTTCCTTTTTTGTAATGTTCTGTTATCAACTTGACAGCATTTGCTGCCTCGCTATCAAGTTAAAGCAACAATAAATGACATTATGACCATAAGCTACGTGAGGATTGATTGATGTATCTGAGAATTACTGAGAGCAGCATAATTTATCCGGATATACAAAGGGGTCGAGGCGTATCCGGAGTCTTTCCTTTCAGAAAGCATCTGGGATGCCTCTACTGGAGCGTTGTCATTTATGCCACACGTTAAACCGAGTCCAGAGAATAGCATGTATATTATTAGCTGTGTAGCAGCTGAGTATAAACTCACTCTATTAATAAACCTAAAATTATTTCAACCCTATCCATGCACTAAATATTCCTCCCAAGAAGAATGTAAGAAAGGTTGGGGCTAGTTGTCACAAAGTCTAGTAGTTTCGAGTGCATGTTTTCTCTATTTTCGGTTTTGTATGTTAGTTTAAAAATGCTTGCAAATTAGAATAAACCAAACCACACTGGCATACATTCTGTTATAAGTCGATTATTTTATCTGAAAGTTTGAAAGGTGTTTTTAGGACAAGGGTATTTTTCATAAATGTCACACATTTTTAATTATAATGTAATCAACTGATTAATTTTAATACTATTTAAAATGATTTGTTATTACGTTATTTCGTTAATTACATATGTGTTGTACTGTTTAAATGTAGGTTACAAGTCTATAATAAGCTGTTTAATAGTATAGGTTAATTTGTGACAACATGCCCCACTGTTTTTTCAATGTCTGTTGAACAAACTGTATCTTTTTTTCCCAGTGAAATAACAGTGGAACCTCTTTCTTTTAGCCAAGACTTTAAGGTATGTGTCTACTCAGGGACTTTCAAAATGAAACCCCAAAAATATTTACTAGAGTAAACAAAGACAACTTGCCCCACAGTGTCATCAGTTCCTCCAGTCACACTTTACATTACAGTGTCAACAAAGTAGTGTTAGAAAGTAATTGCATAAGTGCTGAGAAACACTAATTCTGATAAACATCATATGTTTTGTAGTAGAGCTGCCTGTCAAGACTTTGTTATTAGTTTGTAGAAGATGGGCACAACAATATACAGTGTTATACAGTAGTTCAATCTCTCTCATGGCAGTTGGCACGGGTTTCTTGAGTAGCTCCCTGTTAAACTGGAGCAGGCCATGTGGGATGGGGTTGGGAGTCACAGTCGGGTCAAGTTACATACAAAAAAATCAGGTTGTAAGGACTCCTCACACCCCTCCCCAACACTGCAGTGTTCAGCTCCAGAGGGTCCACGCGCTTCTTACAAGTTTTCTCCGAAACTCAGCCAAGGATGGGACAAGACGCAGGGAATTTACTCCATGTAGCGTTTGTCCAGCGCGAGTAGGATTATTTACATTCGAACTTTTCCCCCCTAACTCTTTAGGGACAATTAATTTTTTTTTTTTTTTGTGAATTAACTGATTATCTTTTTTCTCCCACAATCACTTGGTTTACATCTTTTACATTTTTTAATTATTCGTTTTTACGGTTATTTCTTCATATGACTCGTTTAAATAGAGGTCTAATGAATTTCAAGCAAGAATGAATCAGTTTATCGTTAGTTTCCTCATTTTGGCGCTGACCACCAGCGCGCTCTCCTCATCCGTCTCGCCGGCGAAGAGACACTCCGGCGCGGATGACAGCGCCTCAACACTGGCCTTTGTCTTCGATGTTACCGGCTCTATGTACGACGATCTCAAACAGGTGATAGATGGTGCTTCTCGGATCTTGGAGAGAACCCTGAGCCGCAGAACAAGACCAATCAAGAACTTCGTGCTGGTTCCTTTCCATGATCCAGGTAGTTGCACAATCCTATATTTCAGCTTTATTGTTAAAGTAAATTATAAATGATCCGTGTCAGTTACTATACCTCATACAAGTGATTCCGTAGAATAAATAACTTCTTACTGGAGTAACACTTGATGAAGTTTGTGAGGCCAAGCATTAAAGAATGTCTGGGAACTAATATGAATAAAGGTGTTCGGGCTGCTAGGAACATCTTCACCACCAGGGACCGCTGAAAGGTAGTGATCCATGGCATCATGGAGTGATGTTTAAAGATGCACTGTCAGTTTTTGTGTGTTTTAGTATGTTTTATTCTACATGTAGCAGGTTGTCCTCTCATGGGAGCCACCATGTTAACATCACATGGTCAACTAGTTATGACCAAGTTGCTACTACTACTATGACAAAAATAATAACATGATTACTTTATATTTTTTTAGAAACAGGATAAGTAGAGAAGGAATAGGAAAAAAAAGAAGCCCATGTAACAGCACAAATCACCAACAATGTTGACATTTAATCCAATAATGTCCATTTACATGAAATCAAGAAAAACACACAACGTGAAACAAGATAAACAAACAGTTTTGGTGTGAAATGTCAGCAGTTAGTAAAGGCATCCAGGCCAATGGGTGTCAGGCCAACTGGCTAAAGTCAGGTTATCAATGCCATATTGAATTTAATGTTGAAGAAAATGAGGCTGTGAGGGAAAGACTTACAGTCGTTACAGTAACATGCGTTGTATAAAGTTCTTGTTTCACATTTTTTCCCACCAAAACTGTTTTTCCCACTAAGACATTTCGTCAGCTGCACAGTTGGTGTGCTGTCAAACAACAGTATAATGCATTATATGCACTGTACTTCCGTCGTCACAGCCTCATTTTCATTTCTGTCAAATTTAAATATAGTGCTACCCTGACTAAAATCCATGAGCTACATATTAACAAAACTCACTGAGTGCACCTTTAAGCAGCAGGATTGTATTTTATTTTTGCCATTTACATTTTGTTCAGTGAATTTTGAGCAGGTTAATCGGCAAATCACATCATAATTTTTCTGTCTATTACTGAATCTTTGTCATGCTCATGAAATCTGTTTAAATTCCACATCTGGTCTCAGAGTGCAGAGAGAATACTGTGTTCTCAGGTATGCTTCACAATGTAACCTAGTGTCAAACCAGCGATTGTTAGCTGGGGTGAGGGGGGGGGGGGGGGGGGGGGGGGGAGGCAGGGTGCCCAAGGAGCTGATGAGAAGCACATGTGTCTGGTAGGATGTAAGTTTTATATCACCAATCACACTCAGTCCCCATCCAATTCTCCGGAAGATTCACCCAGCCCCCCAGTCAGCGGAGAGGACGTCAGTCTAGCTGTAGGGGGATGGTGTAGTCTTACCTCACCTTTTTAATGGGGCCTCCCTTGGGACTGTAAACTGCTGGATCACAAAGAAGACAGAAAGGCGTACAGGAAACACAAACTTAATGGCCCTCACAGCGAGAGAGGGATGGAGAAAGTGCAGAAAATGGAAAATGATGTTGAATGGTGCATTGCGCTGGAGTTCAATTAGTATTTGTGTTTGTGTTTCGAACCCGCTGGAAGAAAGAAACTAAACCAGGTTCTGTTGGTGTGCTGGTCTTGCGGTTAAGCTGTCTAGCAAACTCTCTAACCCCCTCCCCCCCCCCCCCCCCCCCCCCCCCCCCCCCCCCCCCCCCCCCCCACCCCCCCCCCCCCCCCCCCCCAACCATCTAAAACAGCCAGGCTATGGCTTGTTTACAGCTGAGAATGTTATATTAATATTGATATTAAATGTTTGATAAAAATATCATTCATATATATGTAAAATATACTAGATACATGTTAAAAAATCCTAAACCAGCCTTAGTTGGTTTGTGAATGGTCTAAACTGGTTAGCGTATTTCAGTCCGTTCACAGTTGTTTAATAGTTGATGTTACAACTCCCAAAACCACTAAACTAGCAAAAACGGGACCAGCATAGCTTGTTTACAGTTGGGATGTTATCTAATATTGATTGAATGTTGAGTAAAATGACCTTAATAGTTATTTTTTATTTTAATATAATATAATTAATATAAACATACAAGTTTAAAAAACCCAAAACAAGCCTTAGTTGTGTTGCTGCGTTTGAAGCTGGTTAGCTGTGCCTTCACAAGACAGATTTACAGTGGTGTTAGTTTACAACTTACCAAACACCTCTTAACTAGCAAAAACGACAAGCTTGACCATGCTATGCTAGTTTAAGCGAGAATGTTTATAAAAAATAATATATATTTTTTTATAACAATCCTCAATATAGTTTTATATCATATATATAATATAATATACAGGACTGAAACAAAAACACTAAAGCCTTAGATTAGGACAGCCTTAGTTGCTTGCTGGTCTTAACTGGTTTAAGCTGGTTCAAGCTGATTTAGAGATGGGTTGCACTGATTTTAAGTGCACTGGTTTTAAACCAAAAAAAATATTCAATGCTTTTTTTTCAGCATACGCCTTGATTTAGTAATATTAATAGGAATAGTGACAAATCATTAATGGAAGTATTTATAATGTATTATTATTATTTATAATGTAATGTAACACCAAATTTGGATTCAATATAAAGTTTGTTGGCATTCAGTGCCGAAGATCATAACTTAAATGTTTTTTTGTTAAATAATGGTGTATTGATCTGTCCGATTCGCTCTCAGAAGAAGATATACTTTTCCTCAGACATATTCCAAATTTTTCTCTTTTGTCCATTTTCCCAAAGCACTGTCAAATTGTAATCCACCTCTTTGTCTTCTATTTTTTAATAACTTTTTTAATTATATATGTATTTTTTTTGGGCAAAGTAATAAACCATATGGGATATCTGACCCATACTCAGATCATAAACAATACATCTTCTTTATGCTTTTTCATCCATGTGCCATATATTCAGCTCTCTAATCAATCAGCTTCTGAGTGAGTCCAAACAAGTGCCAAATTCAGGGAGGACACAATTCATCCAGAGACGAAAGAATGGGAGAGATAGACACAAGAGATATAGTAGTGAAAGGGGAAGAGGTCAGAGTGGTGGATCTAGGTGGATGATGACAATCTTAAACAATGATGCAATGAGGTTATGCACCCAGTCTGGTATTGCATGACGACTGTTGGAATTTTGCATGGTCTTTAATTTATTGTCTCAGCTGTCAAAAGTTTCAAGACAGTCATTTGTATCCGCAGATGTTGATGAGGTAGAATCCGGGACAAATGTGTTTTGTGATTAGGAGTTGGCTGGGTCTGTAGCTAGTTTGTTAGTCTGATCTAGAGACAGTCATTAGTAGGGTCATATCTGTGGAAGAAGCTTTGGTTGTACCTAATCCACACTGTTTAAAACTTTTTAATGAGGGTGAAGAAGGTTAATCTTTTAAAAACTCCTGCTCCACAGGGATATGCTTGTTGAAGTGTTGTGATAGACTTTCCAAAACTATGCTCACGTAAAGCCTTTTTAAAGCTTTTGTACACAATTAATATGTAATGTAGATGTTTCTTGATTCCTTGTTTTTCCTCTCCAGACATTGGTCCTGTTTCCATCACAACTGATCCCAAGAAGTTCCAGAAGGATCTTCAAGAGCTGTTTGTTCAGGTGGGCACCAGTCGAGAATGAAAAAAAAAACCCCTATATTGTAAGGATTATTCTTTTTTTTTTTTTGATAGGGATCCAGTAATCATATGAAAAGTCAAGTTATTTGATAGGGGTTCATTAATATTAGTTTTACTGGTCTTAGCTGTTTTAAACTGGTCTAGCTATTCTTCCAAGCTGATTTACGGATGGTCTAACTGTTTTAAATGCCCCAAATCCCATTGGAACCAGCAGAACAGACCAGCCTGATCATGCTGACTGTGCTTTTTGTAAACATAGAATGATAATAAAATATCATTAAATAAGTTATTATATAATATTATAATATGTAACAGGTACTTCATTTGAGAGAGATTTATCATTTTTATTTGATCACTGATCCTTTCAGTAATCACACTATTTAAGACAGATGCACCAATATTAAAACAATATTTATTTTAATGGAAATATATTTTCGTCAGACATTAAAAAAAAATCATTTCTACAAGTATAATTAGACATCACATAATTTTAATAAACAATGTGGAAAAATATAAATTTTATATTAAATATACTGTCAAATTAAATACAATTAAATAAAATATTAAATCCACGTCATGTAACACTCACTTAAAGTTCTATATGAGATGATAGATTTATATAATTCAAATTGTTGCTCCAAGCATCATTTCTTAATCTCTAAAACGGCATTGACTGGTTAAAATGATGTCCTTGCTTTATTATGCCACACTAGATTACTATAGGACTCATTGTCCTGCCTGCACCACCACCTCTATCACTTCCACACATATTTAACCTCCACACCTCTCTTGGTAGCTTTGCTCAGGTGTTTATGCTTATATTCTTTAGCATCAAAAGACACAGCAGTCATTGGCCTCTTTCTTCATAAATCATCATCAAATCATATTCTGTACTTTGTGTTCTTATTTGCTCTCTGTGGCTTCTGCTGAGTATCTTGGCTCGTTTCAGCATTTGATCTGTCTTCAGCGCTACAGTTTTATTAGCACTCTGTTCTTATTGTACCTTTGGGCTCTAGAGTAAGTACTGGAACTTGTACCCCGAGCCAATACAATATGCGCTTTCTTGTGCTCTGGTTAGTGCATAAATGTCCATGTCAATGATGAAGGCCTTGTTGTTCTCTCTCAGGGTGGAGGGGATTGTCCAGAGATGAGCATTGGGGCCATCAAGAAGGCTCTGGAGGTCTCTCTACCTGGATCCTTCATCTATGTTTTCACAGATGCCCGAGCCAAAGATTATCGCTTGAAAAGAGATGTTCTTCAGCTTGTACAGCTCCGACAGTCTCAGGTAACGACAGATCTTTGAAGTCTTTTTGCAATTCTGTTCAGTGCTGCTGGTGATACAGAAATCACGCTTTGTCTTTAAGGGAATAGCTCACCCAATAATAAAAATTAGCTGGAAGTTCACTCACACTTAGGACATTCGAGGTGTAGATAAGTTTGTTTCTTCATCACAACAGATTTGGAGAAATTTAGCATTGCATTACTTGTTCACTGCAAGTGAATGGGTGCCGTCAGAATACGAGTCCAAACAGTTGATAAAAACATCACAATAATTCACAAGTAATCCACACGACTCAAGTCCATCAATCAGCTTCTTGTGAATTGAAAAGCTGCATGCTTGTAAAAAAACAAACCCAGGCCAGCATTAAGAGATTTTAACTACAAACTGTTGATTCCAACTAAAATCTTTTATCCATAATATTGCTTAATATTCTCATCTGAATAAGGAGAGAAATATGCAAAGATCAAGCACTGTTTGCAAGCAAAAACAATCCAAAACAGTTCTAAACAAATATGTTGGTGGATTTTGATGTGACAGGGGGATGGACTTTTTCACTGGAGGAAACGTTATAATGGATTATGGACATTGGTGAACTGTTTCTTTCAATATTGAGCTCTAAGGTTGTGAAGTTGTAAGCCAGAAATCTAAATATATCAAAACCCATTTAAAAAAAAAAATCCATCTGCTCTTCATGGAATATACCCCAGTGTTGGCATTTAACCCCAACACCCAACCCCCTAACCAAACACTCACACTCATAAACGTCCCGTTTGAATCCAGGTTGTGTTTGTGCTGACGGGGGACTGTGGGGATCGGTCTCAGCCGGGATACAGAGCTTATGAGGAGATTGCTGCCACCAGCTCCGGTCAAATTTTTCACCTGGACAAACAGCAAGTCAATGAGGTGAGATGCATGAACTCATATAACTTTCATATGTATGTAAATTGCAGACACACTCAAAAATGCACATGCTGGTAAATGCAGTTAGAAGTAATTTGGGGAAAAAATAAGACCAAAAAAAAACATTTTAACAACAGTGTGTAATATATACTATATATATAGTTTTTTTAATACATATGTGTAATTTAATTACATTTTCAGTTTTTGGAATGTTGTCATTCATGTTGGAACAGACCAAAAGAAATGTGTTTTACATTCATCCGCAACCATTCCCTTAAACTTTGTTAACCTTCTTGAATTAATTATACATACATACATAAATACAAAATGCTTTTGAGTTTTGATATGCTTGCAAAAGAAGAAAGAAAATGTCAAAAAAAAATTTTGGACACACAATAAAGACACAGAAATAATTCCATAGTCTAGTAGTACAGTGTTCATTTATTGTGTAATGTGACTGGGTTTGAGCTGTTACTCGACTGACCAAGTTTTGACATGTGACATTAATTTTACAGCTGTATTTTGAATTGTAAACTCCACTTTGTTGAATAATCTGAAGGGGCATGTGTTTAAGTCTGTGTTTCATAGCATGGAGACTAAAACGAAGCATGTTCAGTCATAGTCAGACATGAAAGAAAGCAGACCTTCCTCTTTGTGAGACGGTGGTATCATGCATGTCAACACAGGACATGGCAGAGCCGAAGTCTTCCAGCAACAACTATGGAAACACTAATCCATAAGACAACAAGGCAAAACAGCTTGAAAAGTAAAGAAAAGCACGTTTGCGAGTGTGTATTTGTAATAGGATATGTGTGTTGTTGATGTATGGTCCTGTGGGGGTGGGTAGCTGATGGTAGTTGTGTTTGAGAGCTTTACCACCTGTACCTGTTGCTGAGAGTCTGCACTGAGGATGACTGGTCAACCTCAAGCTGTTAACACTCTCCAACTCCCCTGCCAATTTGTGAGAATTGTCTCAAGGTCAGGGTCACACAGTTGCTCTTTAGAGTTCTGAGTTTACCTGTATTTTGAATGACATTGTATTGTGTTTTCGGGTTGAAGGAAATATCCATAAAAATTGCCTTTACCTTTTTAGTTTTTAGTACATGAAACCAAATACCCAATACATCCCATGTACCTAATTTCTCCAATATTTTAGATCCAAGTATGAAAACACACTCCCATGTCTGGTGTATTTTTTGCTTTTGATTAGTCTATAGGTGGGATTTTGAAAAATGAATGAAGGCAAATCTGTAAATCCGCAGAAACCTCATGATTGTTCTCCACATCTAACCACAACGGCTATCTGATAGGAGTTAAATAAGTGAGAGCCAAATCAAATACACATAGCGCTTTGTCATTTTTTTGGGAGGGGAAGGGGGCAAAGAGGGGGAGCAGGGCTTATTTTACTTAGTAATCCCGGATATGATCTATCATGCCTGCTCTATCCAGCACAGCTGCCTGTCCAGGGTCCAGGTTGGACGTCTCCAACAGACAGCTCTTTGTGGAGCTGATGGAGGAGGCACTACTTAAACAAAGGACGGGGCTCAGCTTAATCACTGGAGTGATTTGCAGATAAATCTTTATGAAAGCGTGTCGGTGCTTTAAAGGGTATAATGGTTTGGCTGAAACCTCAGGCCGGCCAAGCTCAAAGCGAAGGTTGAAGATTTCGGTAGTGCTGGGCAGGAGACTTTTGTAGTGATGGAAGATCTTGTTTTTTTATGGCGCACCTATATCAGGGATCTTCAACATTTTTCATTTGGTGGATATAGAGAGGTAGCGAGGAACTGGAACTGAGTGTTGCATTTGATGTCTGGCCTATATTTAGATCTGTACAGTATATTTATTTACACATATTTTTGTAAATACACTTACATTGCAAAGACATTAAAAATTATTAATGGTGTCACATACTTGTACATTACATTTGAATTTTTACTTTATACCTTTGAACTTCAGAGGGTCTTTTTTATACTTTTTTAATTTTATATTTAAATTATGTTAATTCAATATTATTTATTTGTCAGCTGAAGTACTGCCTGTTTGAGAGCCCCTTAATAGTGATAGTTTCTGTCAGTAATGTACAAAATTTAGTTATATATCAATTGATTTTAATATAATCATGCTTTGCTCATAGGGTTTCTAAGGAAAATCTCTTTTAATTGCAGAAATTGATCAGAAATTAGATGCATACACATAAATGCACATTACTTGATCAAAGGAAAATGCCATGTGAACTAATAAAGAGGGTGGAGGGATAGGATATTTCTTAATATTCCTACCTTTATAACAGTTTTTTTTAATCCAAAAATCCATCCAATGTAACACTTTCACAGCCAAAGTGTTTCAACATCACTTAAACCAGCACATGTATATTGCCCACAGGTGTTTTCCGTCAAAAAAACCTAATAGCAAAAGTGTCTGACCAAGTGTAACTAGATCCAGTTTAGTCTGGATCTCCTGCTCTGTTTTTGTCATAGGTGACCAAAGTCTTGTCTGTAATATGGAGAACATTTAGAGGTCACCTTTGAGAGAGGAAGACAAATGTATTAACCTTTTGCTTCGGTGTCACAGGAAAAAAAAACAAGCAGGTGTTAGACATTCTCCACTGAATAGATGAAATTAACTTGGTTAGAGACTTAATTCTCTTAGTGCCTAATGCATTTGGCAGATGCTTTTATCTAAAGTGAGTTACAGTGTGTCCACGTTCCTGTTTTTGCCTATGTGTGTGATTCCTGGGTCCCCATAATACAGTATCTTTCCAGTGGAGCATTCAAGGGGCAGTTGACCCAAAAACTAAAGGACAAGGTATTCCGGTTTGGAATGACGTGAGGGTGAGTGATTGAGGACTTTGGGTCATCTATTATTTACTTTTAGATGAACTGAACATTTATTCACTTTCATGTCATTTTAAACCTGTAAGACTTCTGTAGAGCACAAAAGAAGAAAGTTGAAGAATGTCCTGGCTGCTCTTATTCATTTAATGAAAGTGAGTGGGGGGACTTTCAAACCCCCAAATAATAAAAAAATAACTTACATTTCAGATCTGTTTCTATGACTATGACTTCTTAAGATGTGGCATAAAGTGCATTGGTCACATGGACTACTTTTATGATATTTTTGTGCTTTTTTGTGCTTGACAGCTCAAGTCCCCATTCACTTTCATTATATAGGTAACAGCTGTTTCTTTCATTTTTCCTTTTGTGTTCCATGGAAGAACACAGCATTCAGGTATGGAATGATGTGAGGGTGAGTAATTGAGGACTTTGGGTCATCTATTATTTACTTTTAGATGAACTGAACCTTCATGTAATTTTAAATTCACCTTCATGTAATTTTAAACCTGTAAGACTTCTGTAGAGCACAAAAGGAGAAAAGCTAAAGAATGTACTGGCTGCTCTTATTCATATAATGAAAGTGAGTGGGGACTCGGGATTTCAAACCCCCCAAATAATAAAAAATAACTTACATTTCAGATCTGTTTCTATATGACTTCTTAAGATGTGGGATTGTGCATTGGTCACATGGACTACTTTTATGATACATTTTGGTGCTTTTTTGTGCTTGACAACTCAAGTCCCCATTCACTTTCATTACAGGTACATCTCAATGAATTAGAATGTCGTGGAAAAGTTCATTTATTTCAGTAATGCAACTCAAATTGTGAAACTCGTGTATTAAATAAATTCAATGCACACAGACTGAAGTAGTTTAAGTCTTTGGTTCTTTTAATTGTGATGCTTTTGGCTCACATTTAACAAAAACCCACCAATTCACTATCTCAACAAATTAGAATACTTCATAAGACCAATAAAAAAAAACATTTTTAGTGAATTTTTGGCCTTCTGGAAATTATGTTCATTTACTGTACATGTACTCAATAATTGGTAGGGGCTATTTTGCTTTAATTACTGCCTCAATTACTACTGGCATGGAGGTGATCAGTTTGTGGCACTGCTGATGTGGTATGGAAGCCCAGGTTTCTTTGACATTGGCCTTCAGCTCATCTGCATTTTTTCTTGTTTCTCATTTTCCTCTTGACAGTACCCAATAGATTCTCTATGGGGTTCAGGTCTCGTGTGTTTGCTGGCCAGTCAAGCACACCAACACCATGGTCATTTAACCCAACTTTTGGTGCTTTTGGCAGTGTAGGCAGCTGCCAAATCCTGCTGGAAAATTAAATAAGCATCTTCAAAAAGCTGGTCAGCAGAAAAAAGCATGAAGTGCTCCAAAATTTATTAGTAAACGGGTGCAGTGACGTTGGTTTCAAAAAACACAATGGACCAACACAGCAGATGACATTGCACCCCAAATCAACACAGACTGTGTAAACTTAACACTGGACTTCAAGCAACTCTGGCTATGAGCTTCTCCACCCTTCCTCCAGACTCTAGGACTTGGTTTCCTAATGAAATACAAAACTTGCTCTCATCAGAAAAGAGAACTTTGGACCACTGGGCAACAGTCCAGTTCTTCTTCTCCTTAGTCCAGGTAAGACGTCTCTGATGTTGTCTGGGGTTCAGGAGTGGCTTAACAAGAGAATTACGACAACTGTAGCTAAATTCCTTGACAAGTCTGTGTGTGGTGGCTCTTGATGCCTTGACACCCAGCTCAGTCCATTCCTTGTGAAGTTCACTCAATTTCTTGAATCGATTTTGCTGGACAATCCTCATAAGGCTGCGGTTCTCTCGGTGGTTGTGCATCTTTTTCTTCCATACCTATTCCTTCCACTCAACTTTGTTAACATACTTGGATACAGCACTCTGTAAACAGCCAGCTTCTTTGGCAATTAATGTTTGTGGCTTAACCACCAACACCCCACCCCACCGCCTGTGAAGGGTGTCAATGATTGTCTTCTGGACAACTGTCACATCAGCAGTCTTCCCCATGATTGTGTAGCCTAGTGAACCAAACTGAGTGACCATTTTGAAGGCTCAGGAAACCTTTGCAGGTGTTTTGAGTTGATTAGCTGATTGGCATGTCACCATATTCTAATTTGTTGAGATAGTGAATTGGTGGGTTTTTGTTAAATGTGAGCCAAAATCATCACAATTAAAAGAACCAAAGACTTAAACTACTTCAGTCTGTGTGCACTGAATTTATTTCATACACAAATTTCACAATTTGAGTTGAATTACTGAAATAAATGAACTTTTCCACGACATTCTAATTTATTGAGCTGCACCTGTATATAGGTAAGAGCTGTTTCTTTCATTTCTCGTCTTGTGTTCCATGGAAGAACAAGGCATTCAGGTTTGGAATGATGTGAGGGTTAGTAATTGAGGTCTTTCGGGTCATTTATTATTTACTTTTAGATGAACCGTCCCTTTAAACCATAACTTATCCAAACAGTGTGGGTGCTAAGCTGGAATTCGGCTCATCCTCAGCTGACCTCCACATCCTTTCCACATCTCTGCTTCCCGACCAACACTCCTCCACAACTAATCTTTGAAACATGACAGCTTAACTTCCAGAGGAAGCCAGTCTGTTGCCTCCCATTAAGGTTTGTCACGCTGGATGTGGTTTCAGGATCCCTTTGGCTTTGATGATGTCTTTTGGGGGGCACCTTTCAAACCTTTCCTAGACGCACACAGGCCGTAGTTGACCATATTTCCCTCCGCTGTGGACTTTTTGTCGATTTTCTATCACTAGGCTAATCTTCCCGGCTCCCATGAGACGTCCATTGAAACAGACACTGGTTTGAGCAGATGTAGGTCATTGGTGAGCTTTTTGCTGCTCTGTGGGGGATAGTTGCACATGTGGCACTCATTACAGCTGTTTCCAGTTGTAAACTCCGAAAGGAACCAGCTGCCGTCTGCAGCCAGTGAGAATGAGAAAGCGAAAGAGTGAAAGAAATAGTGGAGAAACTGAGTAATGAAATTATCAAAGGCTACGCTCGCTCCAGTTCTCTTTCTCATTCGTAAATGTATAAAGATGTGTTAAATAAGCGTCATTCTCGAGGGCTTACTGAAGCGGTGTTTTCGTTCAGTGTTATGGACACAGAGCAGCCATTATGTCTGTGCTCAATATAAAAAGGTCAGAACAAATACACACAGCTGCCTCTAAAGGAGTTAATGACTGAAATCTAAAAATACAAACTCTGAGGAAACAGTTTCCTTTAGTTGTTGGTCTTACGCTCTCCTTGTGCTAATAAGCTGCTGTGAAAACACAATTTTCTTCGTGATGTATCAAATCGTCCACAATAATGATCTTTAATTGATGTGTACCTAGTAAAACCCCATACCCAATTATCCACTATGGGATGTAAAGTTGATTTTAAATGTATTTAAGTTCTTTCAGGTCATTGTAGTACATTTGGACAGTTGGTGAGTTTCACATTTCACATTATCGACTTCTGGTACACATCTGCTATTTTGAACATGCGCACCTTGCAGTATTCAAAATAAATGTAGTTGAATAGATCAAAAATTAACATTCTGTCATCATTACTCCCCTCATGTCTTTCCAAACCTGTATGATTTTTGGAGCACAAAAGTGAAAGATGCAAAAGCACCATAAAATGATCAGAAATGTGGTCCATTAAATTATCTGGTTGCAGCTGAATGAGAAGATTATTAGTGAATAATGACTTAACTTGAGACGGTTCCTCAAATCAAATGACTTCAGAAGTATATGGACCATTATGTTGCTTTTTTGTTCATTTTGTGATTCATGAAAGTAAGTCAAGCATGTTTGAAAGGGCATGAGGGTGAGGAAATGATGACAGAACATTCATTTTTGGGTGAACTAACCTTTTAAGCTGTTCATGTCTATATTTAAAGCAGCTTGTCTCATCTGGAATGGTTTCAAAATGACTAATGCATTACCTGTACTTTTTGCCATGTACTGTAGATATATATCTGCTGTGATCTTCTCTGTGATCATCCAGGATGAACAGCAGTCCTTTACTGTTTGTGCTGCTCTTTGAGAAATGAATAGCCTGTCGGTCCAGAAATAGTTTGCATTCTCTCGCTGACAGATGATCTGATCTCATTTCCTCACTGTTTAATAAGGATCCGCTTGTGACAGTCTACATGAACAGATGATGTCACTGGGATCCTACCTTGCCTGCAATTCTTGTCTTTGAGTGGATTCATGTTGATCTGAGCTACACCAGGCATAGTCTTTTGTTCATAGACTGTGTCATGCGGTAAAATGAAAGAGATAGTTTACAAGAAATGAAGATCATGATTTACTCTCCCCATGTCATTCTGAAACTGTATGACTTTCTTTTTTCTGTAGAACACAAAATTAGATATTTAGAAGAATGTTAAAGCTGCTCTTTCCTTACAGTGTCCAAATATTGTTCATTATTTTTCGTGGTTGGCCAGACTGAAGCTTCAGTGAATAATTTCTTGGAGAAGAGTTTGATAGTTCATATTTTTGTTTAGGTTCTTAAATGGGTTGAGGAAACTGTCCAGGCTATGAAGGTCCACCTTCTCTCGTCCGACCATGAAACTGCCCAGGAGACTCAGTGGGAGGTGTCCTTTGACCCCAGTTTAAAAGAAGTCACCGTGTCATTGAGTGGTCCAGCACCACAAATTGAGCTCAGAGACCCTCTTGGTAGGAATATGCTTTTATATTGAACGGTGGTTCAGGAATTACTGCACTTTGAATTTTAGATGTCTGACTTCTTTTCTTTAATGTACGGCAATTAATAAACCTTTTTAAAATCAATATCTAAATAACTACAGGTCGCGTAGTTGGAGAGAGACAGGGTCTGACAGAACTGCTCAACATCCCAAACTCAGCACGGGTGGTCAACCTGAAGAACCCTCGACCAGGACCATGGACATTAAAGGTGCCACCTAGAAGCTTTGAACAGCATCTACCATGATCCTAGTTAATAACTGTTAACAACAGATACTTCTGAAAAATGTCAGTGATTGAACCCTGCTTTTTCTCTCGTCTAGGTGGGCTGCGGTGGGAGACACACACTTAGAGTAACAGGTGTGAGCAACCTGGACTTCAGGGCGGGTTTTTCTAGTATACCTGTCACAGAGTTCAGCAGGACCAGAGAGAGACCTATTAAAGGTATTACTACATCATCATGTGGCTACATAACCCTTTTTCTTTGATTATTGCTCCAGCGATAGCCTAAACATGTTTAAATATATATGTGACCCTGGATCACAAAACCAGTCATAAGGGTCAATTTCTCGAAATTGAGATTTATACATCACCTGAAAGCTGAATAAATAAGCTTTCCATTGTTGTATGGTTTGTTAGGATAGGACAATATTTGGCTGAGAGACAACTATTTGAAGATCTGGAATCTGAGGGTGCAAAATCAAAATACTGAGAAAATCGCCTTTAAAGTTGTCCAAATGAAGTTCTTAGCAATGTATATTACTAATCAAAAATTAAGTTTTGATATATTTAAAGTAGGAAATTTACAAAATATCATCCTGGAACATGATCTTTACTTAATGTCCTAATGAATTTTTGCATAAAAGAAAAATCAATAATTTTGACCCATGCAATGTATATTTGGCTATTGCTACAAATATACCCCAGCGAATTAAGACTGGTTTTGTGGTCCAGGGTCACATATATTATTTAAATCATTAAAATAATAAAATGAATGCTATTAAAACATAATTGTTTTTATTGTTAAATAATGATTTAAAACAGTTCATATTTAGTACCAGAAATTAATACCAGATTGTGCTCATGTTTGCACATGACTTAACTGTATTAAGAATTATAGATCTTACATATCCAGTTTTCCTCCAGGCGTTCCAGCCCACATGATGCTGAAGTGTTCAGGTCTGAAGCCTCCTGGTCTGGTTACCAATATGGAGCTAGTATCTTTAGGGGGCCGCTCTTTGCGTACCATTCCTGTGCCTTTGCCTGACGATGGAGGCTCAGGAGGTATTTGGAGGATCCCAGAGTTTCGAACACCCTCTCAGAGCTTCTTCCTCAAAGTGTCTGGAAATGATGGAGATGGCTATAACTTTCAGAGACTGTCTAGTGTGTCATATACCAACATTATCCCAGGTAAGCGTCTTTCAACACTGTATAAATACTTGTTTTATGTTTTGTTTGTTTAGTTGCATTCAAAATCCATCTAACTCAGCTTTACCTTTGAACTGTTTGAACACTGTATAAAAACTTTTTGTTTTGTTTTTCATTTCTGTTTCATTTTGTTTTGTTTGTTTGTTTTTTGTTTTGTTTTATTTACACTTTTAACTGTTTGAACACTGTATAAATACTTTTTGTTTGGTTTTTAATTTGTTTCATTTTGTTTTGTTTGTTTTGTTTAAACTTTGAACTGTTTGAACACTGTATAAATACTTTTTATTTTTTGTTTTGTTTTCAATTTGAGTGGGCTTGATGCTCTTAGATGTGTTGAGACACAAGTTGACATTGTTTATGTTGTGTTGGGTAACCCAGCTGTGATGAACCAGTTTAACCTTTTGGCCTCCTCTCACCCTGCAGAGCCTCCACGAGTGAACATGCCCACTGGGGTAAGAGGCTTCTACATGCAGCCTGCTACGATTGACTGCTCTGTGGAGAGTGACCTGCCTTATAGGCTGAGATTCACCAAAGGTGGAAGCACAATAGGAGAGGAAAGAACCTATGAGTGAGGCTCTCCTCAGATCTTACCTTTTTATATGGTCCTCTTTCTCTTCTATGTCTGTTTCTGTTTCTTTTGTATCTCACACGCCACACAAATTCAATACAATTTGATTTGTTATTAGTTTTTTGATGCATGTTTTTATATTTTGGGTACTATTAGATATTCTTGATAATCAAAATTAAAAGTAGCTGCCTATACCCCTCTTTTCAGATCTTTTGTTTTATAAGAAAAAAGTTTTCAGACCCAATGTTGTACCATATTGTAGAAAGTGGAATTTTTTCTTCCACCTTCCATTCTATATATTTCTTCCTCTCTCCCCTTTGTCTTTCTCGCATATATCCTTCTTCTTCTTCATATCTCTCTAAACCCAAACATGTACAAACACTTTTGCAGGCATTCTCTCTGGTGATATGGCCCTAAGTAACGTCTCTAGGTTACGTCTGTAACCATGGTTCCCCGAGGGAACGAGACGCTGCGTCGAGTCGCTTTGGGAACGCCCTTGCGTGACCGCGTTCTGAAGCATGTGTCAAATCAGTCCAATGGAGCAGCGAGATGTCACGAGCGGGGTGACGTAAGCACCAGAAAGTATAAAAGCGCAAACCAGCTTCGATGAAGTAGCGCCTGCAGGGATGCAGGGAGTATGGCAAAGAGACGCAGCGTCTCGTTCCCTCGGGGAACCATGGTTACATACGTGACCTAGAGACGTTCCCCTTCAGGAACTCGAGTTGCGTCGATTCGCTTTGGGAACAAGAATACCCACTGCGCAAATACTACCAAGTCCCTGCCTGTGTGTATATCAGATGAGCACATCACGAAGAGAGAACCTGGGAACCTGGGGTAGAAGCCAGGTCTAGGTTGTAAAAGAAGACAAAAGTGTGTGGAGAGGACCAGCCCGCCGCAGCACAAATGTCCTGCAGGGCCACACCCAAGCTGAAAGCCTTGGAGGCCGCCATACTCCTGGTCGAGTGCGCTCTGACCCCCATAGGTGACGGGAGGCCAGAGGACTCATAGGCTAGTGAGATGGCCTCGACCACCCACCTACCCGTAGTCTGCTTGGTTGCCGGAAATCCCTTCTTTGGCGGACCAAAACAAACAAAAAGCTGATCTGCCTTACGCCACGGGGCAGCTCTGTGTGCGTAAGCGTCCAGTGCTCGAACTGGACAGAGCAGATTAAGCCTTTCTTGACCTACATCCTGGAACGGAGGAGGACAGAATGCATGAAGTACTATGGGCCCTGGCGAAGAAACGGGCACCTTAGGGGCATACCCGACCCTCGGGTAAAGGAATACCCTAACCATGCCTGGAGAAAATTCCAGGCACGAAACATGAAGTGCCTGAAGATCCCCGATCCTTATAAGTGAGGAAATAGCGAGGAGAAAGATAGTCTTGAGCGTGAACAACTTGACCGAAACTTCTTCTATGGCTTCAAAAGGGGCATTGCATAAGCCCTCCAGAACCACAACCAGGTCCCATGAGGGCACCTTGGTGCGCTTAACCGGCCTCAGATCAGGGTGCCACGGAGGGAAACGAAGTTGACAAGGGGTGTCGTCCCGCAAGGATTGACCACCCAGAAAGGGGTGGGTAAGCAGCTAGGCCGCCCCAGTATGACCTTTCAGAGGGAGGGAGGTACCTGCGGAGAATCGCTCTGCAGAAAATCTCCAACTTACCTACATTGGGCAGTTGAATGGGTCCTGCAGTCGCTGTCCGCACCATGAAGTGAAATGTTTCCACTTCAAGGCGTACAGTTTCCTGGTGGAGGGAGCTCTGGATTGGAGGATGGTCTCAACAGCTTCAGTTGAGAGACCAGATGCTAGGACCTGTGCCCCCTAAGGGGCCATGCCCACAGCTTCCATAAATCAGGGCGGGGGTGAAGAATGGTGCCCCCCACCTGAAAGAGGAGGTCCCTCCTGATCAGAATCTATAGCGGAGAGCCGTCGAGGAAGGACACCAAGTCCGAGAACCATACTCAAGCCGGCCAGAACGGGGCTACTAGCAACAAACGGACCCCATCCCGGCGTACCCTCTCCAGAACACCCGGGAGCAGAGCAATCGGGGGAAAAACGTACAGACGAAGCCTCGGCACGTCTGCACCATGGCATCCGCCCCAGTGGAGCTGGAGCAGATGGGAGACAATGGAGCGGACAGTGTGTTGTTTCCTGCTACGCAAATAGATCCACTTCTGCCTGGTCAAATTCCCTCCAAATGAGCTACACCACCTCGGGGTGGAGCTCCATCCCCAGGGCCTCAGCCCCTGTCTCGACAGGAAGTCTACTCCCATATTGAGGTGCCCAGTGATATACACTGCTCTCAGGGAGAGGAGTTTCCCTTGGGCCCACACAAGGATCTGGTGTGCCAGCTTGTACAAGGGGCGCGAACGCAGACCCCCCCTGCCGATTGATGTAGGAGACGACCGATGTGTTGTCTGTGCGGACAAACAAATGATGCCCCCTTAGGTCTGGAAGGAAATGTGTCAGAACTCGAAACACGGCCAGCATTCCCCGGAAGTTGATGTGCCAAAAGAGATGATGGACTTCCCACAGACCCTGGGCAGAGCGGACACTCATGACCGCTCCCCAGCCCGTGAGAGAGGCATTCGTCGTTACCATTACGCGACGACAAGGAGCCCCTAACACCGGGCCTTGAACCAGGAACCAACGTTTCTTTCACATGTCTAAGCGCACGTAAGCATCGCAGCTTGGCCTTGATCATGCGAGCGGATTACCCCTGGGGAAAATCATTGGTTCTGAGCCACCACTGCAAGCGGGGTCTCATGTACAGCAGGCCAAAACGTATCACATTGGACGCAGCTGCCATCAGAACCAACAGTCTCTGAAACCGTTTGACAGTGAGCGACTGGCCTTCTCTTACCCTCGTGACCGTCGTGAGGAATGACTCGATTCGAGCAGGAGACAGACGTGCCTGCATAGAGGTTGAGTCCCACACCACGCCTAAATAAGTGGTCCTCTGTAGTGGAGAAAGAACACTCTTATTGGCATTTAGTCTTAACCCCAGCTCATATGGGCGAGGACGACATCTCGATGCCGAGCCGCCATCTGCTCTGATTGAGCTAGTATTAACCAATCGTCGATGTAATTGAGTATGCGGATGCCCTGGAGTCGCAGAGGAGCAAGAGCAGCATCCACACACTTTGTGAAAGTGCGGGGGGAGAGTAACAGGCCGAAGGGAAGAACACTATATTGGTATGCTTCGCCCCCGAAAACAAACCTCAGGAACTCCCTGTGAGTGGGAAAGATGGATACATGGAAGTATGCGTCCTTAAGATCTGTCGTAACAAACCAGTCCTCAGACTGGATCTGAGACACTATCTGCTGATAGTGAGCATATTGAACCGAAGCCGTTTGATAGCGCGGTTCAGAAGACGGAGATCTAAGATCGGACGCAACCCCCATCCTTCTTCGGAACGATGAAGTAACGGCTGTAGAACCCGGACACTCTCTCGAGAGAGAGAGGAGGAACACGTTTTATGGCCCCCTTCCTCAAGAGAGTATCTACTTCTTGTTCAATTACCAGAGCCTGCTCGGGGCCCACTAGTGTGGGGAATTGGGGGGGAACCAGTTGAAACGAGGCGGACGAGAACCGAACTGGCTTCTGTAACCTTTCTCTACAATCTGCAGGAACCATTTTGAGATATTTGGTAGAAGTTTCCACGCGACCTGACTGCTGTAGCACCCTCACTTGAGGGAACGAGCTCTCCCGTGCCGTACTGTTGCCATGCGGCAGCTGGGAATTTCACTCGTCGGAGCTCACTGAGCCCTGAAGCACCGAGGTGGCAGGGGTATCAATGAACCTCCATGAGGGCATTGAGGGAACAACCCGACTTGACTGCTGTAGCACCCTCACTTGAAAGGGCGAGCTCTCCTGTGCCGTACCGTTGCCGGGTGGCAGCTCGGGGGAATTTCGCTAGTCGGAGCTCACTGAGCCCTGAAGCACCGTGGGTGGCAGGGGTATCAATGAACCTCTGTGAGGGCACTGAAGGAACAACCGACATGACTGCTGTAGCCTCTTCACTTGAGGGGGCGTGCTCTCCCGTGCCGTACCGTTGCCGGGCGGCAGCTGGGATTTCGCTCGTCGGAGCTCACTGAGCCCTGAAGCACCGAGGGTGGCAGGGGTATCAATAAACCTCCGTGATGGCACTGAGGAGGATTGGGCACCGTAACTGAGGTGTTATCCTTTCCTCCCCAGGTGGGCTGCCCTCAGGGACCTGACAACGGTAGGACCATTTCGCCGAGGTCCTCATTGACAAATAACGGTCCGCAGATCCGTTTTCATTCTAGAAGACCCCAACTGAGAGCATAGCCCCGACCCCCGATCTTTCTGTGGAAGGGTGCGGGTTGCAACGCACTTTCCTTTTTCTTGTTTTTGAGACTTGGCGATATGAAGGAGTTGATGGCTTGGGCGCGCCCGCAGCAGCCCCACCCCTGAGCATGTCAGCCTGGTATGCTTGTAACACCGTCATGGTGTGCAAACCTGCGCCAGCCTGACCTACCGCCATATAAGATTTCCCAACCAGACTCGATGTAAGCCAAACAGGCCTGGTGGGAAGCTTCGGGGCCTTCAAGGACGATGCTGAGGATGGGGAGAGATAGCTCGCAAGCGTCTGCTCCACCACTGGCATCGCCCCATATCCCTTATCATTCAGCCCCACAATGTTATTTTGAATAATTCTAAACTGTGGGGCTGTAATACGGGATGAGAACGGTTTCTCCCACGATCTTGACACCTCAGCAATCGGGGACCTATGGTGGCGAGGTCCAACAGTCTCCGCTGTCTCGACACTCATCACATCCACCTCCTCGGAGGAAGACAGATGAAGTGTCTGGCTCTCTCTAGCGGATCTAGCGGGTGAGGACCGAGAAAAGGACAAGCTCGTCTTGGATCCCTCCGCTAAATCCACCTGCGATTCCCACGACAACAGTCTGTGCTGTGCCTCGGAAACAGCGGGACCGCTGCCAGCGGGATCGCGAGCCTGGCCCCTCTCATCAAACACGGCCAGGCGAGAGCAGAGACACGCAGCGAGAGCAACTCGCAGTCATGACAATCAGCCCCCACGAGAGCTGACCATGCATGCTCCGCTCCCAAACAAACAACACAAAGATTGTGTGTATCCCCCGCCGCCAGATATTGCGGTTGCCAGGGAGGAACATCGGTTGTACATGCAGTTCGACTCGCGATCCTTTATTCATGATTGTTTTTTTTTTAGTAATGCTTGTGCGGACAAGAACCATAACAGTAATAGATAGACACATACCACAGAGCGCTTCTGAAGAAGCAAAGTGGTTTTGAGCTTGCTGGATATGCACTTTTAACTTCTGGTGCTTACGTCACCCAGCTCGTGACGTCTCGCTTCTCTATTGGACTGATTCCACACATGCTTCAAAATGCGGTCACGCAGAGGCGTTCTCCAAAGCATTTTGATGCAGCTCGAGTTCAGGAAGGGGCAACAAATGGAGAGAGTTAAAGTGAACATCCGCAGGACAATTCTTGCTCAGGTTGAATACCGCTTGCTGACCACAGGGCATATCTTTGTACGCGAGTCGAGGGAGAATTACCAACTAAAGACGAGCCCAAAAGGACTTGTTAGGCTTTCAGAAGACCTATCAAGGTTTGGAATGAACGATGAGAAGAGGGTCGGGGTATGTGTGCACTGCACAAAAAGAAAGTCATCATGAAAAATGGCACTCTGTTTGAATTCATTTTGAACTGAAAAAATAAGGAGGTAGGAGCACTAATACTGAGGGAAATGGTATTCTGTGCAAGTAGTTGTAGTGCATAAGGATACCGAGTCAGGAGTATGAGATCCCCTGTTCACCTGGAAACCTGGCCATCTCTGTGGTGGCACATTGAGAGTTACACAGTGTGTTGTATAATTTGTAATCTGTAACACTATATTTTCAGTCTAATTCTTTCCATTCTTGACCCCATTCTTGTGCGCAAGTGAATTTCTGTGCAGGTTAAATGCAGGTTTGTGATCAAAGGCTGCACTTTTGGACTCATCACTTAAACCTGCTAATTTTTTGTAATTGAAGGTCTTCAGTTAAAGCATCATGGGAAATTCCCCATGCCTCAGGCAGTGATGAAGGAGCATATGAATGTGTGGCCCAGAGTACTGCAGGCATGGGACGAGCTCTCACGCAACTCACTGTCAGAGGTACTGCATGGATACACACATTTTACATACTTTTTTCCATACTCAATACAGTCTTGCACTCACACGCACATTTTCAGTTTTGGACCATTGTACACCTCTAGATTTTTGTAACTTTACGAGCACAGTGTCTTTGCAGCACAGTCGCCACGCTGTAAAAAAATCCTTATTTGTATATTATTATTTGTTTTCCAGTAAAAATATCTAAACGTCCTTAAAACAAGACACATACATTTCAGAATCAACGTTATATAAGATAATAAAACTTTTTGTTTATATAAACGATTAACATTTTTTAATCGTGATTAATCGCACGACTTTCTGCGATTAATCACGATTAATCACATTGTTATGCACAAAATTCAATAATGAATTCAAAAGTAGTGTATTGTGTATCGCATCATATGACCCCTTTAACAAAACGATGCACTCCACTGTGCTGAACGAAAGCACTTCCCTGCTGTCTTCACGTGCTATCGGAAATTTCCTGTTTCCCACTTATGAAGTCATGATTACGAGCATGTTGCATTCTTTTCTATTAAAAATAACAGTGAACAGTGGTTTGTGAATGTTGATGCTTAGCCTAAATAATTTTATCGGGAGCGCTCATGTGAGCGCTGCTGCAGGCCCACTCCAAATGCTCTCATTGGATGAGGCGTGTGATGACACCCATCCCTAGGGATGGCTGACGCGAAACTGACATTTCGACACTGTGTCGAGATCCCGAAGCGCAGATGTTTCGAAACACTGCTCCGAAGTATGATTCGAAACACCCATGTCACGTGACTAAGGCGAATCAAAGCATCGGGGCGTTTCACAAGTGTTTTCGAGATCCGAATGTGCTATTGATCGACAGGGTCAGGAATGAACAAACCACACAATCGCACATCTGTCTTAACCTAACTCCCGCAAAGTATAAAACTGTTAACTGAGTTAATGCAGCAGAACAATTAATATATTTCAATAAAAATCTTTATATGTAAAAAATGCCAGGCGTTGTGGCTTGATGTCTTTTATTAATGTTAATTTGTTCATGACCAAAATAACATATTTACAAAGAGTTCATTCAGTTGTCAGAGAGATGTTACAACACATTACAAGAACAGAACAATAAAAACACAACTTTCAAATATTTATTATAATTATATACATGCTTCACCTGGGTTTCAAACCTAAAGTAGGTACGTTTACATGGACACTTTTTGCTTCCATCGTAAATGAATTAATTCTGATTGACGAATCCGAACGTAGTGTTTACATGAACACTAAATAAAGTGATAGGGGTGATATGCGTGTTTAAATGTCACAAGCTTCTGATCGGATTTAATCTTTTGACATGCGCACACTGCATGAATATATGGTTTTATAATAACGGGACACTCATTTATGACACTTTATTCACCAGGAGACAGCTGTTCCACGGTCATAATCATAGATATTTAAGTCATGCGCATGTGCAGTACTTCCAGTTTCGGTTTTTCAAATCACAAGTGTTGTTCTCTCACTCGGATTACAAAAGAAATAAACCACCCCTTACAATCCGATCGAAATTTTAGTCAGATCTGGCCAATTCAATCCGATTGACGTGTTTACTTGTGACTTTTTTATTTGATGTGCTATAGTCTATCTACGACGGATTGTAGGGTCCATGTAAACGCAGCTAGTAGACGAACTAGTGCCAAGCTGGTATGACAACATGCCAATCGTGCACACTAACCACTCCCCCAACCCACATGGCGGAATGGCGAGCACAACGTATATGTTATAATTCGTCAATTCGCTTAACTAATTCGTTGTCAATGCTGTTTCAGATCAATAATTGAAAATGACCACTAGGTGTCACCGTAGAGACGGATGTCGAATTGTTTCGAAGCCTCGGCACATTTGCTTCGACTGTTTCAGTGTTTCATGAAGCCTCACTCTGGCCACCGCTACCCATCCCAAGCCAGTACTGATTAACATCCCACCCCTCCTGTGACCCATGGTTGTGAGCATCTGACTTTCAAAATAATAATAATAATACTAATAAAAAACGGTGGTAAATTCGCAGATAAAATAACTGTGGCAAAATATATTTACAATTACATATGTTAAATATAAATAAATATATTAAATAAGTATGAAATATTAAATAATAAAATAACTGAAAATGTAGGCGTTTGCAACCAGAGTAGAAGTTAGAGTATATACTAGTGAATTTGTTGTTTTGTGCACTTTTTGTATATGATCAAGAAAAGCAATTTACATTGACATATCCAGGAAAAAAATAAAACATAATGTTCACTTGAACCATGTAAAAAAAAATTTCTGGCTAGGTTAATGTGAAATTCAGCTAATGTAAAAATATTACTTGCTGGTTCAGCTAATATTTTCTGCATGCTGCCTTCTGTTGTTGCAGAGAATAGTTAAGCGTGGAACATATCAAGTATAAATGCCTCTTGAGTGTCATGAACTGTGCACACAATGTGCAGAGGGTCATGTGAAAATATAAACAAGGCTTCAGCTTGCTAAGGAGGGTGTAATCTCCAGAATTAAAGGAAACTCTAAATGAGAAAAGCTTTTTGCAATGGAATTGTAAGTCTTGTATATGACTGCTATGACAACATTAAACTGAGAGATTTGCTGCCTCACATACTGTAGTCTTTTTATAAGCATGTCATCATCATTTCTCTTAATGCAGAGCCCCCTCCTGTTCTGCATCCTCCCGTGAATGTGACGTCATTCCCAGGGACAGTGGCAGTGCTGTCCTGTCAGGTTCAAGGCTCTGTGCGGCACAACCTGACCTGGTATCGGACCGGCACTGCTTTATCATCCCGCTCAGGAAGGGTGAAAGTACTGGCCAATTCCTCTTTGGAGATCAGTTGGGTTCGCAGCCAGGACACCGGACCCTACCAGTGCAGAGCCACAAACGCCCACGGAGAGAGCCAGGCTGTCGTATGGCTGGTGGTCCTAGGTATTCTGCAGCACCTGGTCAAACACTCAGCTCCTGCGGCCTCTCGAGGCCTACCGTCATGTGTTTTCCATTAAAACCCTCCAAACCACAGCGCAACTTCTACACAGCCAGCAAGATTGAGCCCTGCATGTTTCAAATAAGGAAGATTAATGTGATCTTAGATTGGCGGGTCCTTTTGGAGACAAATAGCCAAACAAATCGATAAAGTGTATCTCACTGTGAGCAACTTTCAACATGTGCAGTTAGACTTCCACCATTATTATACTATTATAGTGTGTGGAGTTTTCATCATCCATTTTGCCATGCCTGCAAATCACAGGTGGGTGACCCAGTATGTGTAGGAATACGTGTCACTAACGTTGCACTACGCCTAAGTCACATCCAAATATGTGTGCTGTTATTTTTCAAAACAACAAAAATAGTAAGTGCATGTGCAACAATCTATCTATCGTTCTGTCGTTCTATCTATCTATCTATCTATCTATCTATCTATCTATCTATCTATCTATCTATCTATCTATCTATTTCTGTCTGTCTGTCTGTCTGTCTTTCTATCGTTCTCTCTCTCTCTGTCCATCCAGAATGCAATTCAATTCCAGTTCAATTTCTGAATTTGATGGAACACATAATTGCAAACAGAGTGCATTCTGTTTGGAATTCTTCATTCTGTCAAATTCAGGAATTAAATTAAAAAGGCATTTCCGTTAAATTTTGAATGGTGCACAATCCTACTATGAAATGTTACAGTGTAAAAAATATCTATGTTTAGATTCTTTAACATTCTTCTTTTATGTTCCATGGAAAAAAACAACAGCATATGGGTTTGGAACGACATGAGAGTGGGCAAATAAAGACAGACTGTTCATTTTTGGATAAACTGTCCCTGTAAGTATAGGATGATTCACAGTTTTTTTCTGTTTCCTTTACAGAGGCCCCTTCTGTGGTTGTCTCCCCTCAGACACAAAGCTTCTCTCTGGCTGCAGAGGTCCACATCTCCTGTTCGGCATCTGGTTCCCCTCCTCCAAAGGTTTTCTGGAGCCATGGCAACATCTTTCTGTCCAACCACTATCGGTAGTCGACCAGCTCCCCCTCCCTTCTCTCACTATACATCTACACACATAATTTGAGATGGTTATTTTTATCTACTTTCCTAAAATGGATCATTTGTAGTTTATTTTACTGTTGAAATAAACTGTCCGCAAACCATTAATAGTCTGAGATTTGGTCAATACATCAGAATAAATCTGACATCGATGCTGTGATCATTTAGAAGTCAGTTTGATGGAAAGAAAACACTGTTCAGTTTGAAAAGCACTCAACACAACTGTCTCTGTAATATAATCATTACATTAGCAGTCTTAGGATAATATAACCCTGCCTGTGCTTTCAGAATGAGCATCTCTGAGTCTGGCACACTGACGATCCAAGGAGCTGTCCCTGAGGATGCTGGGAACTATACGTGCCTGGCCACCAACGAGGCTGGCACTGCCTCTCAGTCGGTTAGCGTCAGTTATGCAGGTGGGCGCTGGAATCAGTGGCTCTGTTGATGGAAATGTTTGTGCATAGTAAACCAGTCTTCTGTCATTTTGAGTTATAGATTGAATATATAACTGACAATAATAACCTTTATAGTGACATGACAGCATGCATAAAAAATAAATTATATTCCAGCTGCTGGCAGACCTATCAAATTCAAAATAACAAAATGTTATATTGCTGCTTCTATTAAACTGTTTGGCACTTGAAAATGTCTGTTGAATTTTGTCAAGCCTTGGAATGTTATACTTAATTCAGTGAGATGGTCTTCACTGCAGAACACAAGATCCAGGGGGCGAGGTTGGATCCAGATCCAACTCCTCCCACCTTACATATACCTAAACCTACCCGTCTCCACCCCCCGATCTCTAAAGCCACCCATCTCCACCCCTTAACCTACCATCTCCACCCCCTAGATGTGGATCCAACCCCGCTCCCTGGTTCTTTGTTCTGCAGTGAGGGGCTACTGAATTCAGTTGGCATACTAAACTTTTAAAATGTTTTTGAAATAAGTCACCAAGACTGTATTTATTTGATCAAAAAATACAGTAAAAACGTAGTAATAGATTCTAAAATTAAATATATTTCTGTGACGGCAAAATTGAATTTTAAAATGTAACAGTAATATTGTGAAATATTATTACAATTTAAAATAATAAAATTATGAAATACTTTTATTTTAATATCTTATATGTTTTATCCAGTCTTGTGTTGACGTTTTTTCAGTGTCCCATGATCCCTCAGAAATCTTTCTAATATGCTGACTTGCTGCCCAAGAAACATTTCATGTTATTAGCATGTTAACACAATATTTTTGTCTGCGTTGATAGTTTGTGATAAATATTTTTTTTCAGGATTTTTTTTGTATAAATACAAAGAATTCTAATTGAAATATAAATATCTTATAACATTATAAAGGTCTTTACAGACACTTTTTAAAATGATTGCATCCTTACTGAATAAAAATATTAATTTATTTTAAAAGAAAAGTTTGATGGATGAACCAGGAGTAATATCAGTTTTGATTTTTTCTCATTATTCATTAATGATATTATTACTCATTATTTTATTCCTCCCATATTTTAGACAATTTTTAACAAAATGAGATGAAAAATATGAAATTATTGGATATTACTTAAAATTTACAATGCAGTGAGGTCATGTGAAAACAATATAAGATACTCAAATATTTATCATAGAATAATGCATAACGTTACACTTACTATTTTTAAGAAGTAGTTGGCAGTATACAGTGCATACTGTGCACTTTCAGTAAGTAGTAAGCTAATATTTAATTCTGAACATAACCAGATATTTACAAAGACAGATATTTACGTGATATTTAAACAATGCTAGTTTTAATTCCTTTCTCACTTGTTGTTTTCTCAGAGCCTCCGAGCATCTCTGTGGCACAGCAGGTGGTGATGGTCATTGCTGGTGAAGATGCCAGTCTGGAATGTCAGGCTTCTGGCACTCCTCCTCCATTAGTAAAATGGCAAAAAGGTAAATACTGTCCCTACGCACAAGGCACCTCACCTCTTTTTACAGTTTTTATTAGTTTTTTGATGAAAATGTATTTTATTGGTCATATTTATTTGCTCTAATTATTCTCTGACAAAACTGACGTACAGTGCATTCAGAAAGTATTCAGACCCCCTTCACTTTTTTCAATTTTGTTATGTTGCAGTCTGATACTACAATTGTTTAAATTCATTTTTTTCCTCATTAAGCTACACTGTGTACCTCATAATGACAAAGTGAAAACAGAATTTTAGAAATCTCTGTAAATTGATTAAAAAGATAAAACTAAAATATATCATTTACATGCAGAGGCGGACAGTAACTAAGTACATCTACTTGAGTATTGTACTTAAGTACACTTTTTGAGTATCTGTACTTTACTTGAATATAATTTTTTCTGGAAACTTATGACTTTAACTTCACTACATTTGAAAGCCAAATATTGTACTTTTCACTCCACTACATTTCTATCAAGATCCTCGAAGTAAAAAGTCGTTAGCAGCTTTGAAAGTCAGTGGGTGATTTTTCTTCTTCTCTAAAACGTGACTTTCTTTCTAGTGATTTCCCAGCATTTTTTGAACACTGACCAGCTGCAAATGTGATATTTATTTACAACAATTCAATAATAAGAAGTTAATATTGTGGTTTATATTAGACACAATATTGTCTGATTTTGCTAAATTGTGTAAGTGAAAATATTACCTATAAAGCCACAGAAGAACTGTTGTGCATCTCCTAATAAAACACAATAGGTGTTGGACTTGAAGCAGCACTGCATTTACTGTTCTGTGTGTGACATCAAAGTATAGTGAGAGCGATTAGACAGCATTTTTTTTTTTTTGTTTTGATGTCAAATAAGTCTTGCTGTTTTGCATTTTTGTTAAAGCAGTGTTGCTGTTGTAAAGTTATACAGCTACAGTTGTGTTGCTGGGTTTTAAAGCAGGTTTGATTTTTTATTTTCTTCCTTACTGTATTTTCAGCAATGTCCACTCTGTCCACTCTGTTCAAATGTGGATGAAAGGCTACACATAGATGTGTGCACACACACTGTCAGAGAGTACCATCCTGCTTTTGTGGGGGTGGGTAGGGGTATTAAATCATAATAATTTTTTGTTGTTGTTTTGTTTAGTTTTTCCTACTAGGGTTTTTAACATTCTAAAAGCTTTTTATTTCAAATATACTACAAGCTAGTCTGTGTATTCAGCAGGTGTAATGTATTGTAAGTTGCTTCAGAAGTATTGCAAGTATTACATACAACAATAATAAAACCCAGCCAAATTAATGGAGAAGGGCCTTGTCTAGACTGGTAACCAAGAACCTGATGGTCACTCTAGTTGAACTCCATGATCATATATGCAGATGGGAGAAATGTGATTTCTGAATGAAAACACACTTGGAATTTGCAAAACGGCATCTAAAGGACCCTCAGACTCTGAGAAACAAGATTCTCAGGTCTGATGAACCTCAATTCCAAACATCATATTTGAAGGAAACCAGCTCTGCTCATCACCTGCAGAGTACCATCCCAAAAGTAAAGTGTGCTTGTAGCAACCTCATGCTGTGGGGGTGTTTTTCAGCGGCAGGGACTGGGAGACTGGTCAGGGTTGATGGAAAGCTGAATGGAGCAAAGTATAGAGATCCTCAATGAAAACCTATTCCACAGTGCTCGGGACCTCAGACTGGGCAGAAGGTTCACCTTCCAACATCCAATGACCCTAAGCGCACACAGCCAAGGCAACACAGGAGTGGCTTAGGGACAACTCTGTGAATGTCCTAGAGTGTCCCAGCCATAGCCCTGACTTGCACCCTATCGAACACTTTGGAGAGACCTACAATCGCTGTCCCACCGATGCTCCCCATCCAATCTGACAGAGCTTGAGAGGATTTGCAATGAAGAATTTCAGAAAATCCCACAATCCAGGTGTGCAAACAAAGCTTGTTGCTTCATACCCAAAAATACTCGAGGCTGTAATTTCTGCTAAAGGAGCTTCAACTAAGTACGGAGTATAGTAGTTTAATACTACTTATGTCAATGTGATATTTCAGTTTTTTTTTTTTTTTTTCTTTTTTCTTTTTAATAAATTTACAGACACTTCGAAAATTCTGTTTTCACTGTGTCCTTATGAGGGACGGAGTGCAGATTAATGAGGAAAAAAGAGTTTGGTGTGGTTTGCTTTCACACCTTTTTGCAAGTGAACCAGAAATTCTAAATGTGTGCTAAGGTCATCCATTCTTTGGACAGAAATTCTCAAGCAGGGAAAAACAGGAAGTGCAAAAACAGGCTAATCATGGAGATCTTTCATAGTGCAATTTTTTTATTCTTATATGAAGAAACTTATGAGCATTATGTATGAGAGTGTCAGATGATACTGAAATTACGACTTGCCGAAAATAAAATCTATAGATATAAAATACTTCAAGCACATCACAATGTTAGTTTAAACATTTAACCTATATAAATGTGTGCTGTTAGGCGCATATCCAATCGTTTGTGCGGAGAGTGGAAGCTAAAGCGCGCTTCAGGACATCAGTGGAAACAAAATAAATACGCCGTCATTTAGCTTTATGACGTCGTAAGGGATATACATGTTCGGAACTGTAAGAGGGTCTTATTCTATTTTGGTGTGCCCTCACAATATCAAAAACTTTGTGCTTTTGTAAAATAATAAAAAAAACAAATATGATGCGCTTGCCGTCTCGGGTCTTGAACAGGAGCGCTTCACAAAAATGAACCAAAACTCAGGCGAATATTTTCCTCAGACAGGAAGCTAGTATATATAAAAAGCTTTAAATGACTACAAAACGAAATAATTCAAATCCAAAACAAAAACTCTTATGTAATCCGTGAAGATGCATTTCTTTCTAAAGGCACGTCCAATGATGAGATGGCGAGTCAGGATCATCAACTTCATCTTTGTGACACTGACTCATAAAACACTAGTTTCTTAATAAATAATTCAAATATCTCCTTACTATTTTCCCCCAACATAGTCATGGTAATTTTTGCGGCAAGCTTTAGCCTATTTAACGCGCTCGCGTCACATTGCTGTGTGCCATGGTCACGAAAACTCACCATTTGCGTCTGTTTTTAAACGTTGTGTTTTAAAAACAAGTGATTTAAGCCATTGAAGCACAAATAACAGCACTATGCGGGAGCTGTCTGTTTCTGAGCGTGATTTCTGCAGTTGGGTCGGATCGAGGTCGGGTCATATTCACACCTTAAACGAACCGTACCAGAGTTCGTTTGGAAGCGGACCAAGACCACCTCTACAGCAGGGTCTCGGCGCAGTTGTTTGGTCCGCACCCGAGTGCGATTGCTGTATTCACACCTGCCAAAAAGGTCCGCACCAAGAGGGGAAACGAACTTGAGTTCGATTCAATCAAACCAAGCAAGACAGGTGTGAATACACCCTTAAACAATTGTAGAATCAGGCTGCAACATAACAAAATTGAAAAAAGCGAAGCGGGTCTGAATACTTTCTAAATGCACTGTATAATTTTAGTCGTCAAAAAAAACAATGTGCAAAATTATAAAAATGTGTCAAACAGACCGAACTTTAACCAAATCAAATGTATAAAAAATAAATCAACATATGACAATATTTCTTCATGCTTTCGAGACTGTTATTAATTTTCTGGGTTTTATAAACGGTTTAGGATATTGCATTACTTGTAGTGGGTTGTTACAGCAACGGTGTATGTTTTCTTTGATTCTTGCACCATCCGTCTTCAGGGGATCTGGATCTGGGAACAGTTCCATTTGCGGAGCAGAATGTCCATCGTGGATCGCTGCAGATCCGTGGGGTTCAGGAACTGGATTCTGGAGACTATACCTGTGTGGCCTCAAACATTGCCGGGTCTGCCTCTGCTGTGGTCATACTACAGGTGGGAGGTGAGAACAAGACCTCAGCTGCATTACAAGCTGACACAATATAAATATTACTGTGCATTTTATACGGAACAGTTTCATTTTATGTGGACTTTTATTTATTGAGCTCACTGTCGCAGTATTTCTATTGCTTTTCCAAAACTTTGAAGCATATGTAGTTCATAGCATTAATCAAAAACCTTGGACAGAGCTATCTTGATTTTAAGCAGAACACACCCATAAGCCCATGAGCTTCCAAACCGCAAGTGGAAATGTTCTTCCCGCTTTGTTGCAGAGTGTGAAATTTGGAGAGCAAAATTTAGTTTTTGGGAATGTGTCTTTAACGGGACTTTTAACAGCTCCTGACAGGATTCTCAGACTCCCAGTAGCTCATGGCCAGTTTACGAGCATGCTTGAATGATTCAGAACTGGATTATAACATTATATAGAACTTACATTAAAAGTGATATGTGCCACTATCATCACTAAGCGTAATTACAGAAATAATGATTGTTATTTACTACGACTTATTAATGTTCTAGTTCCCAGAATGCTTCCTCTTTCTGCCATTGGTCAATCAAACAGGTGTTCTTGCATCCAAATTCACACCATTGGCTGAGAAGATATTTATCTGGTCATAATATGCAGATAAACTGAGCAATGTGACTAAACTTTTTTTTGAGAGAATCAACTTACAGATGTCTTTGTTTAGTTAGTTGTTTCTGCATATTAAACTGGGATGGGAGAAAATATTTTTACATTGTAAAAAATGACAAACTTTTCGTCACAATTATTATCCTACATATAATGTGTGAGGGGAAAAAGGAAAAATATGTTGGAAATAAATTTGTTCAGTTTAATATTGGTTGTAAAGCCGATTTTTCCCATCTATATACTTTCTACTTTGTTCTCAGATGTAATTCAGGAGTTTTCACACTTTCTTAATGCCAGGGACCCCAAAATACTATGATACCTTTGAGAGGCCCCCCCCTTTCTAAAAAATAAAGAAAGCTGTACATAAAGACCAATTTTTACTGTGTGTAAAAAAAAAAAAACCAACACCCAATAAGAATGATGTATTGACTTATATTGAAAACTATAAATAGGTAGTTGGTCTAAAGACAAATCAAATATTATTTAAATATTATTGAAATAGGAATTTTTATATATTTTTTTACAATTTATTTTCACTTTTAACAGACAAAAACATAATAATAAATTCCACTGTATTAAACCCAAAATAATAACCTAAAACCATAACCAACAACAACACCACCCCAACCCTACAAGAATATAGAATAATATATAGTGTGGATGGAAAAAATTAAAAGATTTAAATTTGCTTAAGAAGGGAGTGAAGATTGATTCTTTCTTTTCTTGGTTTATTATTATTTGTCTTCATTTTTTTTTCCCCTTTTTGCAAAAAAAACAAAGTGGTTTTTTTTTGGTTTGTTTTTTGCAGCTGTCCTGGTTTCTCCGAGGTCTCGGGGAATAACAGCCTGCTGTGGGGGATAACATACTCTACCCATGCATGCCGTGGTTTCCCACACCTTCCTGACTGGGACAACCAGGGCAGGACGTACATTTTGGCAAGTCATCGCCTGTCGTCACTTCTCAAATGCTCCGTGACCTCCAGACCAGAGTGAGTTTCTATATGTATCTTGAAATAGCTTGTTTAGGGAGGTGTTGCTAGCACAATCCCCTCCCGCTACTAAACGCGAGATCTAAAGGCCATGGCAACCACAAGAGGATAGTGAAGAGGTATTTTAGGTGGTGACATGGCAGGGAGGGTCTGAGGACCAAACTGACTGCGATAGAGGAAATTAGAAGCAGTACGCTGAGAGCTTACTCTCTCAGCGAGAGTGGGCTGAGAGGAGGTCTCCGCACACCAGGCCCGTCCGGGGGTTGGGTGGGGGTTTATAACAGTCAAACGCGGCCTTAGAGCCAACACCAGAGCTTGGCAGAACAGGGAGTAATATGGAAAAAGTTAGAGCTCTAAAGGTTTATAGGCTTAATGTGTTATTGGATAAGTTATAGTATTTAGCTACAGTCATCTGATTGTTGTGGATAACCCTGGTTATAAAGCTTTCTGACGAATGGGTCGTTCCTACCTGCCCTTTGAGAGAGAGGAGAGAGTGTGTGTGTGTGTGTGTGTGTGTATAGGACCACTGACCAAACTTTTGAACTATTTAAAAAACACTATGATTTATTTTTTAATGTTTTTAAAAGAAGGCTCTTATGCTCACCAAGGCTGTTTTTATTTGATCAAAAATACAGAAAAAAAATTATATTGTAGAATATTATTACAATTTAAAATAATGTTTTCTATGAACTATTTCTTTCAGTAATGCAAGCTGAATTTCCAACAGCAGTCAATAAGCAAAGCTTTCAGTGTACATGACTTCAGAAAAACATTCTTCTCATATGTGATTTGCTGCTGACATATTCATTAGTGCTCAGTTTTTACAATTAACTCCTAATAAATTATTATTTCTTACAATGTGTTTTTGCTGCCTAATTATTGTCAAAACAGTGATGATTTTTCAGGATTCTTGATAACAGCATTTATTTGAAAATATTATCTGCTCTTGGTTTTTAGTTGTTATAAGATTCTGCTTTACTGTCACTTTTGCCATTCCTGCCTCCTGCGCATAACCACTATTCCCATTACAAAAAATAATAAAATAAATGCATCTTACTGCACCCCATACTTTTGAAGTGTATAGGTATCACAGTTTTTCCATAACTATTAAGCGCACAATGCTTTCAACATTGTAATAAGAAAGGTTTCTGAGCAGCAAATCAGCATATTAGAAGATTTCTGAAGGATGGAGACAACTGAAGACTGGGAGTCATGTGCGAAAATTATGCTTTGTCGTCTACAGTAATAAATTGCATTTAACTATATTAAAAGGAAACAGTTATTTAAACTTATACATTTTACCCATGGTTACCAGTTCTATTGTATTTTTTGATCACATAATTCCGCCTTTTGGGGCGCTCAGCGCCTTACAAAAACGCCAACCAGTCTTAATCCTTCCCCATTGGGCCAGCCGGTGTATCCGCATGCATGTCATTACCCCCTCCTCTTGTGCCCCCGGCTGTGCCCATGTGACATGATTTCTCCTATTACATCTATTTCCCAACAGTACTACTGGATTGCCCCCTGCTATGTGTCTGAATTTCACCCCGCCGAGTTGCCCCCCCCCTCATAACAGGTTCCCTGTTTTACCTCGCGACCGTTGCTTCCATACAGTTGTGAGGTATCTCCTGCTTCACCACCCGAATGGCTAGCCCCCGACGACGTCGAACTGTCCATCACAATGGACTTAATAGCTGGTGTCTGTACTAAAGAACCTCCGCATTGCTCTACCTGGCTTTCTTCCCCCAAGCGCCAACAGCGCCAAGAACGCATGCGTTTTTTTCCCACAATGTCCCCATGTACTGGTTCATTTTTAGATCTGTCAAACACAAAACGTCAGAGGTGTGTCATTACCCCGCAGTCATCATCCACCGCTGGCTTTAGCTCCCAAGTCTCGGTCGATTGTTTTTGTTTCTCCCTGCATGAGGTAGACCTCCTGTGGCGAGCAGGTTCCCACTGGGCCTGCCCTTATTCCCCACTAATGCCCCCCCCCCCATCAGGTCATCCTTGATTTTCGTTGATTCAACTGCTAACGATTCCAGTTACGTGTTAGTGGTCGTGCGTGTTAAATGTATCATACTTGGCTTCTTCCGCTCCCGGTCATCTTCCCGCCTGTCTCCGCTTCTTCTTAGTTACGCTTAATCTGTTTTAATTTTTTAAATTAACATGTACGTTATATGTATGTTTTATTGTTAGTGTTAGTACTGTGCAGGGGTCCTAGCCCCCTGAAGTGCGTTGTCGCTGCTGCCCCAACATGGGTCATCTACATGTAACAACCCCTGACCACCTGCAAAATCAAATATTTGTCAAAAAATTGTGCTATAACTATATATATATATATATATAATATTATATATATATATATCTCTATATATAGCTATATATATACTCTATTTTACTATTACGTCAGATTCGATTTCTTAAACAATTTCTTCCAAATTCTGGAGGCGCTTTAGTAGTAATTAAATTTTTATTGGTTAGTAACAATTTCTCCTGTATGTTATTCGGTACAGCATTTATCTGGAACTGAGCACTCCATCTTAACATGCTCCAATTGGGCTGACCATATTCCGATCTGTCCCGTATGCTCATATCGTTATCCACTGATTCTGTACTTATATCTGGGCCTCATGCTATCAACTTCCACCTACTTTATCTATACTACTATATGACTCTAAAATAACAGATTATTGTAGGTGACTTTGGGTGATCGTTAAAACTCGTACCATCCTGATGCATGTTTGTATGTTGTTTTTATCCTGACTTTGATGCAAAGGTCAAGGTGACACTTTATTAATGAAGTAAAGCCGTTATACACATCCATGTGTGAGCTAATTAGCGACCACACATCCATTTCACATTATTAACAGCAAACTATAATTAAGCTCAATGGTTTGTTAATGACTAAAGTATGAAATGACATGTTTATAAGATAAAATTACAAAAGAGTCCTCTATGTTCTAATCAGTGTTCTTCTGTTCCCTCCAGGTGTTTGGGTTGATGATGAAGGTGTTTATGTTTGTGAGGCCAAAAACCAGTTTGGATCCATCAAGGCTCTTGCCAGAGTCACTGTTGCTGGCTTAGGTATGAACATATATTGTTCTCCTTAACAAATTTTACAAATATCATCACCATAAACTGTCATAGTAATTATCTGTCCTGTTTGCAGAACCCCCATTATTAATTCAAGGTGCACCAGCTGTCACAGTGATGATCGGTCAGCCTTTGAACCTTCCCTGTATGTTATTAGATGGCATTCCTCTTCCTGACAGAGTTTGGACGCACAATGGAAAACAAGTGAGTGACGAGAGAGACGCTTACTAGGTGTGAAATTGAAATTCAGGAATAATGGACACGTTTTGTTTACGCTTATTCTTTTATTGTGTATGATCGCTCTGTGTCTAGGTGCGTGTTGGTGGAAGAGTCTTTCTAAGGAGTGATGGCAGTCTGCATGTAGATAGAGCTGGAGCAGGTGATGCTGGGACATATGTGTGCACTGCCATCAATGTAGCAGGATCAGCCAATATAACCGTCACAGTGGAACTTCATGGTTAGTAGGCAGGGCCTGTTATCATTGAGTATAATTGATTTTTTTTTCACCGTCTAGATTTATCAGCGTGATGATCGCAAGAGTGTAATGAGGAGATAATGGAAGAAGAAAGATGGAGATTAAGTTTTTTTTAGACACCCAAATTAAAAGAACAAGTACACTGGTTTCAAACAATCTCTCATAGTTTATGGTTTAATTACCTAACAGCTAGAAACTTGAATGAATAATAAAACAAATTTAATCTTTATTTTATATTTCATAAAAGGGAACCGTTAATGGCAACGGGTAAAATGGTTCTCTTATTACATTTGTCAGAACATGAGTCTCCATCTACAATCTTTAAGAAAAATGAAAAATATATAATTAAAATTATAGTTAATAATTCATACTATTTAAATAATAATAAAGATGTTAATCAGACATTGATATGCATTGACAGACAAGAAAGGACAATAAAAAAATCTATAAATATTAACTCAAAAAATACAAAGCCGGCTTATCCAACTTATTCGAAAATCAATTGTATTAACATTTTTTGGTGTCGTGTTACAATAAAACCATCTAAAATCAAATAAATTTACTTGAAAAATTAAAATGTTTAAAATATAACTTAATACACTTGTTTTCAGAGATTTTTTTTTTTGAGAAGGATGTATTCACATACAGAAAATGAAAAAAGGACATTATTGAGGTTTATGCTTAAAATATATTTTCTGTATTCTCTGAAAACTTATGATTTGTTATATCAAAAAAAAAACATCCAAAATACTGATTAATTAAATGATTTTTCAATTCCAAGTAACGTATATATTGTAAGATGTTTTATATTCGTGGAAACAAAACAGAAAATATGTATAAAGAGAATTATTTTGCAGTACGTTCAGCATTACAGTAATCCATCTGGTCCTTAATGAAGCTAAAATAGATGCTAATATTAGAGTTTCATATTTAGAAGCGATAAGCTGGATTCCTTGTGAAGTATCTTTGGCGTGAAGTTCTAATTGTGAACCGCTGGTTGTTAAGGCCCCGTGAACAGCTGCTATTCTGACCTACTTTTGCAGCTCCTCCTGATATCAAGGCTGGTCCTCTGCACTACACAGCCAACGAGGGCACACCCATCTCCCTGTCCTGTGAAGCAAGTGGGGTCCCCAAACCCACCATCGTCTGGTCCAAGGTACATCACTCTTACTGTGGTCTTTTTTCAGTAATGGTGCTTCTGGCTGGGTCACAATTCCAGCAGTGACCGATATTGACAGATCACACCTTGCTAAACAGTTAGCTGGAATAATTTAGCATAATGGAGGCAGGAGAAGTGCTGATGTAGCCCATTCATCTTTGATGCATGGCTTTCCCAATCGTCTTTCAAATGAATGTATGCTCACGTCCGCCTGCCCCTGGCATGGGAGGTTAAGTTTTCCACCGCTGTTTCACAAAACGATGGATTGGGGGTGTATTGTGCGCAGTATCCACTCGAGGCATGTAAATTGCTATTCTGGTCACATGAAAGAAGGTCTGCTAAAGTCATCTTGTTTCAGAGCAAAAAGGGGCTGGGGGATATGCAGGAGGAATGCCTGATTCAACCTGAGAAGCTGCTTCAGAGGTTTCAGACAGGATGTGCATTCCAGTGGTGCATTCAAGTCACGTCGGAAAGATTGTATTTACAAGTTGAATGCACATGAACGTCACCACAAAGCCCTAATTGCGATTGGGAAACTCTGGATTTTCTTTTAGCCCTGAGAAAACATGTCAAACCATAGGTGCATCATCTGTTTTAATAGTAAATTCATAAAAATAAATGTTTTTTTTTATTTTATTTACAGTAAAATAAAGTTGTGTATTGTACAATTACTGTAGTATAGCCACCTTATTTTTTAAGAGCAGGTGCAGCCATTTGTAACTTTAATGTGCAAAGCTACCAGTTTCATTCACTTCCTATGGAAGCTTTTAAATAAAAAAATGTAATTGAGACATTTTATCTTAAAATTCTGAATTTTTTTCTCAGTTTTGAGAGAAAAAAAAGTCAAGATTGCAAGTTGTTACCTCACAATTACCTTATAACCAGGTTGCAATTCTGAGAAGAAAGCCAGAATAGTGAGTTAGAAAAAGTCTAAATTTGTGAGCTAAAAAGCTGCAATTATCTTTTTTATTTTGTATTCTATGCTGAAATCTATGGAAGCTTGTTTCTCCCACAGGATAAGAAAGAAAGAGAGAAAGAAAGGAAGAAAGGACTTTCAGACTTGAAATAAGCCGCAATTACCTTTTTTTTTTATTTATTTTTTTTATTCTGTGGTAGAAATTTGCTTCCAAATCTTCGTTGTTAGCGATGTGAAAAGCAGATTTTATGTGCTTATTATTGCAATATTGGTATTCAAACTGGTCTAATCACGTTATTTTAATTTTTTTATCATAATCATAAACACACTTGTTTGTAGGGCAATCATTTTTACCGTTTATTACACTTTGTTATTCTTCTAGTTATTTACCTATAGCGGCTAATGAATCGGAAGTTCAAAAAAAGTTGCTTTCTTCTGTGATGCAAAATAAGATGGATGTAATGATTAAATTTACAGCACCTTCATAAAATGAATAAAATCATAAAAATCGAAAACACACCCAATGCACATTCTTTATTCATCCTTTTGTAGATGTAGAGTGAAAAATCTTCTTGAATCTTATATAAAAAAATGTGTATTGCCATCCTGTTCCAACCGAAGTGATTTGAATGGACCTGACATCGTAATTAAGACTTCCTAGCTCAAAACTTCCCAGGAGGACTTAAAGGCACTTCTTCTCTCCCCAGGGTCGAGATCCCTCAAATAGGCCTGTGTCTGCACCTCTTGAGGCAGCTGATGGAAGTCTGTACATCCCCAGTCCCACAGCGGAGGATGCAGGGGTTTATGTGTGCACCGCCACCAGTGCTGTGGGCTACACCAGCAGAGAGATGCATCTGAGTGTTAACAGTGAGGAATATATGGATGATTTACTAAAAAAAATTAGTGTAGAAGTATTTTCTGAGTCTCTCATTTTAATAGGCAAACCAAGAATTGTTGGTGCTGACGGGTTACAAGCAATGGTTAAAATGGCAGCTGAGGTTGGATCAGAGGTCATCCTTCCATGTGAAGTTCATGGAAGACCTACACCTCTAGTGACTTGGAGCAGAAATGGGCAGCCGATACCTCCCGTCACAGCCTGGTAGGAAAATAATAATCAGTCCTGTTGTACCTGTCATACACCATATTGATTATATAAATTCACGAAGACACCTAACATAAACTATCGTTCATACATTTATATAACTACATGCTTCTTAAGCAACAAATCAGCGTATTAGAATGATTTCTGAAGGATCATGTGACACTGAAGACTGGAGTAATGACTTCTTAAATTGTGTCTCCTGGCCCACCAAAACCCAGTTCCGTCGCTGGGGTAGATTGTAGCATACCCAAAAATCAAACAAGTTTAGTGGGTCCCAAAAGTATGATTTTTTTTATGCCAAAATCTTATGACATTACGTAAAGATCAGTTTCATTAAAAAAGTATTTGTAAATTTCTACACTAAATATATCAAACGTTTAAAAAAAAAAATTTAAATATTTTTTTCAATGCATATTAATAATATATTATTAGTAATATGCATTGCTAAGAACTTCATTTGGACAACTTTAAAGGCAATTTTCTCAATATTTAGATTTTTTTTTGCACCCTCAGATTCCAATTTCAAATAGATGTATCTCGGCCAAATATTATCCTATCACAACAAACCATACATCAATGGAAAGCATATTAATCAGCTTTCAGATGGTGTATAAATCTCCAAGTTATAAAAAAAATGGACCCTTTCTGATGGTTTTGGGGTACAGTGTCATAATCAGCTTTGGCCTCACGGAATAATTACATTTACAACATATTACATTAGACAACGGTTATTTTAAAGGTGCCATAGAATGCATTGATACAATATTTTAAATTGTTCTCTGATATCTACATAGAAGGTATGTGACTTAGGTAAAGGCAAAAAATCTCCAGAAACGGTTTTACATGTCCATATACAACCCTAGGATTTGTCCCTAGAATGAAATGGTCTGTTTTTACCTTATTTAGAAGGGTCATGAATAATAATGTTGAGATCTGCTCTGATTGGCTGTTTCACCGGCTGGGCCACAATGTGCGCTTGCTCTGAGGCCCTGTGTACAGTTGGCTCATTCAGTAGCTCCACAGGCAGGAGGACACCCCAGGAAAAAACTATATTCAAAAAACTGTCTCTCGCAGTTATATAGTGGGTATTATACTTTTATATAAAATGAGGGGATCGGGGAGCAGCTATTATAAGCGGTGCATTGAAACTTGCCTTGAAGGGACGATAGCGTTTTTATTTCACATTTCGAGAGTTGCAATCGCACGTGAGCTGGTACACTACAGAGGCAGTTCTTACCCACATTTTACACGTCAAGATGCTTGTCAGTGGTGCTGCAAGATCTGAATCATTCGCATCTCTCAGTCATCTCGCCGTACTCTGCTTTATTGTCGTAAGTGAAATCTTAGTACCTGTCATGTAAATACGGCTACGCTCGCAAGGCAGCGAATCAGGTCATTTAGGGCTCGCGTTATTTTATTCGAAGGTTATTTGTTTCTCTGTGCCTTTCTGAAAACACGCACCAACCCATCCCCTGCAAATCCATTCCACATTCCCGCAAAGCCGGGAACATAACATTTATTCATGATACTAGCCATTTTCGCTATCTCCTCAGTGTTTTCTTCACCCAATGCAGAACTTCTGTGATTCTGCTGGCAGGTTTCCGGCTGGCGGATGGAATAGAACATGGGCGTGGTATAGCAAATTTGGGAGGCGAATATGTGATCCCGACGTAAGTTAAACAGGCGGTCGTTATGTTTTTGGATTCGCCGGTTTTTTTTCGGGGCTTTTGCTTGCACGGATTTCCTAAGAGGAGGGAAACATGGTGTGTGAGTGTCACGGTATGTCAGCCATGTACAGACCTGTATTATTCCACACTAGCCCGGAGGTAACATACGTTTTATTTATATGGCTACTGTCTTTGGAATATATTTCCCAATTACTTTATTTTTTTTTTCTTGTACAGTATTCGATAAACTGCCTGAATGACCATGAGACTTCTTTCAAAATATAAAAAAAATCGTACTGATTGTTTAAACGTAGGTTGTTCCAATTTGTCCACCATTTCTTTAAAAATGTTCCATATAAGAAAAAACTGCCTAACAGGTTGGAAGTGCATGAGGGTGAATTTGACAGAAATTGTTCTGGTCCCAAAGTTGTATATTGCAGACAAAAAATCATGGAGGTGACACCAATCCTTTGTCCTGTGAAACGGACAGTTAAACAATTCTGGCACATACTTTTGGAAAAAGGTGCCCGGTTTTCTGTTTATTTTTTATATTTTTAAACATAACTTGCCAAACAGCCGAAGGTCAAAGACCAAATGTGCTCATTAATTGTGTTCCTTTAGATCAGTGTTTCTCAACCCTGGTCCTTGGCGCCCCCCAGCAATGCAATTTTGCACATTTGATGTCTCCCTAATCAAACACACCTGATTCAACTCATTAGCTCATTAAAAGAAACTCCAGGACCTGAAATGGGTGTGTCAGATAAGGGGGACATACAAAATGTGCAGTGTTGGGGGGGCCATTTTGGAGTCAGGGTTGAGAAACACTGCTTTAGATACTCCACAGTTGATAGTGCCACAAAACCTGGTTCATGAAGCCGAAAATGATGCGGTATTTTCAACCGAAGTTTTTGCTTTTAGAACAGTGTTGTTATAGTACATAATAAATGGCAAAAATATGTCCTGATGAGTGATGAAGTTTTCTTGCTGTGAAGGAATGGGCCTTGGTGAGGTGATGTAGCCATCTATAAAAGGCTTCAGCTGTGTCAAAATTCACCCCAGCTGACTTCTCTTACCTCATTCTAACTCCCCTGGACAAGAATTAGAGCCAGCTCGGTTTCAGCAAGAGCCACTGGTGCTCTGTTATGAAGGAGACGCATTAGATTTCATCCTGATGGACTGATGCTTTGCATTTATTTGGCTTAAGTGAAAGCATCATCTGCAGGCATCTTTTTTTTCTCACTAATTTCATGTTTTGAGAGTGTTGGATATAGCTGTGTGTTTTTAATTGTAGTGATCTATCATAGGCCAGATCGTAAACTACCCAGGAGTACAATGATGTCACATAGTAAAAGTAACTGGAGATAAGACTCTCTTATACTGGCTAATGTTGACATTTTTGCTTTCTTTTAAAGAAATATTCCAGGTTTAATATCTGTTTAGCTCAATCGATATCATTTGGGTTACAAAAATCTGGGTTACATGAGTCACTCGCGATGGAAGTGAATGACGCCAGTCTGTAAACATTGCTCAATACAATACTCAGTGTTTCAATAGTACAGCCACAAGACATCAGCAATATTCGTGTTAACATGATTTTAGTGAGAAAAAAAACATAAGACTACTAAGCTTTTCTATGTGAAGCTATATCCAATTTCACAACTTTGTTACCTTGACAACATAATGTAAGCCCTAAAACGACTGTACAAAATGATGATTTAAACAGATTTACAGCTCAAATAATATACAAGTTTTAATAGGGGCTTTTATAAAATTATAAGTTACTTTTTAAATCCTCTAAAATTGGCCCCATTCACTTCATTGTAAGCCCCATTTTGGAGTCTTTTAAAAAGAAAACTAAAGACAATTACCAATTATTTTAGGTGGTGATCAACATTTTGCCGCAAATGTTTTAATGATTTTGACTTTATCAAATTAAGATCAGACCAAAAACCTGTAAAAGCATGTGTTGCAGAAAAGGTTTTTTTTAATTCCCAGTCATTATGGACCTGTGGACTTGCATACAGAAATGCAAGGTGTAAAATCACATGAGGTTGAATGGAAAACAGATGTGAAGTTCATTACATCGAGGTTGATGTATTTGCTCAGTAAACTGATGATGGCAGTGGGGCTGGAGGTGTAGGGATCAGAAAAAGAAGCGTGCTGGGATCTGGCATTAGTCAGAGGGATGCAGCAGATAGATATTGCAAGGATTTATGGATGACAGCTTTAGGATTAGGTAATGTGGTCTGTCTGTGAAAGCAGGGAATTACTGGAATGTTGAGACACTGTATTCCTGGTAAAGCAAGGAATGAGACCTGTGTGTGTGTGTGTTTTTAGTGATAGTCACAAAGGAAGAAGTGTAGCCTGCATAATGTTTGAGTCTCCAGGAGCTTCCTGTCTCATAAAACAGCATGTCGACGTCTCAGTCTGCCTGACGAGAATAACACGCCACTCCAGAGACATCTGCCACACAGGAAAGAAGATTGTGTGTGGAAAGTGTGTTTAATCTAGAATCAGGTGGCTGTAGGGATGTTAGGGGGCACCAGTGCTTGCTTTAACCTTTGTGAGTTTGGAGCTTTATCTGACTGTGAACTGCTTTTAAAAAAATAGTTTAGCCTCTTTCTCTTTCTGGCCCATTCCAGCACTCTTGATTACCCTAATAACCCACAGTCCAATTTTGCCAGCATGCACATGTGTTGGTTCAGGCTGGTTCAAACTGCCACAACAGGATTAACACACTGATCCAACTAGAATTAGTTGTTTGTTGGAATGTGTTTGGTGATTTTGAACATAAACCTAAAAATGTACAATTAATCAATATCAAATCACAGGTATTTGACAGTCTTGACATCTCTACATACATGTTTTAGGTGTCAGTATGTTGTGTGGCAGAGAAATGCAAAAAGTATTGTGCATTTCATGAATGTTTACGGTACATTTAAGTCGTCAGCCTTAATGCTTTGTAAAAATAAAAAGAATGTAAGAAACAGTCACTCCAACACTGATGTTATTTCACAAATATTCATTGTAAATGTTCAAGTTGGAAACAATAATGCTTTGTAAAAAAAGAAAAAAAAAGGGACAAAAGAAACAGTCACTCCAAACTGATGTTATTTCAGAAATATTCATTGAAAATTTTCAAGTTATAAAATGCGCACACACACACACACACGTTTGTTTGTGAATTGTGGGGACATTAATGGTTTTTATACTATACAAACTGTATGTGCTATTGCCCTACACCTAACCCTACCCCTTACAGGAAACTTTGTGCATTTTTACTTTCTCAAAAAAACGCACTCTATATGATTTATAAGCGTTTTGAAAAATGGGGACATAAGTCACCTTCTCCTTGTAATACCTGTCATACCCATGTCATTATACAAATTTGTGTCCTCATATGTCACACACACACACACACACACACACACACACAAGGAATGAAAGAAAACAGTCACTCCAAAACTGATGTTTTTCAGAAATATTCACTGTAAACTTTCAAGTTGGTAGCCATAATACTTTGTACAAAACAAAGAAAGAACGAAATACTCACTCTGAAACTGATGCTATAACTGATATTATAAATAAAATGCTTCATTATAACAACTGCGTTCACATGAGCATTTTGCTCCGCTTCTTTGCAGTTTAGATATGACTTATAAAACAAAACTTTTAGAACTCTGTTAATTCATTAGAAATTGTGTGTAATCTGTGTGAAGTCAATCTTGGGTATGAACCACTATTTAGTGATCTCAGCATTAGGCCACATGTGCAAGACTTGTGAGAAAAAAGTGGGAGGCGGAGTACTTTGTCCCAAAGGGGGTTTGTTGAATATAGTAGCTTGTAGCTTCCTTTCAGATTTATTAGTTGTATTTGTATTTGGGTTGCCATAATAAAGTTGCTAAGCAAATGTTCAAAAGATTACGATCCAAATGAAACTATGCTGATTTTCTCAATCGGTTTCAATTGCGCAAGTTAGAAACCAGCTTGTATGCATATACACAAGACCACCCATTCATATACACCCCACGTACTCTTTAACAGACACATTTACTCTAAAACATGCCTCTTTTGACCTCAACACCTGACCTTTGACCTCTTCATACGCAGGTTCACCATTCTGCCGTCTGGTTCTCTGAAGATTAGTGATGTCAGGCTGATAGACAGTAAATTCTACACCTGTTCTGCTGCTAACCCAGCTGGCAACGTCTCACTCACCTACAATTTGCAAGTACAAGGTACAATCCAATAATTGCAGGATTTATCTGTGGAAAAACTCTTAAAATACATGAAATAGAATGCAGATTTTGGGAGTGTTCATAGTTCATACAATTATTCATCTTTACAATGACAACATCTCTTTTGAGGTTTGACAATGAAATTTGATCTTGTAAAAAAAAATGCTGTGGTAGAACTATGACAGCGATAGGATCAGATATTATTGTCATCATTATTTTACATAATTGATTATGATAAGAAATGTTGTTTTTGAGCAGTAAAAAAAAAAAAAAAAAAAAAACAGCAATCAGCATATTAGAATGATTTCTTAAGGATCATGTGACACTAAAGACTGAAATAATGGATGCTGAAAATTCCACTTTGTCGTCAAAGAATACATTACAGTTTAAAATATTTTAAAATAGACAAGTTATTAAACGGTTTATTAATGTTTTTACTGTATTTTAAATAAATACAGCTTTGGTGAGCATAAAAGGCTTCTTTCAAAAGCATTAAAAAAAATCTTGCTGAACTCAAACTTTTGGATGGTAGCGCAAAAAGAGGATAGTGTGGTCTTTGTAGTCATTTACATTCTTAAAATTCTAGAATTCAATTTCCTGTAACCAAACAACATAGAAACCAGACTTTTTTTGTACTGGATTTATCCTAACAGCTAAACCAAGGATTCAGCCAGCACCTTCGTCTCTTAAGGCTTTGATTGGCCAGACGGTGGTGTTGCCATGTGTGGTCCAAGGAGAGCCAAGCCCTCAGATCAGCTGGCTTCATAATGGACTTCTTGTGGGCAGTGATAGGATGCTGAAGATCCAGGCGGTCCAGCACTCGGACAGCGGCACGTATAGTTGTGTAGCCAAGAATAGTGCTGGAGAAGAGACCATCGAGATTGTTCTGAACATTTTAGGTATGTCTGTTGAGCAAAACTGCAAGAATTGCATTGTTCAACTGTAAACATTTGTCATTGCACAAAGAACTCTTTGGAAACCAAAACATTTAAGGAAGGCAATATATCATTATCCCCAGCCAATGTAAATTATGACTAAACATGAGTGTGTAAACCAGTGGATTTGGTCACAAATCACTTATCCCTGTGTTCCTGTGCTCTCCACTCTGACCCTTGAGTTGAGCTTTGGCTTTGGGCTTTTTATGTTAACCTTGTGCTTTATGTTAGTACTGTGTCGTGTAACTGCTTCTTCAAATTGCTTGACTCTAGTATAATTACTGTATGTGGTTACAGAGGGCCCCTATTTCAAGACACATGGAGAGACCATCATTGAGACTGTGGCTAACAGCAGAGTGCTCATCCCTTGCCCTGCAAGAGGTAGGTCAACTAGCTTAGCTTGTCACTATTACTGTATTTGTGGTGTATTTTCTTCTCTACTTCCGTGGGTTAATTAATGCTTGGTTTAATCCCATTTGTAAGACAAACAAATGTTTTGAAAGACTAAATGTAATTTGAGGTGTTAGTGTACAACCAAAACATCTTTTGTTAACCAACTTTACTAGCTTTTTAAGAAAAGTTTTGCTATTAAACAGTGTGACTGTGCCCATTCAGCAAGACCAGCACGAAACCAGCATAAACCAGCCCCAAACCAGCAGGGAAATCTATATTGGTCTAAGTTTATGTTTTTGAGCAAAATGACATTTTAAACAAGTTAGGCTTATTTAATTTTCTCTGCATTTACAGATTTATTCAACATAAATATTTATGTAAAGTCAGATTTTAGTTCTGTTGTTTTAGGCTGAGCTGTAGAATGTATCATATAATGGATGCAAAATATATCTGAAATTTAGGTCAGTTTATCGATAACAAGCTATTTGTAGTCTCTCTCTCTCTCTCTCCTCTCTCTCTCTCTCTCTCTCACCTCTCTCTCTCGCACGCTCTAATTTTCTATATGGATGGATTAAACATTTATTGGAAATAGGAATTCAAATAAATGCATCCCTGCAGAATATAAGTATTTTAAACGGGACATGACATATGAAAATCTGACTTTTTCCATGTTTAAGTGCTATAATCGGGTCCCCTTTGCATGTACCAACCCAGAAAACGTGAAAAAGATCAACCCAGAAAATTTTTTGGTAAGCCTGTCTCTGCAAGCTTGGGAAAAAATTAGCCGCTCAGATTTCGCTCCCCTGTGACGTAGAAAGGGGATCTTATTATAATATTACCACCTCTTAACCTGCAAATTTCTACCCATGGCATTGCCATTGTGTTTTCGCAAGTGACAACGGTGTACCAGTTCTTATGCCATGGCAAAAATTCGAGCAAAGCATGCTAACTGTTCCGTCTTTGGCTGCACTGATGAGCACAGAACAGATGTTTTTTAGCAGAGTATCTGAAGCTGTGTTCACGCCATGTCGTAATCACTATAATTCCGAGATGGCAACACGTGACATTCTACTCTGAGCTGAATTATGTGTTTCTATGGCAACACTATCAACGCCAAAGCCCTCACATGCTCCAGAACTCGTAATTACAACTTGTAAACTCGGAATGTTCTGAGAGTTACGACTTAGACCAGTACAGCTGTACCACCTGACCGTCGCCAGATTCGTTTAGCCGCTAACTCAGTCCGAGGACATGGAAAGCTATGAGTAAAATGTCATGTGTTGTCATCTCGGAATTACGGTAATTATGACATGGCATGAACGTAGCATGAGCTGTAAAATCACAGCCCTATTCTGGAAAATGGGGCGGGGAGCAGCAGCTCATTTGCATTTAAAGAGACACGCACGAAAACAGCGTGTTTCTGCTTCCACTCAAAATAGGCATTTACAAAATGATATAATAAATGGTCTAGCAATTAATAAGTTATAATAGCGAAAATAAATGCATATGTGTGAGAGAGCGAAGTGATGAAAGCTGTCTTTGGGAGTTTAGTTTTTTTCCCACTGTCTCTCACCATATGGTCTCTTTTCTCACCGCCACCTCATTTTGGCTGCTGGCAACATCTTCGTTCGGTAACACTTTGTGCAGGTTTAACAGCTCGTTTCACATAAACAGACCTGGAAAGGAAGTCATATCCCTTCATTTGCTAGAAGTGAGAGGTGTTTGGTGTGAATCGGTGTCTGTTTATGAAACACACTACAGTGATACATACCCAGCTCTTCTCGTGCACACTGTAAGCTAATAGGTGTTGTTTTGATGGAAACCTGCCATGGCAACCCTGCGTGTCGCGGATATGACATGATGTGAGTGTATGTGTGTGTGTGCGCAGCAGCTGGAACACTACTCTTCTCCTCTATCTCTGAGGGCCACATCTGCTTTCCTGCATGCGATGGCCCACTGGGAGAGGAATCCTAATTAGGGACTGTTGCAGGCGGAGAGGAGGAGGGCTAAGAGCCCGAGTACAGGGAAAGAAAGGGTTTGATGGGTCGTTTTTACAGGCGGTTATCAGTCTGTTTTGATTCAGGGCAAAGATGGTCAAGTAATCCTTACTATTAAGTGGAAATTGTGCTGAATTGCTGTTTGTTTTCTTGTGTATGTGTTGTATCTCTAATGTTGTTATGGCGACTTAGAATTCAGACATCTGTGTAGCACTTAATGAGAGGTACTTAATACAGATATGACAGTAAATAAGTGCAAACGGCTGTGCTGTCGTGCATGTTTGGTGGTGGATGACGGCAATCATTAGGCTCCAGCAAAAGTTTGTGTCTGTAAAATAAAGTGGCATGCCTAATAATCACACTTCATAGGAAATGAGCTACCTCAAACACAACCTTTACAGTTGATTTATAGGTGCTGTGTTATGATTTCACTCTACACTAAAAGTTTGGGGTCGGCAAGCCTCTTATGTTCACTAAGGCTGTAAAAAAAATACAGCGATATTGTAAAATATTATTAAAATAACTTTCTGTTTTAATATATATTGCTGATTTAATATATATTGTTGACTTGCAGCTCGAGAAACATTTCTTATTATTATCAATGTTGAAAACAGCTGTGCTGCTTAATTTTTTTTCAGGATTCTTTGAATAAAAAGTTAAAAATAGCATTTATTTAAAATAGACATCTTTGTAAAAATATGAATGCTTTATTATCACTTTTGATGAATGTAATACGTCCTTGCTTCACAAAAGCAAAACGTTGATTAAAATCAAAAACAAATCTTTATTTTTTTATTTTTATCTCTCTTTTTTTTTTAAGCATTTTAATTAAGATTATGTTAATATAACCAAACTCAAATCATTTTAAGACTTAGTGGGACCTGGGCCCCTGGCTGAGAACAACTGCATAATTTTTGTTTGTTTGCAAACAATCATAATTTTGATTGTGTTAGTGGCGCATACATTTAAAAATGTTAACATCTGTATAGAACACACACTGTTTTCTTATAACAGAATTCCTCCGTCCTACAGGTGTGTTAGATAAAGAAGACATGTGCCAAAAGGAGTAGGAGTGAGGAAGTCTGTCCTTTTCAGATCGATCCATTTAATCTGGCTTGCACTGAAAGACATGACCCCACCCAAGGAACACACACAAGACTCTTTTTATAACGTGCATCATCTGAAGTATTGTTCAAGGGATTTCGGACAAATAAACTGCTCCTAATGTTATCCTGTAATGTAAACAGGACCAGCTGCACACCATTCTTTAAGTCACAAAAACAATCAATCCAAACATTATGACTGTAGACATCTGCTCTGGGAGTTCTTTTCCCTCCAATTCTGATTGGCTTGTTAAAAAAAAAAGTGGCTGACTTATTGTATACAGCGGCCCCTAAAAGTATTTGGACACTTAAGATGCACTTAAAGTATGAATATCTTTGAATTACGTAATAAATTATTACACCAAGTGACATTTATTTTAAAGCTAGCACAAACACGCATTTGAAATAAAATCCTTCACTAAAAAGTTTGTAAGAAAGTGAAGACAAACAGCATTTATATACTTTGTAGTTAAAACATTAGTGGATAGTTAATGTGACAAACTACAGCTGTGGTTACTCTAATAAGACACCTGTGTGAATTTGGCCTCAGTTGGTTGCAAGTCATTTATTTGCAGATGACAGCTGGTTTTGATATGTTCTGTCACAACCTCATGTCATTTCAGACCTGTGTGGCTTTTTTATTTCTGTGGAACATAAAAGAAGATATTTTGAGGATGTTTCAATTGCTTTTGGTCAATACAGGCTCCTTGGAAAAAGGTGCATTTACCAACATTTTTGCAAAGATACAAAACCATACCTGTACATAAAATTCACTGCAGTTTCCAGCTAAAATGAACACTAGTGGCAGTAAACAACTTTTCCGATGTAGTAAAATAGCTTGGTAGCTCACCTGGTATGGTTGTACCTGATGTGAAGTTACAAGTCCCGTGAAATACAAGTCATGATAAAAGATTTTAAAAACTTGTAGAGGTAAGCTAAAATGGTATGGTTGCTGCAGCCAATGGGTTTTTATCTCACGATTGGTTTTGTTATATCTATCGGTGTAGGGTGTAGTGTAGGCGGTGCATTATTTTCAAACATGATAGAGCAGTAATATTTTAGTGCTACTGACTGGATGTTTCATTTCCAAACTTGCTGCAATATGTACAACAAACAATAAAATGTTTCTAGATTCACATTCATCTGTATCGATTAGATCTAAACGCTCTTTTAGCATGCTTTTCAGCACGCTTTCCAGTGGGCCGGGGTTCAAATGGGGTTCAAAACAACAGTGGACACTTTCATTGTATGAATAGAAAAACACTGAGAAATTCTTCAAAATGCCTTTTATGTTTCACAGAAGGAAAAAGTCACACAGTTTTAAAACGACACAAGGAGGAGATCTGTTTTATAAATCTGATCATATAAAAGTGATCGTTTCTCTTCACAAGACTTGGATTAAACTGCGTGATTCATACGGATTTTTTTTATGATGCCTTTTTGGATCTTCCACATTTTGGTTACCTGGAATTTCAATGAAGGAAAACCTCAGAAACCTCTGAGGTTTCATTAAAAATGTCTTATTCATATACTTCTATGTTTTGAAGATTAACCAAAGTTTGAAGAGTGAGAACATGACGACAGATTTTCTTTTTTGGATGAACTATTCTTAATAGTTCTGAATGTCCAAATGTGTCTAAATACTTCTTTTGGGCCTCTTTTCGTGTATTTAAAAAAAAAAATCCTTATTACAGTATATTCCTTCCACCACTATAGACTCTGCATGTCACATGGGAGAGTTTAATCTAAAGTGCTCTGGGTGAAACCAAACACAAATAAACACTTCTCAGTATCTGTCATTCCTGCCCAGATGGCCTTTGAGGAGGTTTAAGAGTTGACTGTAAAACAAGTACAAGGTTACCCCCTGCCCCGTCACTTAAAGCTAACCTAGTAAAGTTCATCACACATCTGTTAAAGGGGTCTTGGAGGCTGATATAGGACCTCATTGGTGTGTTTGAACTACTCCCCTTACTGCTGTCCTGAAGTCTCTTGACTTTTGTCTTTGAGCTATAAATCTGGTGTTCTTACGCTTGATCAGTTCTCTTCTGATATACTGTGTCTGGCATCTTCACTCGGTGCGTTTCACCTTGAAATACTGTTTGACGGGACATCGGCTGATCCACTTTCTTTGAAAGAAATTATTTACTGGCATCCTCTTTGTTTCTGCTCTTTGTTGCCTCTCTGTCAGATGGATGGATATCTGGTCTTGTTTTTAAGCTCTGGCGAGCCGTGTGTTCATTGTGCACAGGGAATTGTGATTCTGTCTTTTCTGATCGAGGTCTTCTCTTTCACACATACTGTTTCTCTATCTCATTTGTTTTGCTGTTGTCATCCCCTGGCTAGGGTCTCCTGCTCCTTGGGTGCGATGGTTCAAAAATGGCCTGGAGGTCCATATGGAGCGATCGGAGCATGGTGTGTCTTTGGCTGAGAATGGCTCACTGGTGATTGGCTCCGCTTCGGCCAGTCACAGTGGAGATTTTAAGTGTGTGGCCAGTAATGAAGCAGGATCAGTGGAGAGGAAGACCAGGCTAAAGGTCAATGGTGAGACTTTTGCAGCATTTCCACATGGCTAATAGCTTTATTATGTCTAATTAATGTCTATTTAGTCTAATATATAACATTTTATAATCACTGAATCTTGGATTACAAATTACGAAACAATAATGTGTTTAATGTGTGCAAGATGTACAAATTTGTATTGGGTGACTCTTAATTTATCCTGTATAGTGTACATAGAAGTTAATAGGAACACATTTCTGGTTTGTGTTGTTTTAGAGTAGGCACTTACAGTAGATTTATTTGAAGACTTTTCATTGCTTGATTACATGCCTAATTAAATACAAGCAAATTACTGTCAGGGTTTAGTGCTGGATAGAATTATGCTGAATGATTTCTTCGTCTCACAAATCTAGTTCCACCAGAGATCCAAGATGATGGGCAGCCTTTGAATCTGACGGTCACGCTGAAGCAGCCCCTCACACTGGGATGTGATGCTTTCGGTATCCCAACCCCAACCATTACCTGGACTAAAGACAACAGACCTGTAGGTTAAGGTTTCCTCACGCATGGTGATTTTTTATAAAGATTGTTATATGACAAATAATGTATAGTCACCCTGTCATTAAAGCAAAATAAAACCCAACAGGGTTATCAGGACCCCATCATAAAATTGATTAATTATCCAGAATATTACACAGCTGCTTTCCAAATAAATATTTAAATTAACATGGAATATTCATTTTACTGCAGAGTGATGTGAGAGACATAAATCTAGCATGATGTATTAAAACAGTTGCCTGGGGCAATGGTCAAATATATAGTTTAACTGTCATTATACAAAAATATTTGCAGAATGCCAAATAATCCAGAGAGCCATGTAATACTATTATATAATTATTTTATTTTACTACCTGTTTGACTCTCCTCCAGTGTAATGGTAACATAGTGCTATCTAGTGGCCATAAAATTCATCACAAATCTTGGCCGCCTACTTTTGGAAATCAATTATCCGCTCTGTGCTTCTAGGTATTGGAGACTCCAGGGGTGTATCTGCAGAATGGAAAAAGACTTTTAAAGATTTACCGTGTTCAGCATGATCACGCTGGCCACTTTTCCTGCACTGCCCAGAACTCTGCTGGGGAAGACAGGAGGGAGTATATTATTGAAGTACAAGGTGAAATATAGACCGACAAGCTGTGTAATTTAAAGTAACATTGAGGTGTATGGAACAAAGGCTAAATATTAGGCTTTGTTTTTGTATTTAGCTTGTAACATTTGATACAAATCCCTTTAGTTTCTCATTTATATTTGTATGTTCTGATGTGTACGTTTAGCTCCACCAGTAATTTCAGGCACCTCAGGAGTGCAGGAAATGACTGTCATGGCAGGGCAGGAAGTGGACATGCAGTGCAGAGTTAGTGGCCGCCCACTGCCTACAGTGGAATGGAGTCATGATGGAGAGTGAGTCAATGACACACACAATTACATGCTGCTGTCTTCCAGCTTTTGTGCTCATGTGAGCTCTTCACAACCTTTCTCAGAATTTTATCCCCTAATGGAGACCCTCATGTGGAGTTTCTGGAGAAGGGGCAGGTTTTGAGAGTCAAGTCTGTCAGGCCGAGGGATCGTGGCCTATATCTGTGTATCCACAGAAAACAGTAACAACAGCTTGAGGACTGAGATGGACACACCGGCGTGTGTCAGTAGAGGAGAGCTTAACGTGCAAGGTGGTCGTGGGTGGGCAAGCAAATCTAGGTGGTCAATTGAGCCATAAAAAACTATGCTTCTATAGAATCATCGTCACTAGCGTGTACCGTTTCCTTGATTATGTAATGAATTCTAAGCCATATGTGTTTGACTCATTAAAAATAAACAAATTATAAGAGTCATTCATTTGGGAATCAATCAGACTACACTGTTTGTGCTGTATTGTTTTGTTTCACTTATAACAACTGAATCATAAGAATCATCATTCAAGAATATGATTATACTGGTTGTGCTGAATAGTTTTGATTCACTAAAAAATAACTGAATAATAAGAGTCATTCGTTCAAGAATTTGACTACACTGGTTTCATTTTATAATTTTGATATAATAAAATAAAAGAACTGAATCATAAGAATAATTTGTTCAAGAATCAAACTACACTGGTTGTGCTCTATGGTTTTGTTTTACTAAAAAATTAATCATAAGACTGATTCTTTGAATAATAAGACCAGACATTGTAGTGTATGGTTTTGATTCACTAAATGAACAGAATTATTAGAGTCATTCATTTGTGACCCTGGACCACAAAACCAGTCTTAAGTCGCTTGGGTATATTTGTAGCAATAGCCAAAAATACATTGTATGGGTCAAAATTATCAAATTTTTTTTAATGCCAAAAATCATTAGGATATTAAGTAAAGATCATGTTCTATGAAGATATTTTGTTAATTTTCTACCGTAAATATATCAAAACTTAATTTTTGATTAGTAATATGCATTGCTAAGGACTTCATTTGGACAACTTTAAAGGCAATTTTCTCAATATTTTGATTTTGCACCCTTAGATTCCAGATTTTCAAATAGTTATATCTCGGGTCAAATATTTTCCTATCCTATCAAACCATATACATTAATGAAAAGCTTATTTATTCAGCTTTCATATGATGTATAAATCTCAATTTCAAAAAATTGACCCTTATGACTGGTTTTGTGGTCCAGGGTCACATTTGGGAATCAAACTCTACTAGTTACTGTATGTATTTGATTTACTTAGAAGTGACATTTGAATTTTCTTATATATATTTTGATGGAAATTTCTCCGTTCCCAACACCCACGTTTTCATCTTTACTTTCATCCAGTTCTTATCCAATCTTTATTCTCGGTCTTTTCACAGCTGCTCCCATGATTCGTGATGCCGGTGAGAATTCAGAGGTGACTGTCGTTCTGGGCTTCCCTGCTGTTCTTCACTGTGAAGTTGAGGGGATCCCACTTCCCACTATCACCTGGCTAAAGGACAACCAGCCCATTGTGTCCAGCCCTCAGCTCACGTACACACAGAGTGGACAGTCTTTGCGTGTGGCTGCAGCCCGTGGTGAGGATGCAGGCACCTACACCTGCCGAGCAACTAACCTGGCTGGAACAGCACACAGACACCACACACTAAGAATTATGGGTAGGTATGGAAGGTAAAGAGATTTACATAGCTAAAGGTTGTTTGTTTTTGTCAAAGATTAATACTGTGCCATTTCCTCAGTACCTCCACAGATTGAGGGGGATTCTACGACTCTCAGCTTTGGCAGAAGAGAAGAGAAAGTGAGAATTAATGGGACATCGACTTTGTCATGCCTGGCCAAAGGCTTTCCAGAGCCTGTCACACAATGGTTTAAAGATGGACAGGTCCGTATATCTGTTTTATGTCTCTCAGGTTGTTCCATAGTTATGTCTAGACCATACTGCATGTTGTGAGTGTCATATTGCTTTTTACGCAGCAGTCAATGAATGAACAAGAAGATAATATTGAGTCACTTACATTTTTAACACAGTTAATGTGTATTTTTGTTCCTCCCAACAAAAATATTTCCAAACAAAACAAAAGCACGATCAAGTCACTGAGCAACATGTATTTGAGGATCTGGAGAAGCAGCCATTTCAAATGCCATTGGTTGAATGAATGATTCAATGATTCAATGACTCAAACATAAATATAGTCCCTTGTTTCATTCCTGGATGAATCAGTGTGTTTGAATACATTTGTTTAAATAGTGATTAAATTATTCACTCATACAGTCACTTTTTTGTGTTGTTGGACTATACAGTTTATATTGAAAAGATGCTGTTTTTATTTGCTTTCTTCTTTGATTGCCTAGTTAAAATTAATTCAAGGAATGAAACAAGAAATTAAAATGAAAGCAAGAAATATTCTTCTGAGCCACAGTAGCTCATGTCCAGGAAGGATCTGGGCCTGAAATCGTTCCTGGGCTCTTCTAATCATCTTTTGAGGAGGAATGAATAAAACGGTCTTATTCAAACCCTCTCTATTCATGTTCCACAGCTATTAAATGGGAATACACACACCGGTCTGAGAGTGAACAGTCACATGCTCCTCATCGAGAATGCCATGTTGTCTCACGAGGGCCAGTACACATGTGTGGTTACCAATTCTGCTGGAGAGGACAAGAGAGACTTCCACCTGATTATACAGGGTCAGTGCAAATTATACACACTTTAACTTCAGTTGATAGGTGTAGATATTAATGATTGTTTCTTGAACTACCTCCTCAGTTCCTCCAATCTTTCACCGGGTAATAAATGGTGCTGCTGGTTTCTCACTGGGGGAGAGAGAAGATGAAGAGGATCCTGACGGCACTGAAGGGATGGTTGAAAGACGAGAGGTGGTACTGGGACACTCCATCAGTCTGTCGTGTGAAAGCAATGCTATTCCTCCTCCTCGACTCAGCTGGTACAGACAAGGCAGGCAACTTACCAGCTCAGATGGAGTTGCGTTGTTACCTGGTGAGTGGAGTGAAATGTTCTTTTGGTGCCATGAGTCGTCGATAAATAAGCTTTATTAAATATACCTATATTGAAATATTGTTACAATTTGACATGTATATTTTAAATATATCTTAGAATGTAATTTATTCCTGTGATGGCAAAGCTGAATTTTCAGCATCATTACGCCAGTCTTCAGTCTCACATAATCTCCCAGAAATAATTTTGATATGCTGATTTGTTGCTCAAGAAACATTTTTTACCATTATGTTGAAATGTTAAAAACAGTTGTGCTGCTTAATATTTTTTTTGGAAACAGTGATACTTTTTTCAGTTTTCTTTGATGAATATAAAGTTGAAAAGAACAGCATTTATTCAAAATAGAATTCTTTTTTAACTTAATAAAAATCTTTACTGTCACTTTTGAACAATTTAAATGCATTCTTGATGAATAAACGTATTAATTTATTTTAAAGAAGAAAAAAATAGTGTATGTACTTGTATGTATGTATGTATTAGCATGTCCAGTACATGTGCAAAAAAACTTTTTATTAGCATGTGAACACCATGGTTCTCTTTAGTTATTGTAGTTAAAAACAAACAATGCCATCCATTTTGAACTTAAAGATAAAACACTGGCATATACAGTATATATACAGTACTTGTTTGTTTTTTGTGTGTTTCTCTTCAGGAGGGAATGTCTTGCAGATCCCACGGGTTCAGCTTGAGGATGCTGGGAAATATACCTGCCAGGCTGTGAATGAAGCTGGAGAGGACAAAATGCACTATGACCTGGAGGTGTTGGGTAAGGAAGTGAATCCAACAGGCAGATCTCTATAGCATTCAAATTAATAAAAATGTTTGTCAGCCTCATTAATAATGAGCATGAATCATCTGCATAAACATGACTAATTTGACATTTTACGCAGTTCCTCCTTTGATTGATGGCCAGACTGATGAGTTCATGCAGGACGTGGATGCTGTGGTCAACTCGACTATATCACTGCGCTGTGATGTCACAGGAAACCCCACTCCATCTGTATCTTGGCTGAAGGATGGTCTGCCCCTCTACAGCGGCCCTCACCATCAGATATTAGAGGATGGGAAACTGCTGGAGGTGATGGTCATGAGCTCATAAACATGAGTTTTAACCCATTTCTCTCCTAATTATGCATACTATCTTTGATTTATAGGTTATCATTGATTTATATTACTAGGTTGATACAAAGATTTTGCTCATTTGAGAGAAAAAATGAAGCGCCATGCCTTGTATAACCCTGTGTGTCTCTGTAGATACTGAATGTGCAAGTGTCAGATGCGGCCAGTTATCAGTGTGTGGCAGAGAATAAGGCTGGAGCTGTCGAGAGACTCTACAGCTTGTCTGTTCAAGGTAGGAGCAATTGACAGGGTTCCAACAATCATGGAAAACCAGGAAACATCAAGGAATTGTGTTTTGAAAATGATTAAAAACTCCTGCAAAAAGTCTTGCAAAAATGAATGGAAATTTCATTAATGATGAATAGTTATGTTCTGCTCTAAAATATTCCATAGGCTAAATTATGGCAATATTGGGGGAAAAAGAACTTGCTCTTTCAAACCATAGTAGTGTGTAATGTCAAATCATTTTTGAGTCCGTTCTTATTTCCAATGAATTGTCAAACATTTCATAGATCAATCTGAAAGATTCATTAGCTAATTTAAATTATAATATTTTTATATTACATTATTGTTTTACAGTTGTCAAATAAATGAGCATAGGAGCATAAATAATTAGCTTTTTGTCTAATACACTGTTAATACAGCATGTATTTTTCTTAGTTCCACCAAGGATCGTGGGTCGCCGAGAGGAGGATATGAGTGTGGTGGAGGGTCACATGATCTCTCTGCTGTGTGATGTGCAGGCATACCCACCTGCTGACATCATCTGGACCAAAGATGGGCAGGTGCTGGAGTTCAGCACTGGCATCCACATCCTGCCAGGTGTTTTGCAGTCTAAATGTAACTCTCTGTGTGTAGCAATAATGCTTTGTGAAGCATGTATGCATGTACAGTATGTAATGTGCCATCATCTTGTTCAAAGGTGGTCAGATGCTGCAGCTTCCCAGGGCTGGACAGCAAGATGCCGGCCAGTATGTTTGTACAGCCACAAACTCAGCCGGACAAGACCAAAAGAGCATTCTCCTTACCGTCTACGGTTAGAAGACTATGGGAATTTTTGTTAATTAATTGCTTCAGTTGATTAATATAGCAGGTTTAAAATTTTTTTTTGATTTGGCCCTGATTTCTAGCCCTGCCTTCACTGGTGCCACGTCTTGAATCAGAGTCAGAGGTTATGACACCTCAGGTCGGGTCATCGCTTAGTCTGCGTTGTGAAGCCAACGGCACCCCTGAACCAGAGGTCACATGGTATCGTAATGGACTTCAGCTGGCTGCTGGGAATGGTTTGAGGATAGAGCGCCAGCAACTTGAGATAGTTGGGGTGCAGGTAAGAAAGCACAGTTTTATGGAAAGAAAGATGTTTTATGGGAGATTTGCAAATGCAAAAGCGACTGTAATGACCACCAAATCAGCATATTAGAATGATTTCTGAAGGATCATGTGACACTGATGACTGGAGTAATGGCTGCTGAAAATCCAGGTTTGCATCACAGGAATGAATGACATTTTTAAAATATCTTAAAATGCAAAACAGTTTTGTAATAATATTTTTTACAATATTTTTTGATTAAATAAATGCAGCCTGGGGAGCATAAAAAAAAGACCTCTAACTTTTAAACATTAGTTGTGAATGTATAAATAAGCAGTGTATTTCTAGTTATTGCTTTGTTGACATGGTTTCTTTCCCTAGGTGGCTGATGGCGGGGTGTACACCTGTAAGGTGTCCAACATTGCAGGTCAAGTAGATCGCACCTTTAGAGTAACAGTCCATGGTGAGTCCGAAAAACACAGCACAAATGAAACATTTATGCTTTATAACAGTTACAGGTGCAGTAAGCGATTTTGCTATCTTTCACTATTAGTGCCTCCTGTGATGGAGGGCCCTCTTCATGAGACCCTCACTCAAAACATGGGCTCACACATCACCCTCATCTGTGAGGCCTCTGGCGTACCTGTACCCAACATTGCTTGGCTGAAAGACGGCTCTCCTATCGGTCAGTTAAATACTGCGCACCTTCAGATTTTAGTGTGAATATAACACACTTTATATGCATTTTGTTGTCTGTTCTTTTGTGTAGAAAGCAGTTTGCAGTGGAACTGGTCAGCGAGAGGAAACCGACTGGAGTTAGGCCCTCTGCAGCTCTCTCATGCCGGCACTTACACATGCATCGCTAAAAACAGTGAAGGGCAGACGCAGAAAGACTACTCACTTACTATATTTGGTAAAACTGCACGTAGCTCTAATCTCAAGTAATCTCAGTCTTGTTTTTTGATTCACACTGTGTGGAATTTGCTAATTATTAACTCTAAAATAACCAAATGTATTTGGCTCCATCAGCGTCACCCACAATTATAGATTCTGGCCACCCATCAGAGGTCAGTGCACCTGTTGGGGAGGAACTGACTCTTGAATGTCGGGTGATGGGTACACCTACTCCCAAAGTGAGCTCGACAACTGAGACAGGGGGCAAGACTCTGAACGAGAATTGGAAAAACCGAAATCACTACTAAGATTAAAACCTCACCCTGACTTCATGTTCCTATTATTCCATTTACTACTAGCACTAACCGATACTACGATACTACATGTTTATAATGTTGTAATGTAATATAAGGCGATTTATTACAACAGTTCCTACGCCAAATCCCAGCCGTTCTGATATAGAGCAACAGCCTGAGAGTGCTAGGAAAATAAGAAATGTAGACACTAATTGCAAAAACAAATATATTATGTAATAAAGTATTTATACACGGAGTATATAAAGAAAGACTCACACAGATTAATGTTTTTTTAATTAAGTTTGAAAAATGAAGAAGAAAGAAAGACGAAAAACTGAATGAACAATTTTCCCACACTTTCCGCTCCAATTGGTATGCTTAGATATGAAAAAATTGTAGGGGGGGGGGACAATTTAATAAAGGGCGAACATAAATAAAAAAAAAAATCAAGGTGTGGGGACTTTTTGACTCTTAATATCTATAATATAACACATTGAAAAGTGTATTAATTTTTAAAATCAACGAACTTTTTCTGAAATATTTAAATTGTCATTCTACACTTTCAGTCAGTTTGTTTTGCTTTAATATGATTTTGTAATTAATTGTATTCAAAAGTATTACATTTAGTTAAAAATCACTATTGGAACTTTTTGACCCCACTGTATATAAAGACAGTATATAATATAATATAATTATTATATATATATATATATATATCTCCATATTAACATATATCCTGATGTGTTACAGGATCTCTCCTGATGGGAGCACTCTAACACTTCTGAATATAAGGCCAGAAGACTCCGGAACATACACCTGCCTGGCTGTCAGCTCTGCTGGCCAAGAGAGCAAGATCTATACCTTGTTTGTACTGGGTGAGAGCAGCTGTCTTTCTATAGTGTTTTAGCAAACACAATACAAATCTGTTAAATAATTTCCGTGCTTTTTGCACTACAGTTCCTCCCTCCATGAGTGGGGAGACCAGCGTCCCCCGTGAGGTGCACACCACTCAGCACAGTGTGGTCACACTGGAGTGCAAAGCCATTGGGACTCCTCAACCTCAAATTAGCTGGCTGAGGGACGGTCATCCTTTACTCCTCTCACCCCATGTCCGCCTGCTTTCTGCAGATACTGTTCTTAGGTCAGTTTTGCACGCACAACAGATGACAATTTCTGATATTATAGATATAACATTAGATTGACGGTGTCCTGTGTCCTGTGTCTGAACAGGATTGCACCAGTACAGCTGTCTGATTCTGGCATCTACACTTGTGTGGCTCGTAGCAGAGCTGGATCAGCTGAACTCAACTTTGACCTCCACGTGCAAGGTACAGCAGAGCCTTTTAATTGATTAATTTATGTAAACACGACTCAGTTAACAAATAAAATATGAAAATAGAAACAACAAACCTGCAGGTTTTTAACTATTGCTTTTTTGTCCCCCTCATCAGCTCCCCCTGCGGTTGAGCGCACAGAGCCGACTGAGCAGGTGGCCGTGGTCCAGGGCTCTTCGGTAACACTGACCTGTGAAGCCCGGGGTGTGCCTCCTCCAACTCTATCGTGGCTGAAGGATGGCCAACCGCTTTCGCTGCACCGTAATCTTCTGCTGGATGGACAGGAAACCCGCTTCTTGCTCTCTGATGTGGGTCCCAGTGATGGAGGCCTCTACAGCTGTGTGGCGAGCAACCAGGCAGGAAGCAGTACCAAGACTTTCAACCTGACCGTGCTAGGTATTTGCAGTTGAAAGCAATGTAAACATGAGAAGTAAAGAAATTAGAGAAGCCCCTTTTTTACATGGGCTCGCAAACATTTTGTAATGGAAATCAGTGCTTTTATGAGGGAATGCAAAGTTTGTTGGGGGGGGGACACAATGCTTTTGCATGAGAATGCAAATGTTTTGGGAGAGAACACTGAGTTTCTCAGGTAAGAGCAATACCTTTGCCAGAGTATGTAAAGTTTCTTGGAGAAATGCAATACTTCCCCATTTCATATTGTATATACTCTTAGGGATGTATAAAGGCATAGTTTCTGATATAAGTATTAAATCTGAGGATGTATTTTTCCATATTAGAGCCCCCCAAGATCTCTGGCTCTTCATCCCCTGACGAGCAGCTGGTTGCAGTGGACAGTGTGCTGGAGCTGGAGTGTATCGCGACCGGTCTTCCCCCTCCAACCCTCAGCTGGCTGAAAGATGGGCGTCCACTACAGGACAGCATGGCAGTAATAGAGAGAGATGGGCAGCTGCTCAGAATCAACCAAGTTCAGGTGCTTTGAATTTGGTGCTTATTCAAATGAAGGTGTTTTGCTTGTTTATAATAGGTTTGCATTTGTTTGTGACTTTGTGGTTATACCAGTATGTTTTGAAATAGGTGGAGGACGCAGGTCTGTATACCTGTATTGCTAGTAGCCCAGCAGGAGAGGATGGTAGAAACCATTGGGTGCGCGTTCAGCGTGAGTATATGTGTGACAGTAAAGACTTTTGTAATGTTGCAGAAAGATTTCTATTCCAAATAAATGCTGTTCTTTTGAACTTTCTATTCATCAAAGAATCCTGAAAAAATATATATCTCAGTTTCCACAAAAGTATCAAGCAGCACAGCTGTTTTCAACATTGATTATAATAAGAAATGTTCCTTATTATTAGACTGAAGGCTAGAGTATTGATGCTGAAAATTCAGCTTTGCCATCACAGGAATAAATTACATTTTAAAATATATAGTAAAATAGACAACACTGGAAAAAATGTCATATAAGGACCACAGTCATAACAGGTGAATCATTTGTCCGATCACTTTTAGTTCCACCCACTCTTCTCGGCTCTAATGACGTCAGAACTGTATCGGTTCCAGCTAAAGGTCACTTGACACTGGAGTGTCAAACCAACAGTGACCCTCCACCAGAGATTGAGTGGTACAAGGATGATGTCAAACTACAGGCCAGTTGCTCAGTGTACTTTCTGGATGTATTTGTAACTTTACATTCACATTTCACAATCACATTATTCTGTCTTTTCTGTCTCTCTCAGTTGGGAGGTCGAATTCAGTCTATTGCTGGTGGACAGTATTTGGAAATTCAAGATGTCCGGACCCAAGATAGTGGACAGTACAGCTGTGTGGTCACCAACATTGCTGGCAGCACCAGTCTGTTCTTCACTGTAGAGATTCTCTGTAAGTTTGTGTTACTCACTCTCATGTCGTTTCAAACTTGTGCGACTTTCTTGCGTGGAACTCCATATACACATAAGCATATACATTGCTGTTCAAAAGTTTGGGGTTGGCAAGTTTTTTTTAATGTCTTCGAAAGAAGCCTATTATGCTCAACAAGACTGCATTTATTTGATTAAAAATGCAGCAAAATATGAAATATTGTGAAATATTTTTACTATTTTAAAATAGCAGTTTTCCATTTTATATTTTAAAATGTAATTTATTCTTGTGATGGAAAATCTGAATTGTAATTACTTCCAGTCTTCAGTCACATAATCATTAGGAAATTATTCTAATTTAATATTTTGATGCTCAAGAAATATTTCTAATTATTATCAATGCTGAAAACATTTAGCTGCTTAATATTTTTTATAGAAACTGTGATACAATTACAGGATTCTTTGATGAATAAGAAGTTCAAAAAACAGCATTGCTGTCACTTTTGATCAATTTAATAGATCCTTGCTGAAAAAAGGGTAACACGTTATTTTAAGGTGTATTTTTTACACGTTACATGTACTTACTATTATACTAACAATTAATTATGCATACATAATTACATACAAGTAACCCTAAGTCAAACCCTAATCCTAACCCTAACCATATAATAAGTTGTTAATTAATATTACTCAGTACTTAAATGTATAACTACACTGTAACAAGGACACCTTCAAATAAAGTCTAACCAAAAATGTATTAAAATTCATATTGACCCTCAAATGTTTGAATTTATATGAATGGTAATGACAGATTATATTTCAAATGCTTATGTTTTCACTGTATGGAAAAGAGTCCTGCAAAGCAAAACATCTCTTTTTTTTATGTTCCACAAAAGAAAGTCAGTCCTACACGTTTGGAACAACATGATGGTGAGCAAATTATAACCAAATTATGATTTTTTTTTTTTTCATTTTTGGGTGAACTGGTCATTTAATGCTAAACATGATGTTGTTCATTCTCAATTAGTCAGTCTTTGGTTCAAAGGAAATCAACAGTTTATTGATTATGTTCACTTAGTGCCGCCGGTCATCAGAGAGGGCAGCTCACTGATCGTAGCACATGTCAATCAGGATGCAGTGTTGCCATGTGAGGTGGAGGGAGGGCCTTCCTCATCTGTCCTGTGGAGGAAAGATGGCGGTCCAGTCCCACTTCACCATGGCAGGTAAGTTTGAACCTCAAGCAATCAAGTAAACAGCTGCTTTAATCCTGTCCTGAATTTATTGGATATCAAAGTGCCACCAACTAAACTCAATCTCTGCCTGCTCAAAGATTCAACTTGCTATCAGAAGGCTCTTTGCGCATTGCGTCAGTGCAGCTGTCTGACGCCGGGCGTTACTACTGCAGTGTATCAAATCAGGCAGGATCAGACCATCGCGGCATGGACCTTAAAGTCTACGGTACTGCAGAACACTTACACTTTCTTTAGGTTGCACTAAAGAGGGATAAAGGCATTTTCACCAACCTGTTAAAAGAGTTCAGACTGGTTGCCAGGCTAATTCTTTTCTATCCTCATTTATCCTTTCAGTTGGGCCCTCGATTAGCCCTGGCCCCTTTAATGTGACTGTGGTCACAGGTCAGAGAGCAGTGTTGAGTTGTGAGAGCACCGGCATACCTGCTCCTCAGGTGAGCTGGAAAAGGAACGGCTCACCCCTCAATGTAGATCTTCAGTCTGGCGCTTACAGGTTTGAAGCGATATTTGAAATGATAAAAAATAAATATATATTGTCTTTTTTATTTTTTTGTTAGATTTGTTTTAATGTATAATTTATTTTTTCTTTTCATATTTAATTTATTTGCGGACATACAGATTTAATTTAGTAATGACATTTATTTATAATAATGTAATATGTAATATATACTGGTGTAATTTTTAAGATTAGTATTTTGACTAAATGTTTTTATTTTGAAGGTTAATGTCTTCTGGCTCTCTGATCATTTCCTCACCGTCTGTTGAGGATGAGGGCTACTTTGAGTGCACAGTGACCAATGAGGTTGGAGAAGAGCGAAGGGTCATAGAGGTCATTCTGCAAGGTACTGTGTAACAGATTTGTGTATAATAAGAAATATAAAATACATATTCACACTCATATACTATAGCCCAAAACTGTTTGGAGACTTCTGCCATATTTACAAATGTCTTTTCGTTTATGTAATAAAATAGCAAAAAAGTGGCATTTATTATAATGAAAGGTAAAGTGTCCAAATGTTTTGGGTGTAACTGTACATGTACTCTAGCATATTGTGAACTCGTACTGTCTGTGCATATTCATGAATTATTTTCATATTGGGTTTTTTTCAGTTCCTCCTCTAATTAAAGATGATGTCAGCAGTGTTACAGCTGTTAAAATGTCCCCTGTCGTGTTGCCATGTCATGCCACGGGCCGTCCAGAGCCTGTCATCAGCTGGAACAAGAACTGGATGCAGCTAGGCTCTCGAGGGGGCAGTTACCGTGTGCTGCCCACAGGTGAATCTGAGACAAACTTCCACCATAAGCTACACGCTTCAGCTATTACTGATATTCCTAAACCTATGCTGTAGTAGATGATTTAACTGTAGTTGTTTCATTGTGTTGTAGGTGCACTGGAGATCTTGGCTGCAACACCTAGTCATGCTGGCAAATATACCTGCTCTGCCCGCAATTCTGTTGGAGTGGCTTACAAACACGTTACTCTTACTGTACAGGGTAAGATACAGACGTAATAGTGATATTATGTTGCTTGAAATCATCTTATGAATAATAAGCACATTTAGTATATGCAGTAAATAAAATACATGGTTTGGTTTGGGTTCTTAGAGCCCCCAGAGATCAGACCCATGGCAGAAGAAGTCCAGGTGGTGTTACATCACTCAGTGGTTCTACCCTGTGAAGTACAAGGATTCCCAAGACCCACCATTACATGGCAGCGAGAAGGTGTTCCTGTGGCGACAGGTTGGTTTGGTTGCAGCCTACCTGTAGTTGGATTAGTTACCAGTTTAAATTATAAAACAGGAAATATTAATAATATGACTGTGATTCAGAGATAATGTGTGACACAAATGCTTATATTAGAAGACTTTCTGATCAAAGATCTAGCATACAGTATGTACTATGGCTGTGAATATTTTTAGGTCATAGACTGACAGTGCTCCCCAATGGAACTTTGAAGTTTTCACGGGTCACTCTTGGAGATGCTGGAACATACCAGTGTTTAGCACAGAATGAAGCAGGAACAACTATGGGAAGAACCAACCTCATTTTACAAGGTACGGCATGTTTATATGAGGAAGTCTGCCTATACAGTATCTCAAACTAAAGGTTCAGTTGCATATTCATCTCACTGTTTCGGTGACAGTTCCTCCGGTGTTGTCTGTGCCTCATCTGGAGTACACAGCAGTTCTTGGCCAGCCGGTCAGTCTGGAGTGTACCGCGGACGGTCAGCCAAAGCCAGAAGTGACATGGCACAGGGAGCGTAGGCCTGTTGTGGAGGGCACACACCTGAGACTGTTCTCTAACGGCACACTGCACATCACTGCCACTCAACGCAGCGATGCAGGAATCTACACCTGCTCAGCCCGAAACAACGCTGGTAGAGCCAGCCATGACATCAGAGTAATTCTGCAAAGTGAGTTCCAGATAATACCAAGAGAATCATTGTTTAAAGGGGTCATCGGATGCCCATTTTCCACAAGTTGATATGATTCTTTAGGGTCTTAATGAAAGTCTATAACATACTTTGGCTACAATTTCTCAATGGTAGTGTAAAACAACACCCTTTTAACCTGTCGAAAACAACTCTTTCCAGATCAAGCCGTTTGCGTAGCATTTCCCTTTAAATGCTAATGAGCTCTGCTCACCCCGCCCCTCTCTTCCGTGGGGTGATGCACAGTTCTCTGAGAGACTAAACTTTAGCCGCATTCATCGTGAAACTTGCTAACTAGCACATTATTAGGAAAGGTGATTTGCAAAATTCATTAAAAAACTTACACACTTCTTCTGGAGGTGAAGCTGGATCACATATTATTTGCACGAACATAAGACCATTTAGGTACATCGGGGGTGCATTCCCTTCAAAAACAAAAGTAATCCACTACGTCTTAGATGTCTGGAGTAAATGACAACTGCTATGCTCATCATTACATCCAACAACAAAACACCTCGATCGCTTAGGAGACATTGTTGTCTACACATGCTCCGGCGGTGAAACAATGGCAGACTGTTGACAGCTCACTCAGGGCGGGTCTAAGGTAAGACGCCAGTGTCAATCAACTATCAGGGGAGTGGCCTTGCCCTGTATGACGTCACACTGGCAGGAATCTGAGAACTGCTTGATTTGAGAAAGGGGTTTGAATTTATCGAGATTTTAAATAAACCACTGGGTGGATTTTTAATCATTATAGGGTGGTTGTGTACACACACTGCAACACACATTTCAGTTCAAACAACATGCAAAGGTGATTTTGCATCCGATGACCCCTTTAAGTTATAAGGTCCCCCTCCTCACACTGGCAAATTATTATTTTTTAAATAAGTAACTTTAACAACGATATATACTTAAAACAAGAAAAACAGACATTTTATCAAATGTGGTGAAAACAAGAAGTATTAACATGATTGATTATACAACATTGAAGTCTATGCTATTGTAATAAATAGATATAAGCCGTCATTACTAGAACATATTAATAATAAATATGTACTAATACACAAAAATGCAATAAATAATACATCTTAACTGCTTTGAAACATTAAGTATTCTGAAAAGCCACACCCTACAAAAAATAATGTAATTTTTCTGTATTTTTGTCTTATTTTCCATTAAAATATCTAAACATCCTATCCTAAACCCCCATATTTAAAAAATTATAATTTGGCATGAATGTAAGAAAATATATTGATGTTTATGCTTAAAAAGAATTCAGGGTGGTGAAAGCAACACTGTCTTAACATTTATTATTATACAACAACTTTAAAATGTATTCTATTATAATAAAATATACTCTTAAAAGGATTATATGAAATGTATATAATTTTTAAATAAATAAGTCTTTAAACAGATCGAATGTATCTTGTTTTAAATGTTTCCATTTTTTTTACTAACAATAGGATAATAACGATGAATAATTTTTTTTACAATTAATAGATGAAATAAGGTTGTGTATTTTTCAATTTTATATATATTTATACAACAGTTTTTTCTGGTCCTCGAATCTGATTGGCTTAGAGTCTTTTCCAGGAGTGTGATATTCTAGTAATAACAGAACTCCAACCGTTTAACTGTTTGTATCACTCTGTTTGCAGTATTTCTCACAGAGAGTGTCATGGAATGTAGTTTTAAGAGTTTTTTTTTAGGTGAGAATGTAGTTGCCTGTGCCGCAGCCATGCATGCCGATATGCAGACATATCACATTGCTACTCGTGTGATATTGCTTATGTAAAATAAAAAATATGCTTACATATATTTAGCATTACATTACATTTATCAAACTGTGGTCTTAAGCATTTTAAACCTATTAATGACTATTAATGAAAGACATTAATATACATTTTATTCATTAATATCTTTATATGCCTCTCCTCTTAGCCCCACCACAGATTTATGTTGGTCAGTCAGAGATGTCGGTCATCCAGGGATTTCAAGCACTTCTGCCATGTGCAGCACAGGGTCTTCCAGAGCCCAGGGTGAGCTGGGAGAAACAGGGAGTCCCTGTGCCAACCCTCCCGGGCAAATTCACTCTGCTGAGGTCAGGAGAAATGATTATCGAAAGGGCTGAGGTCAGTAATATGCATTTTATTGAATATAAATGACCAGAATGCCCATTTAAAATACCCTTCATATAAAGTCATGATGTTACTTTATGTATTTTTGCAGCCTGGTGATGCGGGTCTGTTCACATGTGTAGCCACCAACACTGCTGGAACAGCTCGACGGGACATTCGCCTGTCTGTCAACATGAGACCTGCTTTTAAAGAGTTACCTGGTGATGTGACGTTGAATAAAGGCCAAAGTCTCACCCTGTCCTGCCATGCTCAGGGTACTCCACCCCCCACCATAACATGGACTGCCAACAACAGGCCCTATACAGGTATGAGAGGAGTTTATCGTCTTTCCTTCGATACCTTTTTTCCAGCATAACAAGAATTCTCTCATTTTTGCCCACAGGTGCAAGTGTTGATGGATCTGGCAGAAGTTCAGTGATTATTGACAGTGCCACTGTAAGTGATGGTGGCACCTACGTCTGCATTGCAGAGAACACTGTAGGATCCATAAGGGCTCTTTCGTTTGTGCGTGTCAGAGGTATGCATTTATTCATTTTTTTTAATTGTATTCAGCAATTGTATTCAGTTGTATTCAAAAAAAGTGGAAAATATAAGTAGTAGTGTTTGAATGCTTCTAGATCAGTGTTTCTCAACCTCAGCAGCCTTCCAAGGGGGGCACAAAAAGTCTTAATGTTTATTTTGGTCTTATTTTAAATAATTTAAGATATGTTTTGTTTTAATTCACTCCCTCAACATTTTTATTTAATTGAAAAACCGGGGTTCCCACAGTGTTGGAAAACTTGGATATATGAGGTAGCCTAAATTTAGACCTAGAATAGTCATTAAATAAATAAAACCTTAAAACACCAACAACATGTTGTAGTTATGCCAAGTTCTAAAATATTGTACTGGGTAGAAATGGGTAGAAATCCTTGTTCTGTAAATCACAAACGACTGGAAAAGCTATGTAAACCCTAAAGAATATTTAGCTGTTAGAACTTCTGAAATTCTAAAACTTTTTATTTTAATTATAATTATTTTAGTTGCTTATTTTAATCCACAGACAGCCCTAGTTTATGCCCTAGTTTATCAGAAGATGTACCATCGGAAACCTATTGGCTTACATATTGGGTTCTTCAAAGTCAAAAAGGCTGAAAAACACTGTTCTAGATCATGCCTTGTGACTGTATAATTCAATATGTTAAATTAACTTTTTTCTAATTTAAAGAGCTAGCTACTGTTAAGCATACACTCTGTCTTTACAGAACCTCCCGTGCTGAGAGGGGAAGCCCACACAACTAAGACTGTAGTTCAGGGTAAAGCTGCCATGCTGGACTGCGCTGTCAGCGGGGACCCTGTCCCTTCCTTGCGGTGGCACAAAGATGGCCGGCCGATACTTGGCTCTCTGCGGTTTCATCCCCTCCGCAATGGCTCTCTGGTTTTGTATAGTGCCACGGTAACCAGTCCTTATTTGTGTGAATAATGACTACATTATTTAGTATTTTGGTGCAACGCTAAAATGATTGAATACGATTTTAAAGGCTTTTCAAGGTGTCAAAGGCTATTTGACCAGCTCACCACTGCACATTCTAATGAAAGAAATGTGTGAGAGGTAAATGTGTGTGTTTTCCAGATCGGAGATTCAGGAGAGTACAGATGTGTTGCTGAAAGTGAGGCGGGCGCTGCGGAAAGAACGATATCTCTGAAAGTACAAGGTAAATTATTGTATTAGAGCCATGTTCATCTGTATATTTTAGATTAGCATTTAAAGTAATTTCACATTCTGTACTGTTATTGCAGTTCCAGGGGGCTACTCAAACTGGGAGGAGTGGGGCCCGTGCAGTGCCACCTGTGGGCAAGGCATCCAGGAGCGAATCAGATTCTGTAACAACCCACCTCCAGCCAATGGTGGGCCATCGTGCGAGGGTCCAAACGTGGATTCCAGGAAATGTCAGGCCTCTTTGTGTCCAGGTGCATCTGTGTTTATTGAAAGAAACCATATAGTTTAAAATCCTAATTAGAGAACTGTAGGGATAATGTATTTTTGTAGGCCAAAATCCAGAAACAAGTTAGCCTTTTAGCATGTCCATCTCCATTTTTCCAGTGTTAATGGATTTTTTTGAACGGACTTTTGGTTAAAAGCGTGAAATAACGTCTGTGTTTAACACAAGATCAAGATATTTTAGTTTTATTCTATGACATAAAATATATCCGTTATACTCATTTATGATTTTATTAAGGCTTTTACTTAAAGGTGCAATAGGTGATTGTCTTCAGAAACATTTTTTGTTATGCTGGTTGAAAGACTCTTCACATCCCGATAGCAATCATTAAGTTAAGTGGTCTAAAAGTATTTATCTGTATTTATATATTCTGTGGAAGGCGTAGGACCAAGAAATGTTCGTCCAATCTCGGTCTGAGCGTTTTAATATGCTTTCCTACATGCCTGTCAACATATGTATTTGCATACATCTGCACACCCTGTTCACGCAGACAGGACACGTCATCAGCGGGTTCACGCACGCTTTGCAGACAGAGCGAGGATGGTAGACAAACATCAACAACCCGATCTTCCTTCCTGGTATTGTAGTACTTTTAAAGTTTTCTCACCGGTAAATGACACATGATGTAGCCCAGCGGTTCTCAATTCCAGTCCTCGCGCATGTATCTCGCTTAGTTAACACACCCGATTCAGATAACCAGCTCGTTAGAAGTGAGCTACGTGCATGAACTGTGTTTTGATCGATATGATCCCTACACAGTGTCCACTGCTCCCTAATCCCTGAGCAGGGGAAATCCGTTGAAATTTACTACACTTCGGAATATTCATTTACAGATTAGCGCTGCGCAGCGTCTTCACACAGACTAAACTTACTAGAGAAGTGACATAATATACCTCCGTAAATAAATACTATTTAAATTTATGTGTCGCCCACTTTAATGCCTTTTGTATGGAACAGACCGCTCGCTTCGAACTGGATGGCGGAATATCCGGTGATGTCCACTTTGCAGGGCACTTACGGTCGAATAGAACAAATGTTGCATGTGATAAGAGATACATATGAAATGTGTGGCGACTGGAATTGGGAACCGTTGATGTAGCCTATTGTAGTAATGCTGTCTCTGGTATTCTGGTCTGTGAGCGTATATGCGTTCAGGGGGCGTGGCTTTGGACGGCGATTGCAGGGAGGGTGGGACGTTCGCTTTCAGTGCTATCAGGCTAGAGTTAGCATTTTCCAAGATCTCCTACTGCACCTTTAACCCCTTAACTGTCATCTCCATTTTTGAAAATTCACGAGAAAGTGCACTACACAAACTTAAATTATTATGATTCATGAACACTTTTGAACCTAAGGTTGGTCTCTTTTTAAAGAAAAAAAATCAGCAGATTATCGCAAAAGTGGAATCTTTAAAAAAAATTAAAGTATCAAAAAGTTATAGAAGTTTAAATTTACTGTAAAGAAAATGTATTGTACTATTTTTATTTTATTTTATATTCCACAAAATGGCAGTAGTGCCAACACCTCGCAAAATCCAGTAAACAAAAACATATGGTGCGTAGAATCCAAATATACAAGTATGACAAGAGGATCCGCACTCCTCCAAATTCAGCTAAAAAAAGCTTAGTCCATTTATTATTCAGAGGTCCAACAATATGTAGACATGTAGTAGAAATTGGGTATATGGCACTGAGGAAGGGTTAATACCCAAAAACGTTCTGCACCTTTGCACATTTGCACTTTTTTGTACATATTTTTGTGACCTCTGAGCAATAAATGAAATAAGCCTCTTTGGCTGAATCTGGACGAGTGTGGATCTCTTTCATCTTTATTTATTTTTTATAGAAAATAAATATTTAAAAAAAAGTTAAATCCCAATTGCTATAAAATTAAAGCCATATTCTACATACTTGTGTTCCAAATTTTTTGAAAGTTAAAGGGGTCATATGATTTGATTTCAAGTTTTCCTTTCTCTTTTTTTTTGTGTTACAAGCTGATTGTGCATAGATTATATCCCTGAAGTTGCAAAGACTAAAGTTTTAAAACCAAAGAGATATTCTTTATCAAGTTAAGACTCTGCCACGCCCCCCTAAAACGGCTCGTTTAACACGCCCCCACATATCTACCTCACGATGTAGGAAGATTTGCATAATGCCACCCAAAGGAAAGACGGCGGGTTTCAGTACCGATTAGTGTGGAAGCAGTCCATGTCAGTAGACGCGTTTGTTTTCTAGGCGTGCGTGCGTGCTATCGCGCGAGAGAGGGTCACATCACATTGGAGTCAGCTGTCTTAACTGTGGCTTGTCCGAAGGAGGGAATTTGTAGAAAACGAAGCGTTTGAGAGAGGCGGGGCATAGAGGAACTACAATAATAAGTATTTGAAAAATAATGTGTTTTTTGACCATTAAAGCATGCCAACATATTTTGTTACACCAAATACACAAAATAATGATCTTTAAAAAAGCATCATATGACCCCTTTAATATAAAAAAAATTGAGGTTCATATGCAATTTTGTTTAGGCGTTATTCCAAAAAAAGCCACCGGGTGACACCCAAACTCCATTAAAAAATTTTTTGATGCAATTTTTGTCACAAATCTATCAATTTCTCTCTCAATATTATATCTATCACAAAATATGGAATCTTGAGACTCAGACCTTTCCAACGATATGTATTTTGTCAAGATTATAAAAAGTTTTGATTCTAAAAGACCGTAATACATTTTGTAATATGACACCCCCGCTAAGGGGGAGGAGACCGCTAAAAGATTTTGAAATGCCATTTCTATGGTAACGCAATGTCCGATTTCAAAATGGTTTTCACAGGATAAATTTTGAGATTTTAAGCTTTCAAATTGTATATAACTTATGATGATTCCTAAAACATGAGATAGGGAAAATGGCAACGAAATGAAGACTTTTTGTGACAAAGGTCAGAACTCCTGTTATGATGTAGATTTGTCATAGACTCTTGGTGCACTCTTGTAATAAGTTAATCTATTACTGTTCCTACATAATTTGTAACAAAATAAAATGCCAAAATATATATTTAGGAGTCTTAGACCTTTCCAATGATATATAGTTTGTCATGATTATATTAGGATTTAATTGTACTATAGTGAAGTAAACTTAGGTGTCCCGTATACGGGACGGTGACCGTTAAAAGGCGGATAAATGAGACAGGGGTTGTCAGGACATCAAATGTCATCACAGGAAACTCACAGGATCCCATAACAGGAAAACTCATCTGCTCATTAGTCCACTTTCACAGTCTTGTTGTTTTATATTCATGCTCCTACGTATAGCTTTTTACTTCTGCCGATTGTATTTAGACGTCAAAATTCATATGTTGTGTTTGTAAGGATCCACCCGCCGGCCCAAAAAGCGGAATCCAGCAGCCTGGTCGAAGGTTTTCTGCGTGTATGTCTTACACGGCGCTTCTGCAAGAAATTATCTTAAATCATTAAAATTTGGTTTCCAATCAAAATTTTGACTCCATGAATAATTTAATCCGACTCCAATTATTGGTAATTCTTTAATGCAATTTAAAAGCTGATCACAACTAACGACTATGATTTAGATATTTGATTATTCTGGAGATTCCATACTTTCAATTATTCATTCATTTAAGGACCTAACATCGCTCAGAAATTCACTCGGCCATTTATGGCACTTTTTCACTGCATGGTACGGCTCGGTACGGTTCACTTTTTGGGGGTTTTCCACTGGGTACAGTACCTGGTACCTGGTACTTTTTTTAGTACCACCTCGGTTGGGGTTCCAAGTGAACCGTACTGTTACCAAAACGTGACGTGTAAACCTGATCACGGATTGGCCGGAGAGAATCGTCACTACCTGCATCACTGAACTTGCGACACAAACACAAAAGAACCGCTAGATTTAAATCAGCACAGCCAGCGAAGGATCGAACGCAACTGTTTTGAACGAGCGCACCTTTTTTTAACAACCAAAAAGTTTTGTTGTCCGTTGCGGAAGAACAGACGTTCCTCTCATTGATAGCAGAGGAGAGCGGATCCAGCGAGAGCTTGATGGGGCGACGCGGAATGAAAACGTTTTTTTTAGGAGTCGTGGTAGTAGAGGCAGCGCAACTATAACGACATGTGAATTATCCCGCCCACTCTAAAGCTGTACTGAACTGCAGTGGGAATGCAAACCGTGCCGAGCCGTACTGACCCGTGCCAAGCAGAGTCATACCACGCAGTGGAAAAGCGCCATTTGTGAACCCATGGACACAAACTCGCCAGTTCTGGTCTTACTCAGAGGATACAGTGTGATTAAATACCTTTAAGTAGGCTGCACCATGCTAGTACATAACAAAAAGTGTAATAATTTCTCCATAATCACGAAAGCTGTAACTTGTTAAGCCAGTGACAAACAGAAATCAGAAGATCCCTAATGGAGAGCCCTCTGCCCCGCTCATTGGTACTTAAGTATGATTTGTCCTGGACGCAGATTTGCGGAAATGCTAGACTACACAATAATCTACTTGAAAAAATTATTTCTAGAAAACCCAGAATAAATCAAAATTAACATTTATTTTTGCCAGGCATCATCAAACAATAATCAAAAAGAGTTAATTCAATCAATCCACAATGATAATACATCAATTACAGGAAATGTATTAAAATTCTGTTACACAACTGATCAGCATGAAACACAAACCTAGAATAAGAAAGTAACACTAAAATAATTTCAAAGAGTCAGCATACCTGGCAAATAGAGAGACACATGACAATCGTGTGGGAAGTTCTGTTTACAGATGCCTCCCTGAATGTTTCACTAATCCTCTTTAAATACTCAAATCAAAACAAAACAATCCTAAATTTAGCATAATAAAAGCTTCACAGGACCTTTTGCTGGGACATGAAATGACCTGAAAGCCATATCTAACCTGGGGTTGAAAAAACAACATCTGGCAAAGACCTTATCAGGGGCGCAACCCATACCAGAAGAACAGAATTTTTCTCAGATTTGAGATCTTTATTTTTGGTCTGTTCTACTGATATGGGACTGAGATCACATTTCCAATCGCACTGAGACTGTAAAGTTGATACCAAACATGAAGAGTTTACAATCATGAATTTTGAAATCAAAATTCAAATGGTCTTTCTTTCAGATCTTCCTATCTGATTAGAGAGTTTATTGTTTTGTGGCATGACATTTGCATTGCGAGAGTTCCTGAGTGTTTGGCTTCACGAGGGGATCAAAGCCCCTGGGGGAAGGATGGGTAAAGGGACCGACGAGCAAATGGTCTTTCTTTCAGATCTTCCTATCTAATTAGAAAGTTTATTGTTTTGTGGCATGGCATTTGCATTGCGAGAGTTCCTGAGTGTTTGGCTTCACGAGGGGATCAAAGCCCCCCTACATGTTCATTTGTGAAGATTATCATGACAAACAAGAAGTCTGTTGGTCACAGAACTTATTTTCTGCAATATGCTTTTGGGTTTTTGTTGAGGAAACCAGCGTAATGCCAACTTCTACAGCAATCTATTGAAGAAAATGAATGTTTCTAGATCCCATTTCCACCTGGTATTAAGGTTTTTTTATATGGTTTACAAGTGGTCAGCCGAGACGCATTACAATTTCCAACTGGTAATAACAAATGCATCTCCAGTCATCACATGTGTTATGAGATATTAATACAGAGTTCTGGCAGAGTTCTCGCTGCTCAACATTCAAATATATGATTAGTGCTTGCCATAGCAGTTGCAGCTTGCTTCAGAAACCTTCCCCAGCTCCACCTGTATAGATCTGCTACGAGGTGATTCATGTACGCTAGGCCTATATGAGGGTTATTTCATGTATGTTATATTTGCAGCAGCTATATTTCTTACATGCTGACAGCAGCATGTTGTGGATGTATTGGCAGTAGCAAGTCTCGGTACTTGCTCTGCCGCAGCAGCAGAGTCACAGATCTATTCCGCCAAGACCAAATACATTAACATTGTCATGTACATTACCATGCCAATCCCTCCGAGAGTTGTCATGACAGAAATGTGGTTTATGATACCATTGTTGCCAGAATCGAATAATATTCAAAAGCACTCATTGTAACATATGCCATTACTCCTCGTAACTTTAGCAGACCAAAAAACTTGCCATTTTAGTGTAAAATGTGCCTCAGACTGTCTGTGATGTTACAGACTACAAGAACCCTTACACACTGTCTTTCTTCTCTGTTGTGTAGGCGAGTCTCCGCGGCGTGCACGGGGCAGTCTGATAGGCATGATTAATGAGAAGGAGTTTGGAGTGGCCTATCTGGAAGCCAATATCACAGAGAATGAAGCGGATGGCACCAGCACGCTGGATGCCCATGTAGAAAACATTCCTCCAAGTGTCGGTGAGTGTACTTACAATGTGGTTTGGCCATGTGCCAGAGTGAACTTAGACAATCAGTAATGCTCAATTAAAGCTATGTTGACTTACAGCTGACAAGAACAGGAGAAACTGGTCCTTGATAACATGAAAAAAAATCATTTCTGTTGTACTTGTCATTTGACAAGTGTGCTTTCAAACAGACATCAAGAAGTACCAGACAACGCATTTAAACTGCCAATGTTCTTTCTCTGACAATAAGACCCTGCTGTTTTATTTTGAATCTATTATTTGAAACCTTCCTGCATTACAGGTCCTTTGTTGCGAGTTCTTGTGTCAGTATTTGCCCCAATTTACTGGACAACTGTATATCAATCACCGGAAACCCAAAATGGCTTCTCTCTCACTCAAGGGCAGTTCAGACAGGAATCTCAGCTGGAGTTTGATACAGGTTACAGCTTTCCATACATGCCACTTTGAAGAGCCTAATTAACACATCTGTTGTTGTAAATGGGACAAAAACACATTTTCTGTTGCTGAGAGGACTTCATTTTGGATTCTATCAATTGAATGTGTCTTCTGCCTTGGAATGACAGGAGAGGTCTTAAAGCTGACTCATGTGGCCAGAGGTCTGGATGCGGAAGGGGCTCTGCTAGTGGACATTGTGATCAACGGCTTTGTTCCTCCTATGCTGTTGACTTCTAATCTCAATCTGCAGGTTGGTTTTTCAAAGTCATGGACGTAATACTCTCTGACTTGCATTTATGTACACTACTTTTCAAAAATTTGGGGTCGTTAAGGATTTTTCAAGTCTCTTCTCCTCACTAAGGCTGCATTTATTGGATTAAAAATTCAGCAACACAGTAATATTTTTAAATATTTTACAAATTAAAATAACTTTCATTTTAGGTTCATATTTTAAAATGTGATTCATTTATTTTCCAGCAAAGCTTGCGCATACAAGGAATTTGTTTTAGTGTCACAAGCTTCCAGTACACAGAGACAACAACACACAGACAATAAAAATAAATTGAAGATAAAAAAACACATGTAAATTGAAAAATAAATTGTGCTATAGATAGAGTAGAGTAGAATAGGAATCGAATAGAATGAGTTGTGGGGATGTACTAGGATGTGGGGTGGTAATAAATATAAGGTTATTGCACATATTTTTCATGCACAATGGTGAACCTTTAACTGTTCATGAGGTAGATTTGTCTGGTGAAGTAACTGTTTTCTTGTGCCTGCCTTGTCATGGTATTTGCTGCTCTGTGGGATCAGATCACTCTGGATGTATACAGTTCTTGAGGTGTGCAGGGGACACCAATATCCTCTCAGAATTCCGAACCGTCTCTGGAGGTCTTCTGATGTCTGATTTCGGGAGCCACACAACAAATTTATTGAAGTGCACCGAACTCGATAGCTTTTTTTACGATGAAGTCGATGTGAGTGTCCCACTTCAGGTCCTGGGAGATGGTGGTGCCCAGGAATCTGAATGACTCCACTGTTGTTACAGTGCTGTTCATGATGGTGAGTGGGGGGAGTGCAGGGTTTTTTTCTCCTGAAGTCCACGGTCATCTCCACGGTTTTGAGCGTGTTGAGCTCCAAGTTATTGAGACTGCACCAGACAGCCAGCTCATTAACCTCCTGTCTGTAAGCAGACTCATCACCGACTTGAATGAAGTCCGATAAGTGTGGTGTCTTTGCGAACTTCAGAAAGCTTGACATCGAGTCTTGAGAGGTGCAGTCATTGTGTAGAGGGAAATAGCGTGATGCGAGACATACCCCCTGAGGGGCTCCAGTGCTGATGTGGGGTGTTGGCGCTGTTTGACATGATTTCCCCAGTCCTCACTAGCTGTTGCCTATCTGTCCTAAAGCTGGTGATCCACTGACAGAGAGAGAGAGGGACAAGTAGCCTTGGGTTAGTTTGTTCTGGTAGGAGTGTTTTGGAATAATGGTGTTGTAGGCCAACCTAAATTCCATAAACAGGATTCTCACATAAGTCCCTGATTTGTCCAGATGCTGCAGGATGAAGTGCAGTCCAATGTTGACTGCATCATCCACATACCTTTTCTCAGTAAGCAACTACAGGGGGTCCAGTACGGTCCGTGATTTCCTTCAGTGGGTCAGACCAGTTCTTTCAACTGACTTTAGAGCCACATGCGTAGGAATTAAGTCCTGTTTTCGTTGGGTTTCTTTGGTTTGCGGGGTGATCGGGAGTGCTTGAACAGTCCTGCAGGGACTTTCTTCACCCATCTCCTTATCTGTTGAAGATCTGTGTGAACGATGGTGGCTCAGCTGGTCAGCAACAAGGATTTTATCCAGGCTGGTTGACACAACTGTGCCTGTTCTTTTCCCTTCTCTTCTGCTTCGGAAGCCCCTGAAACATTATCTTCACTGATCTGAAGTGTAGGAGGGGGGGAGAGGGGGGTTGCTGGAGGTGTTAATGGTTGTGTAGAGAGATGGTCAGAACGGGTGTGGGGGGTTTCAAATCTACAATAAAACTCATTCAGGTCTTCAGCAAGTTGTTGATTCGCCTCAGTGCTGGGGGATGTTGCCTTGTAGTTAGTGATGTCTTTCAGACCTTTCCACACTGATGCAAGTTTCAGCATCATTACTCTAGTCTTCAGTGTCACATGATCTTTCAGAAATCATTCTAATATGCTGATATGGTAGTCAAGAAAGTCACCATAAGTGTTTTCAACACTTATTATCAGTGTTGAACAGTTGTGCTGCTTAATATTTTTGGTGAAACCAAGAATGAAATATCTTTTGTAACACTTTACTGTCACAATTGATACATTTAATGCATTTTTGCTGTATAAAATCATTCATTTCTTTAAAAAAAACTTTAGGCAGTAGTGTATGTACAAATGTATAAATAGAAAAGTAGTTAATAAAAATTTACCAAATACGTAGGTATTGTTAGAAATACTCTTAAAGTGATAGATCATACAAAAATGAATTCTTGAAAAGTATTTTATTTTCTTTCCATCTGTTCATTAGGAGTTTGACGAGTCATATGTGCAGACAGGCTCCGGGCAGCTTTATTCCTGGTCCTCACAGAATCACATGTGGGACGGGTCTCCTCTGACCCTAAGATGCAATCATTCTGTGGTTTTTGAAGGGCCGGAGAACCGTCAGGGGCCCCTGCTGCAGCTCCTCAGACTGACAGGAATAAGTAGCACCTACAGCTTTTTCACTCTCAGCCTGGAGTTCAAGATGACTGCCAGTTTACTCATACCAGGTCAGTCCATGGGATAGTTTTTTTTTTTCAGTTAATTGACAATGTGTAAAATGATGCATAAATTATTAGAATAATTTCTAATAAATCATATTTCAATTCAAAAATACATAATCAATGATTTGTTTGTGTGCAGAGGGTAATGGAGAGACGTGTCCAAAAGGTTTTGTATTGGACACAGCATCTTACTGTGCCGGTATGTACTTTAAACAGTTTTCAAATGTATATGCAACTGCATATTAGCTATGAAAGCCCACATTCTTTTACCAATATCAAAACAAAATTTATTGTAGAATGTGATTGGAATATTTTGTTGTTGTTTTGTCTTTTAGATGAGGACGAATGTGCTGTTGACTCTCCCTGCTCACACTCATGTAATAATATCATGGGTGGTTTCTCCTGCGCGTGTCCTTCTGGATTCACCATCTCTACCGAGTCCAACACCTGCCGAGGTCAGATCTATATTAATACAAGATACAGTATTTTGATGGCACTATCCATAATAAAGTTCAAATGTTCCTAGATGATATTAGCACATTTGACTGGAAGGCAGTGAAAAGTTCATCTCCAGTTGCTTACTGTGATTTCTGTTGTGATTCAGATATTGATGAGTGCACACAAGGTTCCCACTTGTGTCACCCCAACCAGCAGTGTGTGAACACTGTTGGGACGTATCGCTGTCAAGCCAAGTGTGGCCTGGGCTTCAAACCCAGTTTAGTTGGCACCAGCTGTGAAGGTTAGTTTAAAATATGGTGGTCAATGGATAATCGATGGAGAATTTATTAGCTTTATTCAATTCTCAAGTCAACAACAATTATAAAAGTCATTGAGATTTTCACAATGAAACTCTTTAGACTGAATTGTTCTAGATGCAGGAACTATCGAGAATGTAGAGGAGTAAAATGACCAATCTTTTCCTTCAGATGTGGATGAGTGTCAAGAATCAGCAGTCTCTCCATGCGAGCAGCAGTGTTTCAATACTCTAGGCTCCTACCGTTGCACCTGCCATCCAGGATACCAGCAAGTGGGACATCGCTGCCTGGGTCAGTGTCATTTTGTAAAACCATATTGAATTTCACAGGTTCATTGGTGTTGGTTAGTGGAGTTTTTGAATAGCATGTCTCACAGGATTTACACTTTTCAGACTCTAAGACTTCCATCGGACAAGTTAGGAATGCATAGGAATGCATTTTTACTTTTGTTTTACACTCTGGGAGATGAAATTATGTCATCATTTATTCACCTTTTTGTCATCCCAAAGCTGAAACATAAAAGAAGATATTTTGAACAGTGGGAGCCAAACCACATTGAAGCCCATTGACTTCCATTGAGACATTCAAATATCTATTGTGTTCAGCAAAAGAAAAAAGTCATACAGGATTGGAACGACATCAATGATGACAGAATTAAAAAATTTTCAGACTTTACCTTTAAATATATATTTTATATTTTTAGTTTCCTTAAAATTCGTTCAGTGTGCAGTTATGAGGTAATTTAAACAAACACACCAAGGGTGGAAGATGAATAGAAGTTTTTGAATGACTCGGGCAATATTGTGCTCAGAAGATATTAACAGAATCAAAACTTAGTAAGCTTGCATTTTACTTAACATCATTTATGCTTGTTTATAATCAGATATAAATGAGTGTTTGAGGAATGTGTGTCCAGCACACCAACAGTGCCGAAACACAGATGGAGGATATCAGTGTTTTGACAGCTGCCCATCTGGCATGACCACAGCGGAAAATGGAGTGTGTGTGGGTAAGGAGTCACACAATTAAGACCCTGTTACTTCAACAAATCAGTTTATTTTAAATGTGACATGCCCTCTGTTCCTCGCAGACATAGACGAATGCCAGGATGGCAGTCACATGTGCCGCTACAGTCAAATCTGCCAGAACACGATTGGTGGGTATGGATGTGTTTGTCCTCGAGGCTACCGCTCTCAAGGTGTAGGTCGACCTTGCTTAGGTAAGGGTCATAAACAGTCAAGCAATTTCAAATATGTGACCCCGTCTGTGAAATCCAGGCTAAAGTCTAATTATGAAAAAAAAAACTAACTGAAATCACTCACATTTATAAACTATGTAAACTAATGCATGTTATTTTTTGGCATTGCAGATATTGACGAATGCGCGCAGGTGCCCAGCCCTTGTGCTTTTCAATGCCGGAATGTTCCAGGTAGCTTCCGCTGCCTTTGTCCACCAGGGACGGTTCTTCTGGGTGATGGTCGCTCATGTGCTGGGCTTGAGAGAGGACATATCTTTACCAACAGTACCCGGGTACAAGCCAGGCTGCGGCCCCAGCTGGTATCTACTTTAGAGCGACCTTACCTCACTCGCCTCTCAGTCCTACCAGAACACCTTGGATCTTCACGTCGTCCCAGGCATGAATGCCCAGTTGGATACACCAGCAAGGATGGTACTTGCATAGGTGTGTAACATTACACTATATTGTATCTTATTTTATCCAAACTGAGACTGGAACCTATCCCAGCAATAGCAGGGCAACATGCTGTATGGATGGCCAGTCAAAAGGGTTGAATTAGCATCAAAAGGGTTGAATTTTATTATATTTTTATATTATTATTTTTTTTTTTTTTATTTATTTTATTATTTTTATTTAAAGAGACCATCACTTGGACAGGTCAGGTATTTGATACCATCACCCTGAGGCTTTATTTTACTTTGTTGTTTAATGATAGTAGTTCAATATAATTTTACACAGAAATATCTATTTCAGCGGTCAGTCTAAAAAAAAGCTCTCGATGACGCAGGCGACTGGTTGGCGCTCTGCCACCGTCCGCTCTCAGGTCCGAGCGCCCGCACGGGCTCCATGGATTATCGCGGTCGGCGCACGACAGGTACAAGTGGTGGTAAACGACTTGGCACAAGCTGATTGGGTCATGCTGCATATGCAGCCAATGAGCTTACTGCCTTGCATTTATATGGCTGGCTAGCATTCACTAGAGATTCCTGCAGCGCGCTTTCAGAGTTTCTCTGAAACCCTCCACCTTCCCCAGCTCCACCTGTATAGATCTGCTAGGGGTTATTTTATATGCTATTTGTGCAGCAGCAGAATGTCTTAAATACTTGCGGCACCGTATCGCCATATGCATTGGCAGTAGCAAGTTCCTGTACTTGCTTGCAGCAGCAGCAATAATCTACAACTACAGCAATAACCAACAGCAGCAGCAATTCAGCAGCAGCGTAGCAGATCTATTCAGCCAAGACCAAATACACTGACATTGTCATATCCATCACCATGCTAAATCTTCTGAGAGTTGTCATGATTGAACAGTCTTTCTTCTTTCACAAAGATATCGATGAATGTGCATTTAAAAAGCCTTGCCAACATGAGTGCAGAAACACAATAGGAAGCTACCAGTGCACTTGCCCACCAGGATACCAACTATTATCCAATGGCCGAACATGCAAAGGTGAGTCTTTTGCACTTTTTATTAAAAAAAGGTCTTTCATTAACTCATATACACATTCCTGTATATAACAGTGGCGGCTCGTGGGTTTTAAAATAGAGGCGGCACACTAATTGTATTGGTCTGAGATCCCTGCTGATTATTTTATATTATTATTATTATTATTATTATTATTATTATTGCTTTACCACTTTGAAATGGGCCTTTTTGGTTGCTTGTTAGTCAGAAACGTAACAGACCACGACATTCATGCGAGCAATAGTAATATAGTTTCCCTTCCGCTGGTGCCTAATCACTTGAAGCAAACATCCTCCTCTTCGAAGTCATGGTGTTAAAGAGTAGGTGGGGGAGGACCAGTGAAATTAAAAAAAAAGAAAACTGGGAAAAAAATAGAAAAAAAAAGACATTGTAATTAAGAAAAGGGGTGGGGGAGGGGCCGATACTGGCTGGGAAGGGGGACCTATATCCATCTTAGTCTGTTTGGGTAAAACACAAAACAATAAAAATTATAAAGGTATATTGTACAAAATGGAGGGAAATATTAAAAAAAATTAAAGGGTAAAGAAGGGGAACCGCTATAAATGTAAATCTGTTGGAGATCAAATATTCAATATCGCTACTCCTCATAAGTACTTGGTACATTATCAGAGCAGCGGCAGACGTAAAAAAACTAATACCCCGGGGGGGTCATTTAGCATCGGTCGATTATGAGGTGATATGGTTAATAGCAATAAGGAGGCAATGTCTTTTCTCAGCACTCCTCAGCGCTGAAAGTGAACACTCAATGGTGATTGGCAAATTTTTTTTTACCAACGGAGGCATGAGAGCTCAGCTCTCCCCTGGCCTCCCCCTACCCTTCTCTATCATTAGCAGTTGCAATTACATCAGCAGATTCGTCACATTCGCGATAGAAAAGCGGCGCTTTCACGTTATGGTATTACAACTGTGAAATTACAAACAAAAAATACACATTCTGAGACATGAACTGAAATTAATTGTGAATTTTATTAACATTAAATCGTCCTCCTCCCATTTTCACCTCAAAATTATGGGGAAACTGTGCCTCCCCTGCCTCCCCCAACGAGCTGCCACTGGTATATAAAGCCTTTTTTCATGTGGAAAAAAGTTTGAAAATTAACTTTTCTTATAGATATTGATGAGTGCACTGTGCAAGGTGTTCAGTGTGGCCCAAACCAAATGTGCTTTAACACACGGGGGGGCTATCAGTGTCTTGACACACCCTGTCCCACCAGCTACCAAAGAGGACGCAATCCAGGGTAAGATTTGCTTGTAATATAATGAATGAAAGCCTCAGCAAAAGAAATGAATGAACAGAAAATCTTATTTAGTAGCTTTTTTTATTATTTAGGGGTTCAAGTGCGTAGCTATTGTGATTGTTATAATGGTCACGGATCAGCGATCTCCACATAAAACTCATTGTGCAGACCAAACCGTGAGTCATAGAGACGTAAAACTTGGAGGGATGGTAGTACTCACACACTGCAAAAAAAATGTTCTTCTTACATAGATTTTTTTTTGTCTTGTTTCCAGCCAAAATATCTCAGCATGCAAGAAGGAGGTTTTGCTCGACAGTTCAAAAAAAATTGTTTTGTTTTCAGAAAAAAACATTAAAATTAAGTGAGTTTTTGCCTGAAACAAGCAAATAGCTGACCCAATGGGTGAGCACACAATAAGTCTTGTTTTCTGTTTGAAATAAGATTATTTGCTTAGCCCATTGGCAGATTATTTTGCTTGTTCTAAGCAAAATTGTTCTGAAAAAAAGACAATAATTTGTACATCATGCTTCTTGATTGAAGTAATTTTTTAGATATTTGGGGGGGGGGGAGGGGGGGGGCTGGGGGTTGGCTGAAAACAAGACCAAAAAAAACTAGTAAGAAAAGCATTTTTTTGCATTGCATCACCTACAATGTGACCAAGGCTCACCCCAATCGGCCTGACGGGGGTGCTACAGCAATCAAAAGTGCAAAATCACTCATAACTCTTAAACCGTCAGTCGCAGGCTCAAGTGCCTGATGTCGTTGGAATCCTTGGCACGCCTCAGATTTAATCGTGTGCCCGGTGAAATTTTGGGGTATTTTTGCATTTTTTGCAAAACCTACTTTTGCGAACTGGTCCTAGGTTTTTCGGCCGATTGGAACCAAACCAGTGCAGAAAGATTCTCTGGAGAATGAATATCAATAATTATCAAAAAAAGTTGAACTTTTGACTCACTGTCGCGATTGGGAGCAAAAACATTCGAAAGGGGCAGGGCCACTTTTAGTAAAATACCTATAACTCCTGAATGTTGTCTACAAGTTTTATAAGTGTCTACAAGGACATTTGCGTATCTCAAAAAACATGGCCGCCATTGGCAGACGAAGGTTGAGCACCTGTTAGACAAGGTTAACGGAGGCCGATTGGAACGAAACTCGAAAGGGCCTGTACAACTCACAGCCCCAAGTTCCCTGAGAGACTAATCAAAAGAATCAGGGCGCAGCTGGTGGGCGAAATCGCATTTTCAAGGGCGTAAACGATTGTACGCCGCGCGGTTTTTCGCATATGCGCACAATATTTATATCATACGATACAACTCCTCATTCTGGACAACTTTGCCTCTAGAACCACAGCTGTCAATCAAATCGTTTGTTAAATGATTAAGATGTAAAAAAACTACTTTTGCGAACTAGTCCTAGGTTTTTCTCTCAATCTGGAAAAAAACACTGCAGTACAATTCAGTTGACTCTCTAGGCCAATAATTATAAAAAAATGTTTTAAATGTGCCCTTTGGGAAGCTATAACGGGGTCGTTTAGAAAAGGGGCCTGTCCAGATTCCCCCAATACTCTAAAAAAAGCCTTAATGAAAAACTCAGAGCGCAAAGATGTTTTATATAGGTTTTAAAGGGGTTCAGCGACCAAAAAAGGATTTGAGAACCACTGGGTTACACAGTACATGTTGTCACAGTATTGCACCCCGATTAATTGCTGCTTGCAGCTATATTTTTATTTACTTGTATTATTATTTATGAATTAATAATTCATGATGTAAAAAGATTACTTGGAAACAGAGGTGGACAGTAACTAAGTACATCTACTTGAGTATTGTATTTAAGTACACTTTTTGAGTATCTGTACTTTACTTGAGTATTATTTTATCTGGAAACTTTTGACTTTAACTTCACTACATTTGAAATACAAATATTGTACTTTTCACTCCACTAAATTTCTATCAAGGTCCTCAAAAAAAAAGATAGAAAGTCGTTGGCAGCTTTGAAAGTCAGTGGGTGATTTTTTTTTCTTCTCTAAAATGTGACTTTTTTTTTTTTCAGACAGTTTATATCAAATCCTCAAAACTATCTTGAGGGCCCATGAGTGATTTCTCGCAATATTTGTTGAGGCATTGACCATTCCAAATGTTGATATTTATTTACAACATTCAAATAACATTAGTTTAATCTATTGTGTCAGTTTATATATACATACACAATATTGTCTGATTTGCTAAATTGTGTGAATTGACTATTACCTATCATCAAGTACAGCGAGAGCAATTAGAACATCATTAAAAAAATTATTTTGTTGTCAAATAAGTCTTGCTGTTTTGCTGTTTTGTTAAAGCAGTGTTGCTGTTGTAAAGTTATACAGCTACAGTTGTGATGCTGGGTTTTAAAGCAGGTTTGATTTTTTATTTCTTCCTTATCAGTCTGTATTTACAACAATTTCACTGTCCACAATAATCTGTTCCAATGATGATGAATGGCTCACATAGCGTGTCGAGAGCTTTGTGGCGTATCGACTACCATACTGCTTTTGTAATGGGGGTATGGTATGAGAGGACGAGTATCAAGGGTGCTAATGTGACAACAAATTTGATTGAGGGTCAATAAAAATTCCACCCCCCACACCATAAATGGACAACCTGTACCCCCCGTCACCCCCTCTAATAGCGCTTTATCCACTGCATAGGTACGTGCAACGGTATGGCAAGTACACAGTGAACTTTTGGGGTTATTCCACTGGGTCAGTACCTAGTCCCTGGTACTTTTTTATAAGACACAACGGATCGGTATGGGGTTCCAAGTTAGCCGCGTACCATTATACCAAAACGTGACATTGTCAACACTGACACTGATCACGGATTGGTGCCGAGCAGAATCGTACACTAACCTGCGGCACTAGCTGAACTTGCGACAACAACACAAAAGAACCGCTAGATTTAATCAGGCGACAGCCAACGACGTAATCGCGAACAGCAACTGTTTTGAACTGCGCAACCTATTTTATATTACACAACCAAAAAGTATTGTGTTGTCTGTTGCGGAAGACACAGACTTTGCCTTCATTTGATACAGAGAGAGCGGTCACAGCAGAGAGCGTGATGGGAGCAGACGGCGGAAAAAATGAAAAAGTATTTTTATTACGGAGACCCGTGGTAGTAAATGCGGCACACAACTAAACACATGTGAATAATCCCGCCCACCTAAGCTACTGAACCGCAGTGGAAACCAAACCGTGCCGGCCGAACCAGTGCCGTGCTGTACTGACTTACCGAGCCAGTAGTACGACGCGTGGACAAAGCGCCCATAAGTGACCATCTGTTTATCCACCCCAATGACCCGAAGGAATTTATGACTTGTTGGGGGAATGGTGTTTTTTTGTGGTGGTCCCGTTGAACTGTTCAAACTATGTGCTTTAAACCTTTAACTTGTGAAACGTGTAATGATTATGTGCGAACAGGAATAGGAAGTTTTTTATTAAAAGTTTTCACACACATTACATTATCAGAAAAAACATCAAACATACGCGTTATACATAAACAATAGTAAGGGGGGGGGGGGGTGACAGTATTTTTTCCAAAAAGAGTAAAAACCGGTCAAGACGAATATTTAAGTGTTGTTAATTTAAAAACTAGTTAGTTTGTTACAAGTTAGAAAATAAAAAGAAAACTAGGCTACTGACCATCTATCTAAACAAAAAAAGAAAAAAAAAGTATCAGATACGTTCGTTAAAGAGTACGTGGCAGTCAAAAATCTTGTAACATTACAATTTAAAAGTTTGAGAGTTTGTTACCAGTTGGAAAATAAAAATAAAAGTAGCCCACTGACCATCTATCTAAAACAAACAAAAAAAGTATCAGAGTACGTTCGTTAAAAAATAGGAAGTTACAATTTTTAAAGTTAGAGTTTGTGACCATTTAGAAAAGAAAAACACAATGCGACTTGAGATGGCAAATAATACCCGTTCACTTGCGAACGCAAGGTTCTAGAAGGCAACATAACTCTGAGTATGAATTTTTAGGTAAATGGGTGCAGAGCCAGTGGTGGTTTTGTAGGCAAATTTATGCCAAAATTGATTTGGGGTGCATTGGTTTTATCCGTACGGCAACGATACAATGAGGACAGTGTTGAGTGTGTTACGCAATGTGATACAGAAATCCTGTACTATCTAATGTGGTGTCAGATCCATCAAATTTTTGACTATTTTTGTATTTAATATTTGATTATCATTTAATAAAAGAAAACAGATAGCCTGAATAGAAACGTACGAGCAGTAGATGGAAAATAAAATAAAAGAAACGATCTTGTATCTTATGTCTGATATAAACTAGGATAATATAATAATGTGACGTGAATGTCTCGAATAAAGATGAGGTTTAAAGCAATATTTTATTAAATCAACCAAATTCGCAGAAATATTGACTTGTATAAACAAAGAGGCCCGCTAACATGACAGCAAAAACTAGGAGACAAAGCGTATAACGCCATAAGCATAAGGCCTAACAATTACAATTAGGTGGGAAAATAAGATAAGAATGGTGAAACTGCGGTAAACAAATTAAATCAGAAAGAGCGAACAGCCATGGAAACATATAAAATTGTTCTGGTTTCAAAGTGTAAGGTGATGAAAAACTTTGCGGTTTAAATCTCACAACGGTGTGACGAGACCTAGAACTGCAGCGCCGTTAAACATGTAGGTAGATGAAAAACTTTCAATATAAACAAGAATGCAGCTCTGATGTGACTTATCTCAGTAATAAACAGTTGCATTTGCTAATTAACTATTGGAATTTATGACATGTTAAAACATTTTGGTATACTGCAGATGAGGACAAAAACTTCTTACCACATGTTTTCATAAAAAGAAGAACGAAATATTAAGGCATCTGTTTTCTGGGTCAGACCTAAAAGATAAAACGCCTAAAACACCGGTATCAAAGTATTGGTGTGAAGAGAATAAAAAATACATGAATCATCCCACCTTTCACTTAAAATTACTTATCAACTGTAAGTCATTTACCTATTGTTTAGAGACATACACAAAATAAATGCGTATCTATGTGTGGACTGTGAAATGTGTGGCTTTAAGTGTAATAGTTAGAAAAGTTTGAAGTGTAATATTTGCACAGGTAACAGAAAAACACAACTAGGCTACTCACTTTTCATGCTTGGGTTGTTGTGTCTTGTGTTTCCGCATCGTAGACAGACCAGAAAGATGACCTAAAAGAAATTTCATTTGTTTAGTCTTAAGCAGTGCCATGTAGAAGGACTGTCATTTAATCGGTTAATAAAATTCAATTCTTTTGCTGTATTTCTTTTGAGAGTTTAGCCCTGTTAACCCTAATTACAGAATAATGCAATATCGGAAAATGATCAGACAAGTCTGAATATAAAACATCAGATTTAATTTCTTCAGTTAGAGCCTTTGTTATCAGTTAAAGTTGTTGAATTTTCCTTAACTCTTCTAGGTTTATGAATAAGAGGAAAATAATAACTGGAATAAAGAATATTAAGAAAATCTACAGTAAGGATATCAAATTTCTCGGACCCCATTATGTTACGGTGGCAAAGAATGATTATTTTGTCCTTCCTCTCGATCCATGCCAACTATCATTGAGGTTTTGTCTGTCAGGTTTTGGTCAGATTTTTGATTGAATTAATTGTTTTAAGGTGTGCAGAATGCATTAGATCAGTGCACGATGTGTGACGGATTTTTATATGTTTTGAACACATTTTCAAGTTCGTTATAAATATGTTTCTGTTTGTAAGAACATGTTGGCGTACATGAGAACAGATTGAGAACTTGTTGGTAATTTACATGTGAACGTGCAAACAGCGCTTAACGGTTATGAGTTTTATAGTATTTGATAAATGTTTTATAAAGCGTTTTCATAAGAGGAATGTACGTGGTTGTTTAACAAGTTTGAAATGTTTTAATGTTCTTGTTTACAGTTTTATATTCAGCATACTGTAAATAAAGCAGTTAAATTATCACATAGTATTACTTCAATTAATTCCGTGTTAACAAACAGTACGTAGCCTACTTCAGCGGTTCTTTGTGTGATTTCATAATAAAAGCATCTAAATTGTTAACAGACTATTATCTTTTATATTAAAACTTAATACAAATGTTTAGTAACGCACAGTTGTGTAAGACACGAACCAAAACATCACATTAATAAGTTATCAGGCCTTTTACAGATGTTTTGTGTACTATCGATTTTAAGAGAGTATGGTTTATCGTGCATGCAGATTATATTTTAAAGCTGTTAAGCTAAATCAATGAGAGCCTGGTTTATTCTTTCTACAGGCTTATACTTTAAGCATGTTGAACATATCCGCGTTTATGTGTAGGCTACTCAATATTGGTCAGTCGTGACTCGTATCCGACATGAAGGATCAGTGAATGAAACTGTGACCACACACATCATCAGGTTAAATGAACAAAAGACTATACGCGTTCACACAGTTTACTTTATTTGAATGTTTCACTGATATAAAATGACCCCTGAGTTGTTAGAAAAGAAATGCATACTGACATCACCGCGAGATGACTTAAGGACATGATGAACCGGTTCATTGAACCGAACTGAAAAGATTTGATTCGCGGAAATGAATTGGACTTTGCATCACTAACAGATAACAGAGATCACAAAAAAAGGTGGTTTGTAACATCACAACACGGAAGGAGCATATACTTCACAAAAAGCGTGGAAATGTGAGTATTTTTATATAGGGTATCTGAGCATGCATATAATCAGAAGTCCAACAATTTAGAGCGCTGTCATGTATGTGTATTTTGGGATATAGACCCCCGGTGGCCATGTTTGAAGTCTGAAGAGTATGCTGGGTATTGTAGTTTCCTGACCTGAAAGTCTACAGCATTTGAACGAGGTATTAGTTACACACGTTCAATTGAACACCTTTGTATTAACAAAAACAAAAAGAATTGTCAAAATATATTTAGACTAAACAATTATATTCAAGAATAATACGATATACATATGCTAAAACAGGCTTGATGTGTATGTTGTATTGGAGCAAGCGTGTTATGTTATGTTATCTTGTGAAGCGTTAGGCGTTAGGATTCGTGTGTTCTTGTAAGCAAATAATTGTCTTTATCTTAAGAAAAACTGCGGCTCTATAATACATTTTCTGCTACGACTGTACTTGTTACTATGCTTCAGATCGGGTCTGGCTTGTTTTATGTGCGTACCCTTGTTTGCCAAGCTAGTGTTAAGTGATATTGTTCACTTTTTAACATTAAAGTGGTTAATGAACTCTTTCACCATCTATTATTGTAATAATGCATAAACACTGTTGGGGAGCAACTAATCACATTTACTACATGACAAATTTAATTACAAATCAAATGTAAAAATTGTATCAGTTTACAGTTACCTGAAAAAAAATGGTGCAATTAAATGCGATACACTTTAAGGAAAAGTTCATGATTACAAAGGGTTGCATCTGAATATTTTTCACCCAACACACTCTACCGATTTAATTGATATCTTTCCAATAAATATGCATTAACAGCTCTCCAATAATAGAGACCCGTGTTTCAGGAGTTTTATGACACATGCGTATATCGATAACATAGTTATATAAAAAATTCCTATTTGAGTGATGTATATTTATTTTTTACGTTTAACTGTTTTTTTCCATCCATTGTTAGATGCCATTGTGTCCTGTCATAGATATGCAAAGACTTGATTTGAAAACATTATCATTGCTATTTAAACCAACGATTTTGTTATGGTATTTTAAATGTGTATTAATCATCAGAACAATCTCAAACATTCTCAGTTTTAATGGTGTGATGTGCTTTAAAATGTATGATTATAAATCCTAATATCCAACTGATGAAGGATTTTGCAAGTCTGACATATTAGATTTTTGAGAAAAAAATCCTACTGTAGTGTTAACCCTGGTTGGTTTACATGTTTCAAAAGATTAACAGTTGAAAACATTACATATTTAGAAAAGTAAACATAGTTTTGAACAGTTTCAACTGACCCACACAAAAAACACATTCCCAAACAATCATAAATTCCTTCGGGTCATTGGGGTGGATAAACAGATGGTCACTTAGATGGGGGCGGGGGTGTACAGGAACAGGTGTCCAACAGGTGTCCACGTATGGGGGGGGGGTGGAATTTTTATGACCCTCATCAATCAAATCTGTTGTCACATAGCACCCTATACTCTCTCTGGTAGGAGAGAAACTTTTTTTTTCCATTTCTTTAACATGGACACTCTTATTGGCCCATATACATTTGCTCTATTGCTTTGATCCCAGCACCTGCTACAGGCCTTGCACTTCCAGACTAGATTGTGGCTCCACAGGCTTTCCTCTGCTCCAGTACAAGCTCCTCACTCTTCCTCTGGGCATACCAGCACACCACAACTTGGCTCGTTTGTCAGCTTTCTCCGAATCAGGTGTTCTCCAAGACCACACATCCTTCACTATCCTGGAGCAAGGAGGGGAAAATGGAGAGAGGCCATTTGGCATCAAGGACGAAGCAGGAAGAGGCATCATATTCACAGTAAAGCCTTTAGACTGGCCCGGCCTGGTGCGACTTCGGGTACAAGCCACTACGCTGTCAGACCAGGGGCGCATAACCTACCAGAGTATCTTTATTATCTACATCTCCATATCCAAATACCCCTACTGAGTGCGCAAGACTGCACAGGATGTACTGTTGCTTAATGGGACATGGGAGAAGCATTAGTAAATGAACTCGATTCCCACCTATTTATGTGCCCTCTTGTGGAGCGGAATGTTGGATTATTGAATTATCATCAGGATAATAAATACATTGCATCTTTTATAATTACTATTATTTGAAAATATTGTAGTAGCTTTCAAATCTTACCTGGGCTCTTTAGTTTTCACTGATTTGCTGTTATTTCTCCATTTTTGTGGTAACGAACCAGGATATATCTGGTATTAAAACAACAAAAATAATAGCAGAAGACATTTCCCACTGACATTTTGACCAGGCTTCAGTTTCAGCGTTATATGATCACCAACTAATTTCCTACATTAAAACTGATTACTGGTATGTTTAGATATATTTACTTATATGTTGTATTGATATATTCTTGTACATTATTGAGTGTACTCTCGTATGAGAATGAGTGTGTGCGTGTATGAATTATTGCGAGCGTGTTTGCAATGTTTGTGAATATTGTTATGGTTGTGCTCTCTCTGCTCATGACTCCTTGAAACTGAAATGTAGAATCTACATTGTAGATTATAAAAATTCTTTAAAAAGTATTTGTCAAACAGACCCATCTTTTTGACATTAAACACCATTCCCTTTTAATCCTTGCAAGGAATATATGTCAGGATATGCATACTAATCCATTGCTTTAGAATTTTAAAATGCTAAAGACCAGGAAACTTTTGGGTATCTTCAGCAGGCTTATTTATTGAGAGCGTGCTGTGTGGCTCTGCACTCATCAAAAGTCTAAGGCGGGGGCACACCAAGCCGACTTCAAAGAACTAGTGGCGACGAAAGCCGACAGTGTTGTCACCTCACGTCGGCAGCATCGGACCAAGGCAGGCATACATTGTATTTTATAGGCATTCAGTGGGCAGTCCTTAAAGGTGTTTACCTTACACAGCCTCAGAAGTAACCACTCTAAGCTAAACATCTAAAGATAATATAGGTAATCATCCCCCAGCTGCGAGTTCCAGTAAACCTAGTCCCTAAACATAATAGGTTAAGGTAGGTTAAGTACCCATTTAATACCTTTGCAGGTGTGTATGAATATGAATCCGTGTCCTAATCCAGTATCTTCACTGTGCATGGTTGAGCTAAACTGATGAACATGAAATAATATGTATCAATAAAAATGCCTCTGTTTTGTGTATAGTAATTAAAACACAAATGTCACAGGTTTCATCTCAAGTAAAGGCAAACTCTCAGTTACTCTCCTAACTTATGACATTTAAAATGATGTTCTAACAGATTTTGACTAAATACATTACAATGTAATCATTCTTCAGCAGATGCAAACACTAAATGAAAGTTTGCATATGCAAATTACAGTCCACAATGAGCTGGTGTGCATAATGAGCTAAAGGTAAAAAAATTCATAGGGAGAGATGAAACAACAGGATCCTCTATGATTCTGAGTGCCATATCAACTGCACTTCTGCGGTTGCAATACATTTGATTATATTTTGAATGTCATATGCAGTTTGCATAAACAAATATAGGCTATCAATAGGTTATGTTTCCAGTATTTCCCCAGTTTCTTTTTCCCTGTTTTTTTGTTTGACACTGAACTGTAGGGCATTTCAAAAAAGAGAAAAGGTCATCTTGCATAATGAACATAATCAGAAGGTCTTAAACCCATAAAAAACGAAACATTATGGTATTGACTAAATTATTTCATTTGATATGTACATTGAGAGTATCAAAAACATTTTTTTTGATCAGATCCATACAGTAAAACCAGGCATATTTTTGAATTAAAAATATTTACAAAATACTGTGATTTATGCATGAAATATTGGATGGACATTATTTGACAAATACCCATGCTTTCATATCTCAGTTGTTAGATTATTGTGTTTCTTATGTTTTAAAGAGCATTTTATTTGACAGTTGAAACATTGGGCCGGTGGCAACAACTCATATGCATTATTATTTTAATGACTGTGTTTTTCTTAAGTAAAAAAAAAATCAATATAGTTTTGAAAATACAGTTTTGGCTATATTTGCATTAATACTATACAAACATGTCAACTAGAAGCCTTCAGGAAACCAGAACGTTTCAAAGTCTGGTCAACGTTCTGTATCAGCTCTTGCTCAAAGTCCCAGACTCTTTTGTCTACAAAGAGTTGCTCTTTGGTAAGACGCCTCTGCAGTGGGACTCTCACATGTACAATCCTACATACATTAAACGGTACATGGAAACTGCCTCCAAAGTTTTTCAAAGGGGAGTGTACTGACGTTTGCTGCACCTTCCTTGGGTTGACAATCATCTTTGTGGGATTGTAAATGTTTTTTCGACTTGGTTCTCTGTAAATGTGCTCCATGATATTGACACCTGGGATATTATTCCATTCTGCTCGTTTGAACTTCCCACTCTCCTCAAACTGTGTTTTAGGGAATATGTGGTTCTCTATGAGGAACACCCCTATATTGGGATGAGCAGACTGGAGGTCCTCCATTAGAGATGGTAAACTGGCGTGTTTGTAAGGCATGATGATTTCATCAATGTCATTCAGGAGAACATACTTTGACTGGTACATGTGCCTGTAAATGCACTCGTTGAGTGTTACTAACTGACCATAATACTGAATGTCTCCCTTGTGGTGCTTGATGTTCCAGCCTGATGCAGGGTTCAGAAACTGGTCGATAGGCCATGGAACAATCTCCAGTATCCCCTCTGTTTCATAATGTTTTAAGAGCTTTTTCAAGTCTGGTCCACAACCAGTTTTATAGATGACCACATGCTGTACTCCCAAAAGCTTGTACATCTCCATCGTTTGAGCAAACTGCAGTACATTGTTGTAGTCGCCAAAAAGGTTAGAGATGCAAACGGTGAAGTTAAATATGAAAGTCTCTTGTACAGCCTTATTTTTTATTGGCAGATATTCCATTTTGAGATCAGCTGAATCTTTCTTGTCAGTTATGAGGACACGAGTTGCATTTTGCATGTGTTTACCTCTACAAATCACATCTGAGGCACCATACGGGAAGCTAAAATGGTCGCTGTGTATCTGGACCTCAGTGTGAACAGTATTGCAGACTTGTTCAGCGCTGCAGTGAACACAGTAAAGTGGCTGAAGACGGTTTCTGTTGATTATGCTGATGACTCGAATGACCCCATCCAGTCTGTGGTCGATAAACGCAGACACCATGAAATGCTCAGTGTCTTTGATGGGTGTTATTAAATATGAAGCCTCCGGGATTTTGAATTTATTATTTGATGGAGGAGATTTTATTGTTAGAGGAGCTTGTATGTAATTTGTATGACTGTTCATGTGCACTAAAACTAGAATGCCAATAATACTGACAATTAATAGTGAAAGAAGCACTTTGCCTTTCTCCATCTGTCCTTTAGTTGCTGTGGAGTAAAGCAAAGAAATGTCAAAACAATCCAAAATACTTAATTGATAAAGCGATGGTATTTGTTGAAAGATATTTGTTAAAGGGGTCATAGGATGCCCATTTTCCACAAGTTGATATGATTCTTTAGAGTCTTAATGAAAAGTCTGTAACAGTTTGGTTAAAATTACTCAATGGTAGTGTAAAAAACACCTTTTTACCTTGTCAAAAAACAGCTCTGTTCACAGCGATGCAGATGTTGTGGCATTTTTCCTTTAATGTTAATGAGCTCTGTTTTGACGCCCGCCCCTCTCTTTCCGAGCTAGGCTAGTCTCAGAGATACGTTGGGTCTATTGTTACTTTAGTCCTGCATTCACGCTTTGAAACTTCTATTTGCACATTATTAAGAAAGGCGATTTGTAAAGATTTGTTAAAAAAAACCTTACACACTTCTTCTGTAGGTGAAGCTGGATCACGAATGATTCGCGCGAACATAGACGCATTTATGTAGATCAACATTAATATCAAACATAATCCACTAGCGTCTTCAGCGGCATCAGTAATTGTCAGGAGTAAATGGAAGACTGCTATGTTCCATGACTTCATCCTAACTAACAGAAAATCCTCAATCTGCGTTTAGGGAGTTCATCTTGTCACTATAAAACAGCGGATCAAACAATGGAAGGACTGAGACAGCTGCTACTCAGGGGCGGGTCTAAGGTGTAAGACGTCCAGTCAGGTCCAGTTCTTGAAACGCTACTATCAATCAAACTATCGTGGGAGGGGCCTGTCTTGTGAACGTTTACACAGACACACAAACAAAAATCTTGAGATTCGGCTCGTTGAGGAAAGGGTTGACATATTTTAGGTAGCCAGATTAACAAATAAGTTCAGTTCAATTACAACTTTTGTAAAAGTGGCGAGTATCATTTATATGAACCCCTATTAACAGAACTTGAAACTAGTATATCCACTAGATCTCGACGATTATAGCGCTATTTTCCCCGATATTAATAGCATTTTACCACCATAATCGGATTATCGGTTTTTTTGTAATAATATCGATTCACGATAAAACGGCCGCCAATCTGTGGGTGTTTTTTTGGAGAATTGCGTGCAGGATCGCGCATTGCAAGGGCGCATCTGAGGGGAGATCGAGAGCAACAACAACGGCATGGTGGCAGGTACTTGATTTGCGTAGTTAGTTTAAACTTTTATTATTTAACATAACAGCTCGCATTTTATGCTACTAAATTAGATACGTTTACATAAAATGCGCTGATATGTTATGCTAGCTTGGCTTTGCTAAGAATAGAGACCATGCACGGAGTCAGTAAAATATCCGTCAAGTCATGTTCCCATAAAAGACGTAACTCTTTGCCTGCATAAATATGCCAGCCTATGAATGATCGCAGGTTTTTGGAAATAAAAGCGTTGAATTGAATTCTCTCTCTGTTGTCTATGCTGCTCATCGTTTGTCTCGTGAAGTTGGAGTCACGTAGATAATCCGTCAAGTCCTCTCCCAATAAAGACGTAACTTTGCCTGAATTAAATAATATACAGCCATGAATGAGCGCATGTTGGAAATAAAAGCGCTGAATTGAATTCTCTCTCTTTTGTATATTTGCTCATCATTAGTCTCGTTAAGCCGCTTTCATATTGCTGTTCACTGACCGGTTTGATGTGGTTGATGCTCAGGAAATGCTGCAGCACGGCCACCGCATTTAACTTTTAACAAGATTCACTTGTTTTAAACACCCTAAATTATATTAACATTTACTATATAACCATTATTTCGCTAATACACATCTAAATAAATACAACTCTATGGAAATTAATTATTTATTATCTCCGCGAGCGATCGCAGTTTGAGTATAGTTCATAGTAATATATAAAGCAGGCATTTCATAATCTAGAGCAGCGGTTCTCAATCCCAGTCCTCGCGTACCCATGCTCTGCATGTTTTGCGCGTCTCTCTTTGTTAACAACACCTGATTCAGATCACAATCCATCTCCTCGTTGAAAAGAGCTCCGTGGCCAATTAACTTGTTTCCGATTGGCATGTCCTACAGCAGTGTGCATGTGCTCCCTACCTACCCCTGAGGCAGGGGAAATCTGATGATTTTACTTCACTTTCGGAATATTAAATTTATCAGATTTTGCAAGCCGGGCTACTGCACGTGCTTCATCACACAAACAATTTACTAAGAGCGTGAAGTGGGACATAATATAGGCTACCTCTGTAAATAAATACAATTTAAATTCACGTCTCGCACACTTAAATGCCCCTTGTATGGAACATATACGCTCCCTTCAAACTGGAATCATGGAGGAAGATCCTGTAATGTCTACTTCGCAGGGCACTTACAGTCAAATATAGTAAACGTATGAAGCAATAAGAGAAACACTCAAAATGTGCAGAGTGGGGGTACGCGAGGACTGGAAATTAGAACCGCTGTTGATCCTAGAATGACAAAAACATTATTAATAATTCTGATATAACATTCCAGTTGAGAAATTCAATAAAATACGATGTTTTGTTTGTTATATTCCAATATTCCAGAGAATATTATTCAGTGAATTAACATTATCCAGTGAACTATTCTTGACTCTGTAGATATTAAACAGCTTATAAACCTACTAAAACAGTAGTTTAAAATGAAGTTGATACGCCTCCTGTCCTTTATTTTCTCCATTTGAAAACATAAAACTTTTTACATTTATTTTGCTTATTGTTAATATCAGTGTTGTTGCTGTTTATGCTTTTTATAAATAAAATGTTTTTTTTATTGTTGTAGTATGAAGATTAATTTGAACATGAAAGACTGCTAATTTTCAACAATTAAAAAAAAAAAGGATGACTGAAAAGGTTAGGAAAACGTCAAAGTGAAGTATGCCCACCCAGGATAAGTGTTTTGAAAATTACAGTCATTATGTGTCAAAATTTTATCTTCATACTACACAACAAATTACAATAAAACATTTTATTTATAAAAAGCATCAACACTAATATTAACAATAAGAAAAATAAATGTAAAATGTCTAATGTTTTCAAATGGAGAAAAAAAATAAAGGAAAGGAGTCATATCAACATCATTTTAAACTACAGTTTTAGTAGGTTTATAAGCTGTTTAATATCTACAGAGTCAAGAATAGTTCACTGGATAATGTTAATTCACTGAATATTATTCTCTGGAATATTGAAATATAACAAAACATCGTATTTTATTGAATTTCTCAACTGGAATGTTATATCAGAATCATTAATAATGTTTTTGTCTTCTAGATCATACGGTTCCTGCATTTCCGAGTCCTCGCGTATACCTCCGGCTGCCCTGCAGGTCTGCAATTTTGTATGTTTTCTCTTATTTCTTCCATACGTTTGTTATATTTTGTTCTTTTTACTTTGCCCTTAGGTTCATTTATTTACTTTTAAACAGTAAATAATATCTTTTTCTGCATATTCAGTTTATGCGGAGTCACATAAACCATGCGAACTAATTGTATCGTAAATCGTTATAAAAAAAATCAGAATTCGGTGCGATCACTATATCCATCCTAGCTCGACACAACTCGTCACCGGGGCAATTGTTCCTAGACAGGGGCCTTTTCTTTCCTGTGTAGATATAAATTCCTATTCTTGCCCACACTGAGCATTTTTGTTCTGGTGCAACGCGTCAAACAAACCCCAAGAACCACAGTGGAATCTCGTCTTTTAAAAAGGCTTATATTTAGATTTATTTTACATTAAAGGCATGCATATAGTGCACTTTCTTTGGAATAATCACAGTAGTCCTATGTATCATGGATAAAAAAAACGACTTTTACAGTCTGGAAAGACTTTTAGGCCCTATAGCAATATAAAAAGGCTTATTAGTTCTGGGACCCCCTATTCACTTTTTGAACTGCGGTCATACAGCAGAAGAAAGACCACTGTCTAGGCTGCGCGCCCGGTACGAGTTGTGTCGAAGCTTTTTATTTCTGTTTGATGAGAAAAATATGAAATTTGATAAAATGGGTTATTAATCCGTACAGCTGCAGCAGTGGAGGACTATTATTCTGTTGCGTGATACTGCAGAAGAACTGATGACTGCACGGTTTGATCTTCGGCTGACCAATGAGCAGAAAGGGGTGTTTAATTCCTGCCCATGTGTAGAAATCGAATATTCAAGGTGTTTATTCATTTTTCCAGCCATGAACGAAAAACGTAAATTTAAGATGAATTCTCGTTTTTCGATTTTTCTACTTTCAATATTACATCAAAAAACGAATGATCGAATGATCCACGAATCCCCGTTTTTCCTACACGTGGGGCGGGAATTAAGACACCGTCTTTCTGCTGATTGTCAGCCGCGTAAGTAGATCAAACCTGCCTATGCATCAGTTTTTCTTCGTGCAGTATCACGGCAGCCAGAAATAAGGCCTCGGCTAGCTGTCAGTTTGTGTATGGATTCTTAACTGCATTTATTTCTTACTTACCTTTAGTCTCCGCCCATTTTTTTTCATCAAACAAACAGGCTAATGATTAGCTCGACACAACTCGTACCGGGGCATTTTCTAGACAGGGTTTTCTTCTGTGTAGATATAAATTATATCCTTTGCATCAGCTGGGCATGGCAGGGTACGATATGACAGCTGTCATAGCCTACCCTGGCTCACCCAGTATGTCTGTTTGTTTAATTAAGAAATTAATTAATTTGTTTCAAAGTAAATATTTTAAACACTAAGACAAAAAGTAAGGAATAATAAATTGGCTTGGGTATATATAGGCCTATAATGTTCAAGCAAGAACTGCCATTCTGACTGACAACTGGAGAACAACAGTAATTAAGAGTTATATAATGTAGTCTTGTTTTTTATTAAAATTGATTATAATTGATATACCTCAAAAGGATTTGCACTTGTGCGCGGCGTGAGCTGTTGCGCACTCGCACTGCAACGCAAGATTTTAAGAAAATATAATAACTTGCCATTTCCATTTTTGTTTTCCTTCTCACCAAAAACCCTCAGTATACCTTCGATCACAGCAAATTGGCCAGTTAATTCAACTCTACAGAGTTAATTTTTAACAACTTTAAACTTGTGTATATATAATCCACAACTGTGGCTCCGAGTTTAAATTAACACTTTCAAAAGTGTTTAATGAAAGTACCACTTGACTCAAGAGTTAAACTTTCATTTTACACTATCATTAATATTCACACTTTATATAGACACACAATATGCACTGTTCTAATTCTACATTTATAAAAACAATTAAAGACCTTAATTATTTTAGGTCCAGTAGTTAAATACAGTGCATAAAATAACACACCATCTTCACATTCATTTGTAATGAACACTTTGGTAATGCAATTCCACATTTTGAGTGGGGAAAAGCTTTGTAACATTTTTTAGCTCATGTACATAAAAACTTTTTGTTTTAGTTTTTTTTTTTTTGGTTTAAAAAAATTAATAAAACACTGCCTAAACAAAACAATGGAAAGGCACAACGTATGTATCCTCATTTGTCCAGATGCTTTTGAATGTTCTAGGTTTATAATGGTTAGATCATCAGCTTTTTCACACAGCATCAAACATCATTTTCATCAAACAACTCTGAATGCATAACCATGCCACTGAATAGCTCTGTAACAAGTTTTCAACCACAAAATAAGCATTTTCACCCAACACAAGAATGTTGGTAATTTTACAGAATACTGGCTGCTCATGCTTTATCTCTGTGCATATGGCAAGACCAGGTCTATACTCAGTGCCATCAAGGTTAGTCCAACTGGTAGAATAAATGTCTGTCTGTACTGTGATTTGCAAAGCATTGGCCAAGTCTTCACCATTTTCATAGTCACTTAAGAGAGAAATAGTTCTTTGGTCCAAATTCTTTCTGCTGTAAACTGAGCGTTTCCCAGTGGTTTCCTATTGCCATTTGATGTTTTTTCGCAAATCCTCTTTAGAAAGAACTGGATCACTTTCATCATCTAAACGAGGTTCCTTGTCTGAGAGTTCAGACTGTACTGTATCTGACTGGGTACAAAAATGAGTGGGACGAAAAACTGAAGGAGGAACATGAATTTTGTCCAAATGTTTTCTAAACCCAGAGTATGTGGAAAACTGCTTTCGGCAATGTTGTTGACTGCAAACAAATCTACACTTAGAAGTGGGATAGAAGCCATGTTCACGCTTCAAATGTGAAATCAGTGAATGGGCATCGGCATACAACCATTCACATCTAAAGCAGAGCAACATTTTCTTTCAAGATTTCAGCTCAGGTGCTATTCAGCAGTTTAGCTCGCAGTTCTTTCACTCTTGGTGACTCTTTTGTTTTTCCAACATCTATGTTATAAACCGTGGTCTGCAGGAAAATGTAGAAGTTGATGAGAGCATTGTCGTAGGATATGTTAAAAATGTAGTGTACTTTGAAGAGCTCATCCAAAGCACCCAGAGAACCAGCCGTCTGACAAGGGATAAGCTTGTTATCCAGAGCAATGTAGTAGCTGTCAATCATGTCTCGACTCCTCCCCATGGCTAGAAGATATGGTTGATGACTTTGGCTTTTCCCCAGGTGCTCATCAATGCTGCAGCATGACTACAAAGGTGAAAAACAAACAAGTTACCCTTCCAATTTCAGTCTTTTAAAACATTTTACAGGTAACATAATAGACCTAAAAAATGAAACGCTTGGTAATCTTATAAAATCGCATTTTTCAGACTATACATTGTTTGTCTTTTGAAACAAACTGCAACATATATTCCAAAGCATTGTTGTTTTGCCAGTGTTGCACAATGCAACCCTGAACACTCAAAATAGAGAACACAAACGCATGCCCCCTTCAAAAAAAAAAAACCCTTCTACTTTTCTGATGGCAAACTTCACAAGATACCACCTCGGTACATTAATCAACGGTTTCTGTAGTCAATGCAAGAAAAACACTTATATAATTCTTAACTAGTATTTTTCTTACTTATAACTACTGATACAATTTTAAGTTAATAATGTTAACTGAAGAAAGTACTGATTAAATTACAAGGTTTAAACTGATTGCAAGTATAAAAATGAAAAAAGAAAAATAATAGTATACCTTATGAAACACCACAAGTTTCTCAACTGCATCAGAGGCACTTATTTTTGCAGCCAGTTTTCGCCCAGCAGATGGTGGAAGAAGGTGAACCAGTAAAAGCAGTGTAGATAAATCACTGTCCCAGTCTGTGGTAAAATAAAAACAGCAACAACAAAAAAGGAACATTAAACTCTATAGAGTGGAATGGGACAAAAAGTATGACTATAATCAGATTTATTGACTATTTTTGCCTACTTGAATCTGTGGCATTCTCAGGGGTTTTCTCAGCTGACATCAGGAGACGTTGCACAGGAGATGTCCTAGTCAAGTTTCTTGCTTCTTGAATGATTTTTGGCTTAAAGGTTCCATCCCACCTTTCCAAGAGTTTGGAGGATGTGTCCAAATCGAACAGAAGAACAAAGTCTTGGTTCACCTTGAAAATATTTATCAGCATTAGACACTTACACATGCACTTAAAGCAACATTCAATCATTTTAAGTATTACTCACCAATCCTCACCAATGGCAGGACCATTTTGTATTCATACATCTAAATCTATAGCAGGTGAAATGAGTCACAAAGTCGTGTGAATTTTAGCGATGAAGATTTCACTTATCAATCAATTCCTTTAAGTAAAAACATTTGATAATTTCATGGAAAAAGTCTTACATATCCCTTCTTGGAAAATGGGTCTTTCAATGATGGAAACAAAGTCACAATTCCAAGGGCATACTGCTCTCTCTGCTTCTGGGTTGGAATCCTCCTACCAAAAATAAATGTATATATATATGGGATGGGACAGCACGTAAGTGACAGAACATGCATACAAAAAACAGTCTTACATTTAGATTATACATTTATGTCTCAGCCTTAATTATTAGGTGAATAAAAACAAAAAAATATATAAAAAAAATATGACAATCAATTATCTTAAATGTGAAAATGTAGCTTACCCATGCCTCTCTGTCATGTGCCCCACCAGTATGTTAACAAGTGCTCTTCTCATTTCATTTGACAAAGTATCGGTGGCCATGTACTCTTCAAGGACTTCATCTCCTTTTGATTTTTCTTTCAAGGCAGCTAGCACCATCGAAGTTAAAACAATAAAAGAATAGTTTGCTCATATATCATTCTTAGGCCTGTCACAATAAATACTTTTTGGTGCTACATATTGTCCCAGAAATCAATTGTGATAAATGATATTACTGACTTTTTTTCATTAGTCTATATTAACATGATTATACAAATATTACACTAATTACACAAGCAAAGTGGAAGAAATGGTATCAAAGACAAACACAGATAACACAATGTTCAGGTCTGACTGTAACAGTATTTTACATTGTTAAAATAGCTTTTTTTTCTTGCATGTCAATAATTTGTAAATAACACTACATGTTTCAAAACAACTTTTTATTGTGTTTAGGGGTTGTAATGATATTTCGCAGTACGAGAATACTTTCAAATGCCCATCATTTCAAATAAGATAAAAACAAGGACACTTACCTTCATTTATGAAATCTGTAAAAGTGAATCCATTCTGCAACTTTATGAATTTCTTGGAGTCTTTGAACTGCACTTTCACAAACATGACGTTAACCTAAAGGGGGAAAAGGTCTTAAAACATCTGTGTAGAGAGTCACTTTAATTTTTTTTTATTTGTCTGTGACATCATAAAATAATTTGCTATATATTTTCAGTTCTACAAGTTGTATTTATCTGAATACACTGCTATGATTTATATTCCATAGTGAGCTTTTGTGATTATATAATGCTTTTAACACCAAAATAAGCAAACATAAAATAAAATAATAATAATAACAATAATTTAAAAACAAACAAATAAAAGCACATTAAAAGTGGGCACTTCAAGGTTTCTATAGATAAATTTCTCATGCCTCATGTATTTTAAGGAAAATGTGTGTTGTATTACTAAAGAGAGATTATACAATCAAATGGGGACTGTTTAAACGTCTGTTAACGTTACTCCCTCCCACACTAACTTGTAATTAAAATATTTTCTCCCCTGTCAGGTATCTCTGGCTCCACAACTTTGAAAACCCCTGTCTAACTACATTACACTTTACACTGAGCACTTCTTAGGACTGGGTGACAGTGATATTTTAATTATGAGATAACTGATAGACCGTTTTAGCTGGTTAAATAAAGACTGACACCGGCCTCGCCTCTCCACATGGCGAGTCAATGAAAATGGCATCTTCGAGAAATTTCAGGCTGTAAAGCGCGCGCAGCACGCCCAGAACGCTACACAAACTTGGCAGTAACTTAACATTATTTACACATACATACACACAATATTCTAAGCTGAATTTGATCAAAATAGCTGGTAAATTCGAACTAGTAACTAAAAGTGGTCGTTTCAGTCAGCCAGCTCAAGTACGCAAGTCCATATCGAATACATTGGAACAGGCTTTTAAGACAAACGGCTAACGTTAAACAATGATTTATCGAACTATTTCGATTTATGAAACGCTTATCTTCATGAATTAAAGAACTTAACTTACCTTCTGCGTTTTTTCCAGTTTAATTGTAACGTAGGCCGTCTTATCTGCTCTGCAGCCCGAACTGGAGAAAATTATGTACGTTATGTGGGAAATTAACACTTTTGAGACAGCACGTCAAGAAAATATTTAAAACATACCCATGGCCAAAAGTATCACGCGAAACAATCACTGATGAAGGCCGATGATAAACAAGAAAGACTTCTCTTTCTGGCTTGTTTCCTGAAAACACTGTTCTCTCTTTATGGTTATGTAACTGTTGTGCTATTTGCAGGGCCAGTTAATGTCACAAACAATGCTTTCATCATCTATTAGGGTGATTCAAAAATACTTTTAAAGTTGTAGTTTTTACAATGACTTTTTTAAATTAAGAATTTTTTATAATTTCAAGATAAAAATGTCTAGGCAGTGTAAATGTCTGATTGTAAACGGTTTCAAGAATACTAAAAAAGGACCAAAAAAAATATTTTTTGACAACAATTGATAAACAGTAAAGCAATTATGTTTTTTAAACAGAAAATATCTGGAGAAAAAATTGTCAGTTTATTGATTAACCCGGAAGCAGGAGCTATATATATATATATATTATATATTATTAAGTCAGGCCTATTTTAATTAGGCCGCTCATTTTTATTAATTGTATGGACCAAAATGATGACTAGTCAATTTTTAGAAGTAAATTAACAAAATATATATATTTTAAAAGACCTCAAGCCATCATTTGTCATGAATTAAACTTGCATTTTTTTTATAGTTACTTTATTAATTATTTATATTCAGCTTTTTTATAATCGCGTTCTGCATTACAATGTAAGTATTCTTTTCATATTTAATATATTTTGCTTGACTTGACTGACCGAAGTCAACATAATACTTCCTGAATCATCCCTGTTGCTGATCATTAGGCTACTCCCAAATGAAAATAAAATATATATATAAAATAGTAACAGTAGCCTACCTTTACTCACGATATGGCTAAACAACGTCGTATGAATTCCGTAAAGAGATTTAAAAATGAACACGCAAAAATCCGTAGAACAAGATGGAAAAACAAAACCGTTTTTGTGTTAAAGAGACACACGTAACTGACACTTGTAGCCCGAGTAATCTGAAGTCATGCTAAGGAAATTACTGTAGGTATGCCTCCAGGAACCTGTTTCACGATCATTTGGCGCATCAGCCCTGCAGATCCATGGCTGATTAAAAAGCACGATGCACATTAAAGCATTTCGGCATAATTCGCTCAATACAATGAAATACGTCGTTAAATACGTTTAAAATCGTTAATATCTGCAAACAATAGTCCATGCCTGCAATATAGCGTGTCACTTTTAACACGTATCATTATTCCCTTATATAGCCTATGGCTGGAGTCCAAGTAGCTTCCAGTAAACGAGTCAGTGCAGCGCTGAGCAACAGTGCCTCAGTCTGACAGTGCAGAATGAGATGTGCAAGACTGTGCCAGGTGCGAACACTTCCAACGATCTTTGTTTTTCACAAATTTAATTTCGAGGACGTTAGGTTTTTGAGATATTGTTTGGTCTCTCCGTAAATGCACCTTTTGGACGACTAATAACTTATAATAGGCCTATGACTTAAGTACGTTTAAGGTATTTTAAAGTAGCCTACGAGGTAATGTGATTTTATTCGAAATGGACAGATACTGAAGAAGACTTCGTTCTCAGGTTTGTTTCCTGAAGACACTATGCTCTCTTATGACGGATACTATGGCTTTTGTAATACGCTCTAGGCTACTTTAAGGGAAAATCGGTGATGTTTTCGTCATAATGACTATTTAAAAGTAGCCTACATTTGATATTTGACTTTTTGTTTTTGGAGAAAAAATTATTTGTTGATGTTTTACACTCCTTAAACAGATGTTCCAAAATAGGGGTTTTATTTATGATAACTGCGGTAACACTTGTTTATGAAGAACATTTAAATAATCTAAAGAACCTTCCACTATAACCATTGATGAATGGAAATGTTCAAAGTATCTAAAGTGTCCTTCATGTAATTACAATATCAAATATTTGGATCTTTTTATGAATCCAAGTTTTGTTCAGGTTAGACTGAATAGGCCTATGAAATAATCATTACTCCCTCAAACATTATATACTTGAAATAAGTGTGTGGGGGGGGGGGGGGGGTAGCTTGTAACAAGCTTCAAGTAGGCTGTATCTAGTCAAATGACTAAGAAGGCATAAATATTGCTCGCAGTGATGTATGATGAGTTTATAAACTATACAAACTATAGTTTGATTCTATTGTACGGAATGTGAAAATAGAGACATCACCCGTCCCCCGCACTTTTTTTGGGCAAGTTTTTCACATAGATGTTTTAAAGGCTGGTGTGAATAAATCTAGATTTAAAGTCAGTTACAAATTCTGTCCCCCTCACTTCTGAAATGATGGCTATGCCCCTGCAGCCACCATATTCCAAAGTTTACCAAGAGCCAGAGCACCTGACATCTTTGCAAATTTAAGTGCTGGCTAATGCTAAACATAAATTCATTAAGATTGTTATTCACGTTGGCACTAATGATGTTCGACTAAACATTTGACTAAAAATAAGATTAAGGAGGTGTGTGAACTTGCAAGTACGATGTCAGACACTATAATATGCTCTGGTCCCCTCCCTGCTTAATGTGGAGACGAGATATATAGCGGATTGTTGTCACTCAATGGCTGGATGCGGTGCCCGCAGAATAGGTTTCATAGACAATCGGACAAATTTTTGGGGCGGTTTTTCATCCCTCCAGGGGTGGTGCCCCTCTTCTCTCTAGAAATATGGCACATATTTCAGTCTTTGAGTTGGTACTTGACTAACTGGGGCCCTGGTCAGGAAGCAGACAGACTGGTTAAACTGACTGTTAAACTACTCCCTAAGATAATCGTTATAAACACGAACTGCGTTCAAATAGTAAAGGGGGAGATGTTGCTACAATTTATCGTAATATTTTCAGTATTTCACAGGGGTCTGGTTTCAAGTATAATTCATTTGAAGTAATGGTGCTTTATATAACATCATCTAGTGTAATAAGTGCTAGATCCCTTTTGACATTTGTACTCACTACTGTATTCAGGCCACCAGGGCACCATACAGACAAAGAATTTGCTGATTTTCTGAGTTAGCACTGGCTGCAGCTTTAATTGTGAATTTTTTTATAGTGATAGGATAGTTTTTAGAGTTGGCAGAAGGTGAATTGGGAGAGAGAGAGAGAGAGAGAGGGGTGGGATCAGGAAAGGTCCCCGAGCCAGGATTTGAACTCGGGTCACCCATAGTGCAACAAGGCTGTATGTCACCACACTGCCCACAAGGCTATTGGCACCAACATTGTTGGCAATTTTAATATACATGTTGATAATGAAAAAAGATGCATTGCGATTAGCATTTTTAGAGACATTCTAAACTCTATTGGAGTTAGACAACACATGACAGAACCCACTCATTGTCGTAATCATACTTTAGATTTAATATTATTACATGGAATTGATGTTAATGGCGTTGAAATTCTGCAGCATTGCGATATCTCAGATAATGATCTAGTTTTCTGTATACTCCATATAGCTAAAGCTGCAAATTCAACTCCTTGTTACAAATATGGTAGACCCATCACTTCGCTGTGAAATCTCAGCCTACTTGTATCAATTCCTCAGCATATCCAATAGCTTAGAAAAACTTGTAACAGAAACTATGGGCTTTATATTTCCTAGCACTTCAGTTCAGACATGGTTGCTCCTTTATGCTTAAAGAAGATTAAAGAAAACAGTCCAACACCCACCGTAATATAACGAGCACATTTGTGCCCTAAAGAGAGCAGCCTGGTAAATGGAGTGCATCTGCATATCAACAGGTGCAGACATTTCTCAACAGCACAGCAGTAATGACTTTATACATTTCTTTACATCCAAGATAGATACTATCAGAGAAAATTATATCCATTCAGCTGTCAGCTACAGTATCACATGCGCTCTAGATCCCCTGAGGAACAATTCCATTCATTCTTTGCTATAGGAGAGGAAGATTTGTATAAATTGTTAAATCATCTAAACCAACAAACTGTTAGACCCTATACCATATAAGCTACTAAAAGAGGTACTTCAAGAAGTCATAGATCCTCTTCTGAATATTATTAATTCATCATTGTCATTAGGATATGTCCCAAAGACTTTCAAGCTGGCTGTTATTAAGCCATTAAAAAAACACAACTTGATCAGAGAATTGGTTATTTACAGACCGATCTCAAATTTCCCTTTTCTGTCAAAAATACTAGAAAAGACTGTATCCTCACAACTATATTCCTTCTTAGAGAAAAATGGTATGTGTGAGGTTTCCAGTCTGGATTTAGACCGTATCATAGTACTGAGACTGCTCTCATCAGAGTTACAAATGACCTGTTCTTATAATCCAATTGTTGTTGTATCTCCCTGTTAGTGCTGCATTTGACTCTATCGACCACAACAATCATTTGAATAGACTAGAAAATTAAGTTGGCATTAGTGAAACTGCATTGGCATGGTTTAAATCGTACTTATTTGATGTCATCAGTTTGTAGGAGTAAATGAAGAGGTGCCACCAGGAGTACCAGAAGGCGCTGTACTAGGACCACTGCTTTTCACACCTGATCCAGCTAATCAAGGTCTTCAGGATAACTAGAAACTTCCAAGCAGGTGTGATTTGGAGCTGGATGGAGCTAAACTGTGCAGAGCTGTGGCCCTCCAGGAATTGAGTTTGAGACCACTGCATTACATGTTAGCCTTGGGAGATATCTGTATTTAAATGTTTGTATGCTTCTATATATCTATATAACTTTTCAGGTGGAAAAGCACTTCACCTACAAGAATGTTAGGAACATATGTCCTCATGCCCTTCATAACAGAATACATACTGTATTACTCATGGTGTTGATTTACATAGTCTTGTTTCCCTGAAATGCTTCAGACAAGACAAAAAAAAAAAACACCAGGAGAGCTTAAGTTTCTTCCTCTGTTTGATGTTTTTTTTAAAAATGTTTTTGGTCCAGGCAATAAAACTCAGCGTGGTCCAATGTAGTTTGAACATCCTCTTGTGTTCTTTAAAATATATTAATTCATTCAGGTTTGGAAGGACACGATGGTGAGTAAATTATGGAATTTGCATTTTTGGGTGAACTATCCCTTTAAATCAGCAAAACTGGATATGTGTCAGTTGGTGATACAAAATGCAGGAGGGCAAAGATCAAAGAAAAGCCTTTTAATTAGGTAAAATCAATGTGACAAGGCACGGAAACCAACTTAGACGAGAACGGACAAAACTGAATTAGAACAGAGGGTTTATAAGCAGGAACCAAACAAAGGGAAACCAATGAGATAATCAACAAGACACAGGTGAACAGAATGACAATCAAACAGACTGGGGAAAACTAGGTCAAACCTAGCAACACAGAACAGAGCACATGTTACAATATGGCGGAGCTTGTTAATTTTGTTACAGGAAGAGGCACTGGAAATCATTGGGATGGCTCATAATGGAGACGCAGTCTGACTTGCAATCCTGCAAGTGTTACTTAAATCACAATGTTGGTTAAGTTATCATCAAGACAGTAAATACAAGACATGTTAGTATTTTAAGACCCAGGTTTTTTTTCTTCCAAAATAGGACAACATGACTTGTTGCTTTTGTTCCAGTATTTCACTTGTGTTTGTTCACAGCAGGTTACAGCTATTTAAGACATCTGGCTTTAATCAAAATCTGTATAGACAGTGTTTTCCACATAACCGTAAAACTACTCATCAATTTGCAAACAAATACACTGAGATAAAATACGTTGTTATACTTTGCAAAAATGTTCTGACTCACTTGACTTGTTCAATTGAACTCTCTTACCTAGATCTAAAACAACATATCTGTTCAAAATTCAAGCTTCCATATTAGCTGAGATGATATTTCTCAAAATACATTTTAATATCAACTTTTATATTAATTTACATCACATTTATGCATTTGGCAGACACTGGCAGCAACTTGGTTCTCAAGGTATACAGTACATTTACTTTCAGTAATACTTACAGTGCCATGAACACAATGTATGCTTTTTTAATTCCTGTGAAAAGTGAGGAATGTCAGAACTATTATTTTCAATGTAAAAGTTAGGATATTAAGTTGTTGAATGAAATCTGGATTGGGCTTTCTGATTTTACTTGAAACTGTGCCCCTTTTTTTATCAAACCTATTTTTAAACAAAACTATGAATGACCAGATTAGTTAAAACTACACTCTAAAAAATTCTGGTTAATTCAACCCAGTGCTTACCCAGCATTTTTTAGAGTGTAAGAACCAATGAACGTTTTCTGGGACAATAGAGCAAAAAAAAAGTAAAGCATTGTGAATTGTTTGCAAGTGAAATAAATAGAGTTGTAAACAGCAATGACTGATTGAATGATAAGCTTTATCAAGTTTAACAAGAAGTAATTCAACAACACAATAGATTCTGTTGGGTCATAGAAGACTTGCATGCCGCAAGTAGATTACTTTTTTTTGCCATTGTTCAGTGAGGCAATTAAGATAGATTTAATTAAATTAACGATTTTTGATGAAATCTGAGAGCTATCTGATCCTCCATAGACAGCAAGGATACTACACGATCAATGCACAGACATGTAGCAAGGACATCGGTAAAACAGTCCAAGTGACATCAGTGGTTCAACTGTAATTTTACAAAGCTACGAGAATACTTTTTTTGTGCAAAGAAAACAAAAATAACAACTTTATTTAACAATTAATTTCCATTTTGGAGAGTATCACGACACATGTGCATGCTTTCCTCTGAACGTAAACAAGGTGCAGCATACGTGTCTGTGCCTTGACCGTGGTAGTACCCTTTCTGTCTATGCAGGGTTGGAAAGCTCTTGGATTTCATCAAAAATATTTTAATTTGTGTTCTGAAGATGAATGGAGGTCTTATGGGTTTTGAACGACATGAGGGTTTGTAATTAATGACAGAATTTTCATTTGTGGGTGAACTACATAAACGGAGAAAATAGAGCATTAGGACACTGTAAATTATTTATAATCCCCGTGTACACTGACTCTGTAAGGATCCACCCGCCAGCCCAAAAAGCGGAATCCAGCGGCCTGGTCTAAGGTTTAATGCGTATTCGGTCTTTTACTTGCGCTTCTGAATTTATCAGGATTTAGTTTAAATTTTAGTCTTGCTCCGTTTTCAATCTGACTCCAATTTCACGTGATCATTAAATTTAGGCAATATTTCTAATCAAAAGCTGATCACAGATATCGATTGTTTATTAATTTTGATATTTGAGTATTCTGTAAATCCCATACTCTCAATTATTCGTTCATCAGGGACCCAATGCCGCTCAAAGATACGCGCCCCGGGTTTGCGGTAAACTCACGCACACAAACTAGCCAGTCTGATGTTAGTCAGAGGGTGTAATAAGTTAGCTAATACCTCTTTGTCGGTTGCCTACTGCTCACTCTTACAAAAAGTGTATTTAATTTAGCCACTTCCATACATCTTGCTAGATCAGTGATAGACAGAAATCAAAAGGTCTTCAGATGAAGTGCCTACTGCGCCTTTCATTCACGAGCCTTCAGTTTGTTCTATCCTGGACACAGATTTACGGTAGCATTAGCCTCCTATGATTTACTGGTCATAATTAATTCAGGAGAAGTTCAGAATAAATCAAATATAACAATTTATTATTAGTCAGGTAAAATTGTATCATGCCAATTACATAATGAAACAATTAGAAGCCAATTTAGAAAGGATAATGCAATTGTGAAACATTTATTTATGTTTCACAATAAATTATTTAACATTTAAATGTCTTAATACAAGACACACGGTCTAAAATGCATAGCATCAACAACCTTTTACCTAAGTATTTCAAAGAACACAAAGCAAAGCAATCATGTGTTTTAAAGAATAAACTCAACTAGTCTATGTGTACATGTAGTAGCACAAACAACTATACAGTGTGCTCTATGAGCACAATGTGTTTAACACAATTACATTTTTGAATCGTACCTGACAGCAGAGAGACATACAGCAGCGAGAGTTCTGGTGCAGAGCTCCAGAGACTCACACACACTGCATGGGTTTTTTTCTGACTATACCCGCACCCACGACTGATTTGCAAACATTCCCTTAAATACTACAGAACAAAAACAAAGACATCTTTAAATCATTTGTAAAAACATAAAAGATCTTTTGGTCTTTTAGGTTCCCGTGCTCCAGGGTTGCACCTGGCTGGAGATAGATAAATATTCCCACAGGCCTAAAGGGGGACACCCCCCCTCCTCAACACGACACAATTCTACAAAAGTTTTAAGTCTTTCTCATAATATAAATGACTACTTTGAAATTTAAACCAATTTACCAATCACACAAAGACTTTTAAAATGACACCAAACATGAAGGGGAAAAACAACAGGCTCACAAGATACATAATATGTGGGACATGCATATTCTTAATGGACTTTGAGTGAAACCTTCTGGGGGAAAAGAGGGAGAGGCAGAGCGGACAGGGGGGAGAAGGGGGTAGGTAAATGGGCCAGGAGGGATGTGGTGTTTTTGTTTTTTTTTTCTTTTTTTTTTTTTGTTCTTTGCTCTCTTTGAAGATGTCTTCTCAGATAAGTTTTATTGTTATTGTTTTGTGTGAGTTCCTGAGTGCATGGACCTTCACCCGACCACAGAATTTATTTTATAAGGAAATAATTTCACTCCTTTCAACTCCATCAATACATGAACCATGTTTTAATTATGAATAATTAAGAACTGCATTTAAATTGGTGTTTTAACCATTAGCATAAGTAACAAAGTTTGTTTCTCAAAATACTTGAAATGTTTTTCAATAAAATTGTCATACAGACGTTTTATTAAAAAAAAATATTTCCCCTGAAATATACATTTTAATTACATTTTGAATGGTAATATTAAAAAAATAAATATTAACAAAGGACTTATACATTAATATTATTACAATTATTTTCAGAAGACACGTGAAAAAAAACAAATAAAATAAAAACAAATAGCATACAATGTTAATGGTAAAGTATGTAATGGTAAAACACTTTCTCCTATCCCAGTTTAAAAAAAATAACAAATTGGAGTGTTTTTGAAGCTGCAGCCACCGATGGCTTCACAGGTACTGTAACATCATGCATCAGTTTCTGTGAGAATACATGCATTCCTACCGGGACATTTCGATCATTCAATAATGATAAACCATGGTTCACAGGGAAACTCCCTGAACCGTTTCTGAGGACCTACATTGTTTGGCGGAAGAATAATGTTTTTATTAATATCATTACACTTTATTTGCTCTGTTTTATTTTGTGAAACCTTACTACGTATATGGAATAAATGTTTTATAAAAGCAATAAGTCACGTGAAGCTTTGGTTTACAGTATATTTATAACAGCTAAGGGGGTTTTAGCTGACAACCCCCCTTAGCTGTAATAAATTCACTGTAAACCACGGCTTCTTGGGGCGTATTGCTTTAATAACCGGTTTGAAAAATCCAGTCAGTTGTGTACAGCCTGTGTACAGCAAACACCCTACACCCAAACTCATCTTCTGGAATGCTACGGAATGGAAACATCAATGGAAGATGATGGTTGTCCAGTCTTAGCACTCTCAGGTCTGACCATGAGTAAAGGTCTGACCAAAGGTATGCATCTGCCCAAAAGCTGGGGAAGAAAAATGTTCTTACAGTTAAAACAAACAAACAAACTACATTCACTTAGTAAGACAAAGGCTGCATCTGAAAGCGTGTACTCCCTGAGTAGGGACTTCTTTTGAATACGTAGCTGAATGTGATGCAGGCATACTACATTTACCATGTTGCCATTATCAAGTTACCTACGGTGTCAGTTGTATCTCTTCTCTGCCAACTCCTCTCCTGTGGCATCATGGGATAGAAAAGAGTCCTCTGGATATACACTTGAGAATCTTGCCGATAGCAGTAGGTCATCAGGGTACTTTTGCCTAAGAATATAATGTGAATTCAGACATGTACATTTAACATACTGTCGCCTAGTATGTAGTAGGGAATTATGCATATTTTTTTTCTTGTTTCAAAACTACATTTACTGAGTTCTTAGGGGAAATGGAATTTTGTTTTAGAATGGATTAAATTTAGTATAAGAGTAAAATGTGTTCAGATGAGATGAGAATGTATTTGAATGTAATGTGATTCTGATTTCTAAAAAGACAAAACTACCCTGAGACGAGAATTTATAGGAACTACGAAGTAAAAGATACACGAGAGGATATATGAGCGGGTTTACGTTAGTTTTGTTTTCGATATTCGTGACACATTCAGAGATAAATAACTCCAGAACGACTTGCCCTAAAAAAAATCTAAACAATGTGACCGCCGAAAGGGCAAAGCTGATCATGTTTCACAGCCTACTTTTTCATAATTTTCACGATGTAATAAGCACTGCCCCGCACAAGCCGTCGATGTGCATTAAGCCGGGAGAGCTCGCTCTTCGCGCAGCTTTCGGTAAGGGACCGTGGGGAAAGTGCAATTTTTCTTCATTTTTTTGCTAAGGCTCAGTGGGCGTAATAATGTTTTACCCCAAATGATCTGAATAAGAATATATCTTCATTATGCAAGACATTCCATAGGGAAATTAGTTAATGCATTCATTTGCTGCGTCATGAATTGTCATTTTTAATTAGCAGTGCATGATCTAGTAATAATCCATATTTTAAAACAAGTGACAATATTGTTTTTTTTTTTATTATGTTTAGAATTTTTAGTTTTCAACATGTACAATTTGTAAAAAGGAAAATTGTTATTAAGATAACTATATTTTAGATGTACAAAATCATAAATAATTTTATTTGTAATGTTTCTATTCTTTCTATTGTGCCATTCGCCAATGCATGGAGACAAAGGATGTAATCCAAGTATATTTATGTGTTTATCTGATGTAATAAATTCAGCATTTTAATGAGCTGTTAAACATCACTTACTCACTATATTAACAACTGATCATATGTCTTGGAAATCATAACTAACAAATCATGTTTAACTATTTTGGCATTCTTCAAAGTTATATGCAAGGATTTGTTTAAGGTCAGTATCATGTATAGAAACAAATTCTGACATAAAACCATAGTTGTAAAGATATATATTTCTTTATCATGATTTTTTTTACATATTAGAATCTTGCTCACACTTCCATATAAACAATGTACAAGCATAAGTGTGGCAACATTTTATTTAAAATTTGAACTGTCATTGCTATTAATTAAGCACTGTTGGGTTCGAGTCCACCTAAGTTAAGTCAGAGTTGAGTCAGAGTATTTAACCACCCGAGTCAGAGTACAAAATTGGCCACGTCGGACTCAAATCCGAGTCCAACTATACAGTACAGTGTCATCTTAAGCTTATTTTAACCTTTAAAACTAGAAAAGGCAATGTCAGTTTAAATTTAACAAAAGAAAATCTCTTGCATGTTGCCATTTTGATTTTTTTGTGTCGCATCATCTCATAAAATTTAAAGTAACAAAATTTATGGCTGACTTGATTTATGTATTGTGACATATTTCAGAGTAAGCTGTAGCCTAAGGACCTTTGAAATAACTGAAATAATTTGGCGAAGTGTTATGGATATGTAATGCAGTCAAGATGATAACTTGCACACATTAGAATGTTCATCAACCAGTGAGATTCAAGATTTAACAGCCCAGTAGTATAATGGCAGTTTATTGTATAAATCTATGTTTTCAAATTGATTAATATTTTGGTCGGTCTTTTGCTTGTCTGTCTATTTAGATGAGCCGCACCTGCATATAATATATTTAGCATAATAAAAAGCTATAGTAATAATTAGTATATAAATTACATAAGAAATGCTTTTTTCACTGTGTGGACATGGACTTAAGGGCTAAACACTGGTTTCAGGCTTTTGAGGGGTGCACACGTGTATGCAAAGCGTACAAAATCTTATACAACTGACCAAACTGAAAACATATAAGTTGCTAGGTTCTCTGCTATGAACAATGTGATCAAACTCATTCTAGATGTTGGTATGGCAAAGCTCATCTTCTGCAGGTTTTAAAAACATATTACAGTCTATGTTGTCAATGTATGTCCCGTTACGTTCGTTGTCCTTATTGTCCTTCGTTCTGTCCAATGTATTTTGATTTGTTCCAGGGTGTCTCATGATTAGTTATCCTCTTCCCTGTCTGCGGGGGGGCCCTCGTATCCCTATGGAGTTCTAGCTGTGTGCGTCTCTTTGTCTGATTGTGTTTGTCAACTCTTGGGCTATGGGTGATTCCCTGAAAAACCGTGAAACATTCAGACAAAGTGACAGTAAGTGCGCCCCTCTACCCGTGTTGTTTTCGTTTGAATAAGTTTTGTTTTTTCCCCCGTTCGTTTCTCCCCGTTCATATGGGGGAACAAGTGTAACCGGCCTGTTGTGTAACCGCTGTTACCATCATCTGCGTTGTGTGTAAGAAGACCCAGGACACTTTCACTTCTGTTCACCAAAAGGGGATTTATTGACAGCCACGCCCAGCATTAACTTCACTCCGTCTGTAGATTAACATGAATAAAGTTCATATCTCTCTTTCTTGGGCATTCCATAAAGACATTCCGCTCCCCAGCATATACAATGCGAACTCTCTTTGTGCAACAATTGAGAAAGACACTGTTAACACTGAAACATTATAGTATTAACACAGTACAAGAATATAGAAAGAAGAAAAATAAACAAGAGTGAAATACCTGTGGATTAACATGAATAAAGTTCATATCTCTCTTTCTTGGGGATTCCATAAAGACATTCCTGTATGATATAATATGTGTTAGCTAATTAATGACTCAAAACGGCCCACACGATATAACTTCACATTCTTAATCCACTCGCGCATAAAACTTATTTTAACAGTTTTATTTTATTATAACAGAACACTGCATTTAGTCTCAGTACCATTTACAATAGAATATTTAGTCGATTTATACACTTTGCAAACTTAATTCACTTATAAAACGAAGAGCTCTGACAAACACTTACCTCTCCCCAGCATATACAATGCGAACTGAAGAGAAGCGCGCACTCACTTGAAAATGGCGTCAATAGAGCGCCAGGAGAAATTTTCAAAATAAAAGTCTCTAAACCGTGAAACGCAGAATCAACAAATATTGCTCAAAGAAAAACAGAAATAAACAAATAATATAATAACAAATAAACAAATAAATCCGTAATACAATAAAAAGGATTTTAGTGAAAAAGCAATGTGTTACATTCAAATTGTATTCACTATAACTCGTTACATTCACCCCTTCCGGATTTCACTAAAATCCGTACTGGTTCCAAATCAAATGACTGGTACAGATCCACAATGAAACATTCATTAGTTCAACTTGAGAGTTACACTATTAGGTCAGCCCCCCCCCCCCCCCCCCCCACCCACACACACACCCCCCCCCCCCCCACACACACACACACACCACCCCACCCCCCCCCCCCCCCACACTAAAAACTCAGGTGATCAAACCTAAGATCATCTGGAACATTCGATGCCTGATTAACCCACTAGGACCGGACCATGTATTTATCATTGGAATTAATGTCTTTTCACATCATACAAAAACAAAACACAGCAGAGTTCTCTTTAGAACAAAGAAAGAAATGACCCAGTTCTCTTTTTCAGATTACTTCCTACACCTTGGAGGTAAAAGGGTTTCTGAACCATTGACTCAATTAATCTATTCACTTTCTTAACAACTCTACCTGCTCGTGTCTTAACACCCTGAACATCATGAACTGGAACTTGGGTGTCAGTGTCAGTTTGAATGTCAGTCTGAATTTGTGTATGTGTATCTGTGTCACAGTCAGGGATAACGTCAAGAGATATTGGACTGGCTTCAGCTTCACTCTGAGGAAGATCCCTGCTACTATTCTCTTCAGTTTGCAACTGATCACTGGACTCTCTTCCATCCGAACTGAAATGGTCCATTCCAATCACTTCCTCAACATCAGAGTCTTGAACTGCAGGGCTTTCAAAGTCGTCATTCACCCAACTCATGGTTCTTTCCTCCAGGTCCCTCGAATCGAAGTCTTCCACACAGAACTCACTCCTGATACTATGCGTCTCACACTCTGACTCCCCTGCAGAAGGTAGTATGCCTTCCTCCTCATCAGGCGACTCAACAGGTAGGAAACTAATATCCAACAGCAGCTTCCTGTGCACTATCCTCACATTCCCTTTCCCATCCTTGAGTTTGTAAGTGTGCGTCTGCAGATTTGTGTCCACTACAGTGTACACTACAGGGTCCCACTTATCTGCTAGTTTCCTATTTCCTCTTTCTCCTTTATTTGCTACTAGCACACGGTCCCCAATATCCAGACATGTCCCTCTGACTTTCTTGTTGTAACCTCTTGCCTGTTTCCTCTGCTCTTTTTCAGAATGTCGCTGCGCGATCTCAGCTGCTTCATGGAGGTATGACATCAACGACTTCAGGTAAGTACCATGATCCACAACTACAGGGTCATGTAGCACCTGTCTGAACATAACGTCCACCGGCAATCTTGGTACACGACCAAACATAAGCTGGAATGGAGCACACCCTGTTGTCTCATGGACTGTGGCGTTGTAGGCAAAGGTCAACGTTTGTATTTGCTGTGGCCATTTGTGCTTCTCTTTCAGAGGCAGGGTCCGGAGCATACTCCCTAAAGTTCTATTAAACCTCTCTACCCCTCCGTTTCCCATAGGGTGGTAAGCGGTGGTGTGAGACTTAGCAACTCCTGATAGTTTTAACAACTCTGCTAGAAGGGCGCTTTCGAAGTTAGCTCACTGGTCAGTGTGGATGCGACTCGGGAATCCATACACACCGAATACACGGTCCCACAGCTTCCTTGCGACTTGTTTTGCCGACTGATTCACACAAGGGAAGGCATGAGCCAACTTCGTGAAATGGTCTGTCACAACAAGCACGTCCACGGAACGTTTCTTCCCATCCTCCGCAGTCCAGAAATCCAGACATACCAGCTCCATTGGCATAGAGGTCTTAATACTTTCAAGCGGGGCTCGTGCAGATGGTTCTGGAGCCTTAGCTAGGATGCATCTTTGACAGCACTTGATATATTCACAAACATCTTTCCCCATTCCCGGCCAGAAGAACCGTTGGCGGGCTAGATGAATGGTTCTCGCTTGCCCTTGATGACCCGCTAAGTCATGCACACCCTTTAAAGCTTGGCCCTTGAGGCTAGAGGGTAAGACCAACTGATACCGCTTCTGTTTACTGTGTGGATCTTGTGTAACTCTGTACAGTATTCCATCCTTAATCTTAAGTTTGTCCCATTGTTTGAAGAGAGTTAAGGTTCTGTTACTCATGCTGGCCTTTTCTCGCCTCGATGGTTGATGCTTTAAGTTCACAAAGAATGTCACTCTTGAAATGACTGAATCAGCCTCCTGCATTTCGCGAATTTCATCTGCAGCGATCATAGGAAGGGTATCAGCACCAGCTGGTACTAGATCTTGATAAGACTGAATTAGCTGCACAGCTCTTGCTTTTGATGTTTCTTCCCACTGATCATGTAAACTTAAGCAAGCTTTGACGGTGGTGCTGTCAAAAGGAGAGGCAAGACAGGACTGAAGGCAGATCTGTAAGTTCTGAGCTCCTTGACGAAAAGCATCTCGAACCCCATCTCCATCAACCTCTTCAGCCTCCACAAGCAGATCACAATAGCACTCCTTCATTAGTCTGCTACTCATAGTCTTGACAAAAGGGTCTCTACTCAGAGCATCCGCCACTATGTTTTTTGTCCCGGCTATATGCTTCAGCTCAAAAGTGTAAGCTGCCAGTTTAGACACCCAACGTTGCTCACAAGCGTCGAGTTTTGCCTTGGACATAACATACGTGAGCGGATTGTTATCGGTCCAGACCGTAAATGTTTGACCCTTTAGCCAATGGCTAAATTTCTCGCACACACTCCATTTGAGTGCCAGAAACTCTAGCTTATGAACTGGATAGTTCCTCTGCGATTTGCTCAAGGTCTTGCTCGCGAATGCGATCGGACGAGCCCGTTCTTCACCTGCAGGCACTTGGGATAATACAGCTCCCAAACCGTCCAATGAAGCATCGGTTGCAAGGATCAGAGGTCGAGTGAAGTCAGGGTGTGCTAAAACCACACTTTGAAGCAGGCTCTCCTTGAGGCTACATAATGCACGATCACATTCCTCAGTCCAATCCGTGGCCTTGAGTTTCCTGTAAGTTCCTGCTTTAGTTTCTCCCTTGATTCCTCTCTTCCTTCTCTGCCCAGCCGTGAGAGCAAAGAGTGGCTTTGCCAAAGAAGAACATCCAGGAATGAAATGTTGGTAATATAAGATCATACCAAGGACTGATTTAATTCGTTTCACTGATGGAGTGCATCTATCACCTTCCATCAGATCAAACTTGGACAGCTTCGAGATGACTTCAACTTTAGCAGGATCTACAGAAACTCCATCTCGGTCTATGATGTGACCCAAGAACTTTACAGAGGTTCTCAGTAGGTGGCATTTCTTAGGACTCAGCTTGAGATTGTACTGCCTCAGACGACTGAACACGACCTCTAATCTTTCTAATGCTTCCTGCTCATTTGGAGCGAACACTAACAGGTCGTCAAGACAAGCTGCTAAAGTTTAAGTCTCCAAAGATGCTTACCATCATTCGCATAAAGGAGGCTGGGCTGTTGCATAGCCCTTGCGGCATCCTATTATACTCGTGCAGCCCTACAGGAGTCGTGAACGCTGTATATTTCTTGTCCTCTTCGGCCATGGGTATGTTATAAAATCCTGATGTCAGGTCCATGGTGCTGAAGAGAGTGTTTCCGCCTAGAGAGGCTAAGCAGTCGGACTGGTGTGGAAGTGGATGTGCATCCTTTATCGTTCTCGCATTCAACCATCTGTAGTCTGTGCATATCCGCAGACTGCCATCCTTCTTCCACACTAGGACTAATGGGGAAGCATATTCACTTACAGACTTCCTAATTATCCCCTGTTCTTCCATCTGGCACATGGTTACAAAAGCGACCGACGCACATACCTTTTGGGTTAGTGTGGACGGGACGTGTAAGTGATCCGACTAGTAACGGCGACCGCTCTGACTTCTTCTTCTTTTTCGTCACTTCTTTTCATTGGCCCCTATGTTCGTCATTACTCATCTCTTTGTCAGTCCCTTAGTATATGCTGTTCCTCCGGTGAACAAAGCCCTTTACCTCTCCACAATCCAAAGCATGCTTGGAAAACACATCGTTGTATCTCTCCAGTAATTGGACTAACTTCTCTTTTGTCTCATGGCTGACAGAACAAGACTGGATGTCAAGTTCAGCAAGGCCAACAGTTTCCAATCGCTGTCTGAAATCAGCTTATGAATTTGGTAAGTGCTGACTCTCCTTCCCAAACACCTCAGCTCGACTCAGCCCTTGGAAAAGTTCAAAATCCTCCACGGCGACACATGGGAATACGTCTGCCAATTTTCGATTCCTCTTGAGTGTGACTGGCTTGTCAGAGACGTTGATGATTTTTACGGGAACCCAACGATCACCCCATAATGGCGTAACAACTCGCCAGACCATGATGTCTCGTGACACAGACCTTGAAGTCGTTGGTTCCACTACAACTGTGCTCCCTGATGACATGGGGACATTTTTTGGCAACTTTCCCCAGACGAGGTGCTCCTGTCTTGCTAAGAGGGTGACACACTGCTATAGTTTGATTGTTCCCACCTTGTTTGGCAACTCTGAGCCCTTCCACCGACACATGTTGGCCATAACATCAAGGAACTGCTCACATCCTGCCATCGGCTTCACTGTTTGATTAGAAATAAGTCGCCAGTAATCACTGTCGCCTTTCATACGATGTGCAAGGAATTTGACTACATTCGTGCCAATGATTAGATCATCCCGCTGGCCGGGTACAACGAGAATAGGCACTAGGCAGCTCTCTCCATAAACTTTCAATTCAACCTCATACATACACTTTGGCCTTGTAACTTTACCCCCGCATCCTACTAGAATGACTTCCTGTTGAAGAGGTGTGGGTGGAGGCAATACATTCTCAATAAACATCCTCTTTTCTGCTTTGTCACTAAAGGTGCAGGCCATGGACCCTGTATCAAGCATTCCCTTCATTGAAAACACATTATTTACACTGACTGGCGCATAGAATAATCCATCGAATGCCTCAACTACCTGGACATTTTGTGCTATCACTTTGGTTCCAGTGGGAGCCTGTGCACATGCATTTTCATAAAACTGATGAAGATCAACACTCCCTAGGGGTTCCTCACTTGTGCCCACGCATCCCCCTTCCAAACGTGAGCCATCTAGTTTAAACCTGAAGAGCCCCTGAATGGTGCCGGGCCAGGTCTCGACCTGTCACTTGTACAGTCTCTCTTACTATGCCCAGGCTGAAAGCACGCAAAGCACAGATGTTCTCGCCGACAATGCGTTACAGTGGAGTGATCTGGAGATCTGCATACTCTACAGAGCTTGCCTTGGGGCTGGTGAGATGGCATTTGGACATTTTGAGACAGTGCACGATCAAGAAGATTAATCAGAGTTCTCATACAATTGTCGTCACCTTGTATAGTGTGTGCAGTGCTGACTCTGCTACACTCCTCTATCTCTATTGGAGAGCCAACATCAGCTTCCTCATCTTCGTGGGACATCTGAACATGAGTGGTGACCTGCCTTGTAGCAGTATGACGTTTTGGCTTGATTGACAGCTGCTCTTTTAACTCTGTCAGGTACCGATCAAGCTGCTCTTGGATCTCCTGTGCGGTCCATTTTTCTGGAGCTTTGAAACGAAACACTGAAGCTAGAGTGGAGTCAGGGCAGTACTTCACGAACATCATGGCTGCTTCTTGACATGGATCCTCCATTCGTCGTCCAAGCCTCTTTAAAGCTTCCTCCGCAAGATCCACTGCTTTATTCAGCCGCACCCAGTATTCAACGGGATCTTCTCCAGCTAATGGAACAGTGCCATAGAAGTCAGCCAAAGGCATACATGAGTAATTAACATCACTAAAATGCTGTTTCAGGATGTCTATGATAACCTTTGGGTTCTCAACTGGGTTTAAAGCTGAATTACAACGGAGAGTGACTCTAACGACATCCTTCGCTTTACCCATCAATCTGCTTAAAATCTCTTGATGCTGCTCTGCTAATGGTATTCCTCTCTTTCTCAGATACATGTCCATCAGCTCCTCCCATTCACGTACACCAAGCTTGTCTGATGAATCACCGCGGTACACTGGGGGCTCTTTTGCTTCACTCTGCATGACCAACCTCACTCCAGTCAGGTTAAGTGAAGGTATTTCTGAGAATGTCTTGCTGGTGCCTAACCCTTGTGTTTGTGAACCTATATTCTCCCCTTCCCCAAAACTAGCCTCCCTTTGAGATGCTAACAATGTCTGACCAACTTGTTGAGCGATATGTGCTATCAGCCCTTGCCAGTATGGATCATTTATGTCTGGAACAGCTAAGGGCAAAGTGTCAGCTGTTGGATTGGGAACATTATCAATTACACGTGTGGAGCACAACACCTGAGGCCTTCTGTTCACTCTACTCTCCCTTTCAATTGGAGCGACTGGAGTTTCTCCAAAAATTTTCCCCCTACCAAGACCCAATCCAGTCATTGTTTCATCAAATTCATCTCCGTTTAAACTAAATGCCATGCTCAATTTCATACACAAAATAAATCCAACAGAAGATAAATGTCCAAATAGAATAAACTATATCAGAAAGTATCAGTCAGAGAATAATAATCACTTAATGAGGAAATGCACCAATCAATATGAAAAATCCCACATGTTTTTTGTACTCTCACAGTTCTTCACTCACAAAACCATGAACCTCAAAGCAGCGTCCCTCGGTGACCCGACTGACGTAGATCCAGAAGCAAATCTTCATCCGGGTCACGGCACCAATGTAACCGGCCTGTTGTGTAACCGCTGTTACCATCATCTGCGTTGTGTGTAAGAAGACCCAGGACACTTTCACTTCTGTTCACCAAAAGGGGATTTATTGACAGACGTAGCATTAACTTCACTCCGTCTGTGGATTAACATGAATAAAGTTCATATCTCTCTTTCTTGGGCATTCCATAAAGACATTCCTCTCCCCAGCATATACAATGCGAACCCACTTTGTGCAACAATTGAGAAAGACACTTAACACTGAAACATTATAGTATTAACACAGTACAAGAATATAAAAAGAAGAAAATAAACAATAAGAGTGAAATACCTGTGGATTAACATGAATAAAGTTCATATCTCTCTTTCTTGGGCATTCCATAAAGACATTCCTGTATGATATAATATGTGTTAGCTAATTAATGACTCAAAACGGCCCACACGATATAACTTCACATTCTTAATCCACTCGCGCATAAAACTTATAACAGAACACTGCATATAGTCTCAGTACCATTTACAATAAAATATTTAGTCGATTTATACACTTTGCAAACTTAATTCACTTATAAAATGAAGAGCTCTGACAAACGCTTACCGCTCCCCAGCATATACAATGCAAACTGAAGAGAAGCGCGCACTCACTTGAAAATGGCGTCAATAGAGCGCCAGGAGAAATTTTCAAAATAAAAGTCTCTAAACCGTGAAACGCAGAATCAACAAATATTGCTCAAAGAAAAACAGAAATAAACAAATAATATAATAACAAATAAACAAATAAATCCGTAATACAATAAAAAGGATTTTAGTGAAAAAGCAATGTGTTACATTCAAATTGTATTCACTATAACTCGTTACACAAGCAAGGTTCCTCGCCTTGGCTCATACGAGCCCCAACCCAATTGTTTTCGCGAGGGCGTTCATGCCACTCGCCCTCGCCAGCTCCCTCGAGGGAGAAACCCCACCCCTCGTTCGGGGGGGGGACTTTGTGCAGCGATGGGAGAACCAACAATCGTCCCGCGGAGCCTCCCAGACACCCAACCTTGGATGGAAGTAGGCAAAAATCGGTGTCTGGAGAGCTTCCGATCCGAGCGGGAACCCATCTGCGGCAGTTCCAGAGTCAGTAAGCCAGCCGTTCCTCCGGCAAGCCGCGGACGTTAATGTGGAAGCACAAAGGACGAAATTATGGAAGCAATTCAGAAGCTACAGTGGCGACTCCAGCCCAGAGCTCGCTCCACAGTGTCTTCTCCAGTCCAATACTCACTACAGTGCCAGCCTCCCGAAAGCCGCTTTTCTGTGGCCGGCTCCTCCACAGCACCCTCCAGTGCAGCACACGAAGTGATACCCGATCCTATGTCAGCCCAGGAAGGGCTCCTGATCCCAAGTTCAGCCCAGGAAGGGCTCCCGATCCCCAATTCAGCCCAGGAAGGACTCCTGATCCCCAGTCCAGCCCAGGAAGGGCTCCTGTCCCCGAGTATAGCCCATGGAGGGCTCCTGATCCCCAGTTCAGCCCAGGAATGGCTCCTGTTCCCGAGTATAGCCCACGGAGGGCCCATGATTCCCTGTTAAGCCCAGGGAGGGCTCCTGATCCCCAGTCCAGCCCACGGAGGGTTCCTGATCCCCAGTTCAACCCAGGACGGGATCCGATCCCCAGTTTAGCAGCAAGGGCCCTTGTTCACGAGTATAGCCCACAGGAGGGCTGCCTGAATCCCCAGTTCGCCGTTGAGTGATACTGTTCCGAGTAGAGCCCACGGGGGCCTCCCGCTCCACCGTTAAGCCCAGGGTGGCTCCAGATTCCAGTTTAGCCCCGGGAGGCCTACTGAACCAGCAAGCCCAGGGAGGGACCCAGAGGCTCGCGCCAGTGCCCCGCTGTCGTAAGCCTCCTGGTCCCCTGCCTGCCATGGGGCCTCCTGAGTCCCCTGCTCTGCCATGGCTCCCTGATCTGCCCTGAAGGCTGGTGCAGGACTGGAACAGGGCGGAGACAAGGAGAGCCCCTCCCCCCCCTCCCTGATGATAATTTTATCAGGATATGTCTGGGAGGGGGGCGATCTGTCACGTGTATGTTCCTGTTGTCCTTATTTGGTCCTTCCTGTCCCAATGTAGTTTGATTTGTTCCAGGTGTGTCTCATTATTAGTCATCCTCCTCACCTGTCTGCCCCTCGTCATCTGCCCTATTTAGTTCTAGCCCGTTCTGTACTCCCGTGTCTGGAATTGTTTGTCAACTCCTTGTGCTACATGTGATTCCCTGAAAAATAGAATTAAACTCCCTTTGTTTTGTACTCCTGGTCTCCTTGCTCTTCACAGTAGCAACCCGTGACAATTGTATGTATTAAATACAAATTATTCTTAGTTACTAAAGTGATTCAGATAAGAGCAGTGAGTGATTTTCTTATTTTTGTTTTGTTTGATTAACATTATCAACACAGTCGGCAGCAGCAGGCTTTATGCTGCTGTCGCTTTAAGACCTGATGCAAATATTTGGACACATCTGTATTTCTCCCAACTGTTTAGGTTCACTTAAGACATAACCGACTGCATTTACATGGATACTCTCCAAGACAGGCATTTAAACATAACTTTTTGTGTATTTGAGTGTGTAGTAATAACATACAAAAGAAAACTTAATTTGGCATTCGCACACTGCGAGGCAAATTTTTTGAGCAAGTAATGTCAAGACTTAAAAACACATGTGAAATCTGAATGTCACTTTTGTAACAAAGCATCTGGTCAGTGATGTAAATATTTTTTGAGTCCCAAAGCCAAAGGCTCAAGTCTGAGTGAAAATGCATCCGAGTGCATGACAACCCCAAGTCCGTTAAAGTTGTATTTGAGTTTCGAGTACTCCAAATCTATAATTAAGTAGCACAGTCAAAACGTGATGTTTAAGTATTTTAAAAGAAAGAGGTTGTCGTATGTCAATTGTCCCCCTCTATTGATTGACACTTCGAGTCTCAGTCTCCCTGAATAAAAAAGATCTTACCATTTTTAATTGTGGACATGCAATCCCACTTGCCACCAGTAGGGGTAAAAAGACAGGTTGTAAAAGATGCCCACTGTCGCTCTCTATTGATTGACACTGGATTAATGTCTCTGTCTCCCTGATAGAAAACTCCATTACAAAAAGGAGGACATGATATTCCCTAAAGAGCCATTAGGGTAAAATGAAAGGTTGGGAAAAATGTCCACTGTTCCCCTCTATTGATTGACACTGGACTCAAGTCTCTATCTTTCTGCTGACGAAAGTTATTACAAAAAGAAAGATAATTTTGGACATGCAATTCCCTTTTCTACCAGTAGGTGTAAAGTGGAAGGTTGTGAAAAATGTCTACTGTCCCCCTGTATTGATTGACACTGGTTTCATGTCTCTGTCTCCTTGATGCAAAAAGCTATTACAAAAAGGTTAATTTTGGACATGCAATTCACTAATCATCCACTTGGGGTAAAATGGAAGGTTGTAAAAAATGTCAATTGTCCCCCTCTATTGATTGACACTGGTCTCATATCTCTATCTTCCTGCTGACAAAAGTTATTACAAAAAGAAGGTTAATTTTGGACATGCAAATCCCTTTTCTACCAGTAAGGGTAAAATGGAAGGTTGTAAAAAATGTCCATTGTCCCCCTCTATTGATGGACACTGGTCTCATGCCTCTGTCTCCCTGATGTAAAAAGTTATTACAAAAAGGTTAATTTTGGACATGCAATTCCCTTTTCTACGAGTAGGGGTAACATTTAATTGTAAAGGTCACTGTCAATCTATGCATGACACCTGGTTCAGATCTGGAAGCCCGTTTCCGCCACTAAATAAAAATATATAATTCTGTAAGTCATAATAATGAGAAACTAAGTCATAATAATGAGAAACTAAGTCATAACTAGTTTCTCATAATAATGACTTAGTTTCTCGTAATAATGACTTAGTTTCTCATTATTATGACTTAGTTTCTCATTATTATGACTTACAGAATTATTATTAATTCTGTAAGTCTGTAATTATTCTGTAATTATTAATTATTCAGTGGCGGAAACGGGCTTCCATACATATCTGTATCTTCCTGCTGATAAAAGTTATTACATAAAGAAGGTTCATTTTGGACATGCAATTCCCTAATCAGCCACAAGGGGTAAAAAGAGAGGCTGTGAGCCCACTGAGCCTTAACAAAAAACGGAAGTAAAATTGCACTTTCCCCACGGGTCCCTTACCGAAAGCGAGCGAAAATTATGACAAAAAAGGCTGTGAAACATGATCAGCTTTCCCCTTTTGGCGGTCACATTGTTTAGATTTTTTTTAGGGCAAGTCGTTCTGGAGTTATTTATCTTTGAATGTGTCACGAATATCGAAAACAAAACTAACTTAACCCCGCTGAAATATGTCATATAGTGTGTAAGCGTGAAATAAGTCAAACTATACCAATTTTTCTCATTAGGCATATATTTCCATAAAGACAAAACACAAAAGTATTGAGTTAGTAAAAGGTCTAGGCTCATTATAGACCATATAAAGATGACATCACATTGTGAGGACCGAATAGAACATCCAAAACACAGTCATTAGCAGAGGACAGAAATATACAGAAATATGTGAACTTTCAGATGGTATGGAAACCATAACCCCCCAAAAAGACAGAATAAAGAGGTAGCTACCACTTAGTAATACTGTACTTGCTGATAACATCAGTGCAGATGTGCTATCTAATCACAGCTGAAATGGTTGCTTACGTGACTCAAACTCGAACAAAATCTGTGAGAGCAGCATTTCATCTGTCATCTTTATCATATGTTGTAGTCTTGTTGTAAGCGGTTCTGTACTGTTTGAAGATTCAAAGCCTGATCCAATTTTTTAATGATAACAGATTCACAGCTTTTCCTGGAGTAGTTCCTGTACATGCCTCGATAGTGTGTACACATTTATACTGATACTAAAGTGACACAAAAAACCTGTTAGTTCAAAACATCCATGCATGTTCCAGAGAATTTACAGAAAATCAAACAAAGTATAATCTCCATTTGCAATATACAAAGCATTCTACACTTCACACTTAGTGCCTTAATGTCACCTTTGAGGAAGAATGAGTCTCATTCCTACACCTTATAAAATGTGTGACTCTGCAAAATACTACACGTTGTTATGTACTTTACAATTTGTACAGACCTCTTGATGTATACCATTTAAATAAAGAAATAATAACAAAAATAATACTACACTGAAGTATTAGATGTGAATTGTTGTTTCTCCAATGAATACATTATACATGGCTCTGACCAAAAGACAGTTGCTTACCTTCACATTCTCCCGGAACTTCATTTACATGTACATTTTACAACAGTATCTCTATAAAACCTAATCAGCATCCAGAACTATATACCTTTTGGGTCCTGCCCACTTTATGATGTCAAGACATACAATCGGACATCACTCATATTTTGTCTACAAGTAAATACACTACAGAACTTTGAGTTGAACTACACCACATTAACACTGGCACTTATTTCCTGATACCCGTGTGACATTACATGTTTAATAATCCAAATTTGCCATTTAAATGCCATTATTGTGTCAATGTGCAATTCCCTTTATGTAACAAATTTCCCTTTATGCAGTGCACTTTTTTTGGCTCTTCTTATGAAGTGCTGTCATAAATGTTTTATGCATGCTCATTGTCCAGGGATTTAATGCTTTCACTTTTGCTCTCTAACATCTAACATGAATTGAACATAATTCTAAGAGATTCAATAATACAAAGGTCGTAATTTTGGCACTTAATCACATGAAGACATCTATTGGACAATGTTATTTTATACATGTCATTTACAATATATTTCAAATTAACCTTTAGGTTCGTCAGGTAAAACTAACAATAAGGTTTCAATTTGTTAACATCAGTTATATATAATTGTATAAATGAACTTGAATATATTATGAAAAAATATGGATAGGATTAACAGTAGTATATTTATAAACAAACATTAACTTAGATGGATAAATGCTATAAAAATGGCTGCAATGCATTAATGAATTCATTATCATTATCTTCCAACCAACTTCAAACTTGCTTCCAGCTAAAATATGAGTCCTCTATCCATGATATTGCTTTTTCCAGTGAAAAATTCTGAATCAGAAGAGAACTACGCTTAGATCAAGCGCTGTTTACAGTTCTAAACATGGGAAGGACTTTTTCACTGAAGAGGAGTGGATTCATGCGCTTATTATTAATACCCATTCATTACAGAGGATGCATTGCTGAGCAAGTGATGTGATGCTAATTTGACCAAATATGTTCTGATGAAGAAACAAACTCGTCTACTGTACATCTTGGATGGACTGAGGGTGGGTATATTTTCATTTTTGAGTGAACTATTCCTTTATCTCATGTTAACAAATTGAACCTTATTGTAAAGTGTTACCACTAAACTGAAGACACAAGACCATCCTCTCTCAGTACAGCTGTGTCAACAATGTCTGAAAGAATTTTGGACTTTTTCAACAGATACAGCTGCCACATTTCCAACTATGTTAGGTCCAACATGCTGCCCCCTCGCATAAACTCTTCTGCAATGTCTTTCTCCATGAGGTTTATTCTCTTCATTGTTAGTATTCCACTTCCCAAAAAACAGCTATTCAAAGGACATGAGGTTTGCTGGTATCTGTGGAAAACAATGTGACATTCCTGCATATACCGGTTAATTACACATTTATTTTACATGAGAAATTTTGTGTCACGAATCACGATACACTTACCTGTGGTCTTGTACTCCTGCACGCCTCGGCTAAATGTCTGTGCCAGATAATTGCAGAGAAACGTGATCCAGTCTGGAACTTGTAAACATTACCTGAACCACAGATTAAAACAATTGAACTTGTATGGGTTTTTTCAAATTAAGTTGCGTGACATTGCAAATCTGCCATTTATAAAGCCATAAAGTAATTTGCTGAATCAAATCTATGTAGCAATGACTCATTTTTTATGTCAAATATTTTCAGAATCAGAATCAGAATGAGTTTTATTGCCAGGTATGTTTACACATACGAGGAATTTGTTTTCATGACAGAAGCTCCACAGTGTAACAGAATGACAGTGACAGAACAAAAACACAGATAATAAAAAATAGAAAAATAGAACAAGTAACTAAGGAATAAAAATATACAAATCGACAATTGTATGTACAGGTATATTTTTCATGTTTATACAAATCTGGACTTGGTCATCTTTCAGTAGAAGATCATTTGTATACATATCAAGGTCTACATGAAGCCAGTGCTCACACATCAAGATAATGTTGTTTGATTCAAACTATTTCCTGGAACCTCATCAGGATACTACATAACTTTTTTCTCTACATATAAATGGCAAATACGTTCAAGGACAAAACATAAAACACAACAGCTGACAGACAAAAAAAAACACACACACAAAAAAACCAAAGCATCATGATCACTTTTAGATGATCTTTCACAATGTTCCAGTTTTCTTTCATTTCTGAAACCTACCAAATTGAAGAATTTATCCATCACCTGCCTGCCGCTTACAATGCCATACTAAGTGAAAGTACTCCAAAAATTTCTGATTCACACCTTCAATCTGGGAAGTGGCATGACATTTCAGTGACGGTTGGTGAGAGTTTTAAAATGCCACACAATTAAAGCAAGCTTTTCTGACTGCGAAACGAATGTTTGTTTTGAATCGAAATATAAAGTAGAAAGCACAAAAGCATTTTTATGTCAAACATTTGTATGTCGTATGCAAAAAATGAATGAAAAATAGCCATAAACATTGTTTTGTAGCTATTTTATCACAGTGTGAAACAGTTTATGTTTGTGAAGAATTATATTTTAAGTCACATACATTATATGTTCATGCATGAGTTGTAGACAGATGAAAAACAGTACCTCTTTCAGGATCAGTAAGCTGGAAAATATTTGGATGTTCAGGGTTTTCTGGCAGAACCACCATCCAACCTGTGAGTGTGATCTTTTTACATGGCCTGGATTTATACTTAAGACAAAAAGGCACAATTACAAGGAGGTTAAGCCAAGTAAACTTCATTTAAGCTTGAATTCAAAAGAGTACTGGAATTTCCCTTAGCATAAATAATCTAAACGATAAGTTCTTAAAGCTGAACTGAATTAGATTGGTTGAAATAATTAAATAGTTTTAATTAGCATAAAAATAGGCAACACTTTTTATTTTTATTATTCGACCAGTTAAAGTCTGACTAATAGCTTAGATGGCACTTCATAAGTAAAAAAAAAATTTGAATTGAATTGAGAGAATATTTAATCACTCACATGTCTTCGCTCATTTGCTCTTAGAGCTTTAGAACCAAAATAGATGAGAATGGAGCCAGATAGGACAATCCAGTAGCGCTTCCAGGATGAGAGCTGACATGAAGAAAATAAAAGTGCAAATCAGCTTAAGAGACAGACTAAGTGCTCTCCTCTAAAAACTCAAACAGACATGATTATTTTATGTACTGTATATCCATCTTTATTTCTTTATTATTAACTATCAACTGGGGCAGTCACACTGACATTTAGACCTCCAACAATGAAGACCTGGCCAAGACAGGCAGCACTACAAATGGTTTTGGACGTGCAAAATAAAATATGTCATGATTGATTACATATTTGGTTTACACATCTACACAGTAAAGACATGGATTCTGCCATTTATAATGGATTTAACAGCATGTAAGACACATAACTGATGCACTGATAAGAAAAAAACAGAAGGTGATATTTTACTATTAAAATTAGTAATTTTTACAGTGTACCTAGGGCAAAGTTTTTATTGTACTTGAAAGTCATTTGTAATATTTATAATAACAGTTATAATTGTAACTGTTGTTTTTGAATCTATTTTCAAATGTAATTATTCCTGTTATAGCAAGCTGAATTTTCAGCAGCCATTACTCCAGGCTTTAGTGTCTCATGATTCTTCAGAAACCATTCTAATATGATGATTTGCTGCTTAAGATTTAAGATTCATTATCAATGTTAAAGGGGACCTATTATGCAAAAATCACTTTTATAAGGTGATTGAACACGTTGTGTGGCTGCAGTGTGTGAAAACAACTAGCTTGTTATGGTAAAAATCCACCCACTAATTTTTTTTATAATCCTAATAACTGTCTCTCAGAACAAGCCATTCCAGATTTCTCCCTAGGTACACGTTACCATAGGGGAAAAAGCCCCACCCATTTGTGACGCTCTCTTGACCTATTAGCATAGACACAGTCCTGAGTGAGAAGCAGCAGTTACTGGAGATACACAATCCCTGCGTTCCATTCGGAAGGGCTCATCCCTATGCCCTAATCCCTTCAAAGGGTTTACCCTCCGGAGTGAGAGCTTCGAAGGGTGTAGGGGACCAAACAACTGTTTCTTGAAGTGCCCTTCTGCGTCATCATCACATGCCCACATGGAGGCGCGGCATCATGCAAAGACTCTGCGAAAGGGCTCATGGAGCCCCGAAGTGTCCATCAGTTGTCCTTCGAAATCCTTCATTCCGAAGGGCCCTTTGAAGTGGCCAGTTTTGAGTTTTTGATGGGATATATCGCCCTACAAAGGGCACTTCGGTCGTTCCAAATTGAAGTGCCCTTCGGAGGGCGATATATCCCATTTGGAATGCACCACATGTCAGCGCCAAAGCGGCATTACCAGTGTTGTGTTTTTGCGATGCACCAATGAACATAGGAGTCCATCTGAGCCGCTAAGGACACTGTGGTTACGTTTCATTTTCGAAGGAAATGTACAGAAAAAAATCGATAAAGTCATGCCAATTTAAACAAGCTATAAAAATGATCTGTGGGGTATTTTGAGCTAAAACTTCACGTACACTCTAGGGACATCAGATACTTATTTTACATATTGTAAAAAAGGGGCATAACATAGGGCCCTTTCATGTCACACTTATATTCTGTTCTTTTTAGTTTTCATGAACTTTTGTTGTGTTTTCATTCCATGTGTTCCGTGACCCAGTTTTTCCCTGTGTTTGATTATGTTAGTCAGTTCACCTGTGTCCTCCTCATTAGTTGATTCTCCTCACCTGTCTGTCCCTCATTAGCACCCCTACTTTAGTTCTAGCCTGTTCAGTTGTGTTGCTTAATATTTTTGTGGAAACCGTGATACATCATTTCAGCATTCTTTAAACAGAACTTTCAAAACAACAGCATTTATTTGAAATATAAATCTTTTCTTACAACGGAAAACTCTGTAGTGTCACTTTTGATCAGTTTATTGTAACCTTGCTGAAACAAAGTATTAAGTTGTGTACTTTGCAAGTACTCATGCCTTAGCTTGTCGACATAAAATAAACCCTTTTTGTTTTTTCCTTATTCTATCAACATTTTTGAGATTTGGCATAGTCACCACATCTTTAATATTTAACTCGTAAGTGTCCAGCATTCTGGCACATAGAAAAACCAGACAAATGGCAGGACATTCTATCCTAAGGATATTCTGTAACTGAAGATGTACCAGTGTGCAACACTGTGTTGTGTAGGATGGTATTCTGTGAGATTCTTGGAACTTGCAAGGCAGAGTGATTCAGAGATGTTACCAAACACTTAAATTATACTTGATTGCTTGTATATGATTCCATGCCAAGATTTTAAAATATTTCTTCATATGTTTAGTAAGGTCAATCATGGTTGGAAAACATTTCATGTAATTATAAAAGTCATTTGAGCAAGGCCTTTCACTTCTGCACACGAGAGGCAAGTCATAATTAAGTAACTATGCAAACTTAATAAACTTAAAAAAGTTACTTATCAAACCTGCATGTTTGATAAGGTCAAAGAGTAGTAGGTAAAATCCTCAAACCACAAACATGTCTAGATAAAGTCTACAATACATTTTATGTTTATACTGACAATAATCTTAACTTTATATAAATGAGTGATGTACAAACGCATCAAAGCCATATCTAATCTAATAAATTCATCCAAGTTAACCTATTGATCATAAGTGGGCTACAGGGTAAAAATACTGGCTCATGTATAACATTTAAAATTTTACAGGTAAATTTGACTGCACACTTACAGTGGGTTTTTTACCCTCCTTCATCAGTGTCTTTCTTCGCAGGGGCCCTTCAATGGTTATACTGCTCAGAGAACTGCATTCATAGCTGGAAACTGCCCCTGGGGTACTGGGGAAGCAAGAAAATCTTTTTTTCATCAGGTCATATAAAACACTGAGATCAATATGTCCTGCAGCAGAACAACTCAATTATGTGATGAGGATATGTACAGTAAATCAAGAAGGAAACAAAGATAAGAAGATTAAAATAATTGTTTAAGAAAGACAACAGCATTAACAGTTTTTAGGGACACAGGTAACAGCTATATTCCTACCTATAAATATAACTTCTACTTCTGGGAGAGTTACAGATTGGGACTCGCCAATTTGGACCAAGTGTCGCGTACATACGTCCTCTGAAAGTGGTCAGGAAGAGGAATGTGTTTTTCATTTTCAGTTTTAAGAAAACGAAAGCGTCACAAATAAATAAGAAACATGTTCACAGCTGAGATTCTGAACAGAGTTAGAACTGCAAATGTTATTAATGTGTTGTGATTTAAGAATGTGTATCTATAAATATAGACCTGAATTCAGAAAAAAACTAAACAGAAATATAATAAATGCAATTAATTTTCTATTCTAATTTATAATCATGATGTATAATTTGCCTTACCTCTCAACTGTACTTGATAATTCATCACTAAAAGAGCTCTCTCTACTGCCTGCAGACAGACCAAAAACATATGAAGGTCAGGACAAAACAAAATCATTTTCTTTCTCTTAGAATAAATGAATGAAAGGTGGTGGCAGAAATATTCCATGGTGAAGATGTCAAGTCTATTTAAAAAAAAATCAATGTGGTGTTTGTGAAAGACCAATAACCCACTCTAATAACAAAAGCTTGAACACTACTGTCATCTAGTGGTTAAAAATAATAAATGCAAACACAGTTTCAACACAGCAGTCATATTTTATGGTGGTAAAAGAGAACACCTTTAAAATAGGATGCAGATATCCTAACACATTAATCTTGTGTTAGTGGGACAAAGACTGAGATATGAGTGTGTGTACAAGAGGAATAAACTGTAGTACCAAGTGAGATGCCATTGGTAAATACTGAATCGTGTGTGTGGTTTCTGACAGGACTGTGAGACTCTAAGAAGCTGTCGTCCAGTAGGTGTCGAGCCTTTTCTTTTGCAGGGAATGTAGCACTTTTACTCTCCACCACACCAAACTGGCACATCATACTGAGAAGAGATGACAGAATTGAAACACAAAGACAATCAGTCAGATTAGGCACCGTGTTCCCTTGTAAAAAAGAAGTGCACTTAGTTGTATTGAATATGTACTTGTAGTGTACTTCAGATGTTGAAAGTATATTTCTACTTGCAGATAATATAATATTAATGAAATAAAAGACCTCTTAAGAGTACCTAAAGACTAAATGTGTTGACTAGCATACTAAAGCACATGTTTGATATTACATTTGAAGTTAATATATTTTAAAAGCACTAAATTGCAACATCATTATTACAACTGTGTACACAAATATATTTAAAATGGCTTATAAGTCATTTATTCACCCTCAAGTTGTTCCAAACCTGTATGAGTTTGTTTCTTCTGTAGATCATAAAAAAAAGATATTTTGAAGAATGCTGATAACCAAACAGTTGTTGGTTGCTTCACCCAAGAATGAAAATTATGTCATCCCTTACTCATCCTCAGGCTATTTCAAACCTGTATGAATATCTTTCTTCTGCTGAGCACAAAAGAAAATATTTTGAAGAATGTAACCAAACAGTTGCTGGTCCCCATTGACTTCTATAGTATTTTTGTCCATACTCTGGAAGTCAATGGGGACCAGCAACTGAGGATGAGTAAGTGATGACAGAATTTTCATTCTTGGGTGAACCATCCCTTTAACCATGTTTCAAAAGATAAGTGAAATAATTATGAATATGAAATATGTACTTAAGTCCTACTTAAGTGGGTCAAAAAGCACTCTTAAGTTCAGCTAATTGCATTTAACATAAATTTAAACTATAATGCATACATTTTCACTTCATTGCTATTAATATACAATTCAGTGTCTGTTCAGTTCACACTTATGTATATTACATGTATACTATTTTTGAAATAAACAGTCTTTTTAAACGTATGCTAAAGTGTACTTTTTCTCACTTGTCATATGTGTTGTGAGGGGTGAACTTTTCTCATAATGTAGTGCGATACCTACTTGTTCCCCAGACTGTGGCTCTTCCTGTGTCGGGCAGGAGGTGGTGTTGGAAGGTGGGCAACCACTGATGTATCAGGACAGGTTGGTCGTCGGTTATACCGCACTGAGACAGACTCTTCTGAGGGTCCTGTACACACACACACACACACACAAACATTCTATACTTTGACAACACTTACACCTCCAAGTAAATGCGGTACACAAACTCACATAATAATTGTCATAGATCTCCTTGCTTACTGAAAAAGTTATATGTAGACCGAAACTGCATTCATAAAGCCCATTCCTGTGCTATTCAAAACTAACAACCATAAAATGCTTACTAGTACCTATTAAAGCTGCATGTGGATAATTATGGCTCTCAGAAGGCTAACATTTGAAAACAGTCTCATAGTTCCACAGCAGAAAGTTAGGCTTTGTGTCAAAGAGGATGGCTCAGTTTCTCAACCCAGCCACAGTATTACCGGCCTGGTAAACAAGAATACCACTCCAAAGTAGCAAAAAATAAGTGGACAGCCAGTGAAAATGTTCCCTGCAGTCATGTTTATAGGCCTTTTCCACTGTAAAGTCAAACCAGAGGGGGATGTGTGGCAATGCTGGAAATGGCTTTGGATTATTATTAGGAGTATGTTAATTATGACATTCCCCACTGTCTTTTATAGTAGGCTAATAAGTCTCATAATGGATAAGAAGAGCCCTTACCTAAATGAAACCAGACTTTGTTCCCAACCAGGGGCGGATCTAGAAAATAATTTTTAGGGTGGCAATGGGGTAGCATGGGGTCTATGAGGGGTGGCAACACCAAAGCAAGCCCCCATGCATAGTTTTTGGGGATTTATGGTCTGACATACAGTTGTGTTCACGAATATTGTATTACCATTAAGTAATCATCTATAGGCTACTGTTTAAAATGAAAAATAAATAACAACATTTCAATATCCATCATGGCACCAAGTCAATACACAATAAAAAAACTTCCAAAAGGTTATAAATGTTTCTGAGCTTGTATCACCAAAGAAGACATGCGGTTCTATTAAAATTACATAGGCTACTTAGATGGTATAAATCACGTTTTAGTCCAAGTTTAAGAGTAACAAAAACTTTTGAATCTCCTAGCATTAGAAATAAATACAATAATATCAAAGCACTGAAACGGGATCAATGTTTGATTTTCTGTTATTAACACAGGTGGGAATGTCTGTAGTCACGCAGAACAAACTCTATCAACCATATACTCCAACAACACCGCAGCAACTGCATAGCAAGAGCCTAGCAACCACCCAGAATATCCTAGCAACCAACTAGCAACACTTTAGCAAACATCTAGAATATCTAACTGACCAAACCATTTACGTTTTTAAACAAAACTTTAAGACAAGCCAGCATAAATTTGTCTTTGAAACTTTTCAATCTAGTTATTACAGTTTTTCTACCAGATTTTTTTCAATTGCTTACACACATTTTCAAAACTTTGCCTCCTTTTTCAAAACTTTACACACAAATCCAAAAACTGCACACACAAAATGCCTTACGTCTCTTGCAAAATTAAGCACTGCGTTCAAAATATCACAAACACATCTCAAAAGAAAACATTTGCAAACACATTTTCCATAATATTAAAGGGGTCATATGACGTTGCTAAAAAGAACATTATGTTGTGTATTTGGTGTAATGAAATGTGTTTATGCGGTTTAAGGTTAAAAAAACATTATTTTCTACATACTGTACATTATTGTTTCTCCTCTATGCCCCGCCTTTCTGAAACGCGTCGATTTTTACAAAGCTCATCGTTCTGAAAAGCGAGGAGAGCTCTGATTGGCCAGCTATCCAGTACGTTGTGATTGGCCAAATACCTCAAAGCGTGTGACGGAAATGTTACGCCCCTTACATACTGTGATGGCGTGTCCCGGCTGAGCGACGAGACAAAAACATTAAAACCCATTATAAATGAGGCATTTGTTGCATCCAATGGGGACATAATTACTGATTATAATGACTTGTCTTTTTACTCATTGCATTGCGTATTGAGCCGCGGAAACATAAAACCATGTCTGTATTTGTGATCTGAGAAATGACAAACAACAAGCGCTACTCTACACTGCTCAAAACTCGCGTTTTAATCGTCAGTGGCAAATCTTAAATATAAAAAACGTATTACAGTCTGTGAGTCAGAACAGCCAGACTGTCCTTGCAAAGTTGGAAATGCCCCACTTTATAGAAACAGCCTTTGTGCACAGACGCATTGTTGTAGGCTACTCTGCAGGTTCAGGAAACAGTCCTCCATAAAATGCGCTGCACACATCTGAATATTTGGTTTGAAGTGTTCTGGAACAGTGTTGTAAATACAACTTAACCACTGATTTCTAGTTGTGTCCTCTTTTGGAAGACCAAACAAAGTAGTTTCGCTTTCACAAAGAAACAGCGTCACACACCGCGGCCTAGAGTGAGCGGCAAAACCAACGCGGGCCTGGCAGGCTTGCGGCAACCACATGTGACGACCGTAGGCTGGACTCTGCTTTGTCCACGGTGAAAGATGATCCGGCGATCCACAGTGCGATGTTGATGTATTTCCTCAGCGACCAGCACGGATCAGCTCTAGGCATGATGAAACGGATATCGTCCTCTTTTGGAAGACCAAACAAAAGCTGCGTCCCAAATGATGCACTACTCACTATGCACTTATACACTATGTAAGAGTGCCTAAGTACCAACAATACTATAGTATGAATGATATAAGGTATTTTGTCATGTAATCGGAGTCTCATGCCCTTCCCACTTCGTATGAATTAAGCTATGGACAATTGACGTGCATGAAGTGGTCCAACATTCCACACTTAAGGTTTCGGGTATTAGTGCTAATCGAGGTATTTAAGGCACTTTTTCTTTTGGAATTTCAGTGTGATCGCACTACTGCACCAGTTATACTGATAAAGTCATAGAATAGTGCATAAGTACGCGATTGGGATGCACCCAAAGTAGTTTCGCTTTCACAACGAAAACCACACAGGGTCTCCACGACATGGTGCAGCGCGGGCAACAACAAAAATACTACCGCGGGAGAATAACAAAAAGGTAAGCTTCTGTCTTTGCGTGACATTTGGGCGGGTGTTATTGCCAATCTTCCAAGCAGTGAATAGGCATGTGGGTGGGCATTTAAACGACGGTGGTTTTAGGAGGGCGGTGGACAAGAGGTCGTAACTTTATAAAGAAATCTCTTGGGTTTGAGACCGTCGCCTTTGCAACTTTAGGCTCTTATCTATGCATGGAAGAGCTTGTAACACTCCAAAGAGAAAGGAAAAATTGAAATTGCATCATATGACCCCTTTTAATGCTACTGTTAATATTGTGCGTTCATAGAGAATTGTGTGGGTGTTTTGCAAAACAGTTGTTTAAGAAATGAAAACGGAGTCAAAGGCCAAAATTGTATGTGGTTTGCAGATTTGGTGTGTGGTTCGGTGTCAGGTTTAGAAATGTGTTGAAAAAAAACTGTAAATGCTTACACACAATTCAAATACACAGATGACTTTCCTGCCCAGTGCACACTAAGATCAATAACACTGTAACAAAAAAAAGGGTTCAGGAATTATTTTTGCAGCTCAATGTCTATTACAGTGTATACATAAATTAAATTACAGATACAGAGGTATAGTTCAGCAATGAACTTTTGGGAAAACATTTTTTCATTTTACTACTGTAAAGTAATCTTGTAGTAAATGAAAAGCACTAGAAAAGTTCAAATACCAAAAAAATGTATGAACTTGGCATGCACAATACAGTACAGTAAAAAATAAAATAAATAAGTAAATTTAGCATCCTCTGCACATTCTGCCAAATTTCATTACAGTATACAGTACTATAGCAGTTTCTTGGTCTCCTGACACAAGACTAGCTATATAGGCAGTCATTTCTCAGTTCTGCAAAAATGCAGTACACATAAAAATTGTTACAAATAAAATTTGACAGTCACACGTTTGAAGGTGTACAACGTGCTACAGTTTGCTGTACATATAGAATAGTTAAATTTCCGTTATCTAATGCATTGGTACTGAACTGTAATTATACTGTATGTGTAAGTATAAAAACCCTTGTAGATCATGATTGACTCAGCCAGTGCCGATCATATACTTCCGGGGGCCCAACGCAAAACTGGGCGGTGGAGTGGGGAAACGCATTTGTCCGTGTTTCACTCTGTCTCAAGTCGCGCTCTCTGAAAGCGCTTGAGAAACAGTGTCTTCCGCAGCTCGGTACACTTTCAAGGCAAGGCAAGGGCAAGGCAAGTTTATTTGTATAGCAAATTTCATACACAATGGTAATTCAAAGTGCTTTACATTAAATAAAATAAAAACAATAATCACAAAAAAAAAACAAGGAATTTAAAACTTTGAAAATTATTAAAAAAAAAAATTGATTTAAAGGTTTAAAATGAATTTAAGAAAACAAATATACATAAAATACAGTGCAATCAGTTAGGACATCGCACAGTGCTCATTCAATAAATGCACAGTAAACAGATGAGTTTTGAGTCTGCATATAAATGTGACTAATGTTTTAGCACATCTCTTATCTCTTCTGGCAAGCTGATTCAACGCTGGTGGATAATAACTAAAAGCACATTCCCATTGTTTTGTGTGAACCCTAGTTTTCTAACTGACTCGATCCTAATGAATCTACGTGGTCTGTTAGGTTTATATTCAGTGAGCATATCTGCTGTGTATTTAGGTCCTAGGCCATTGAGTGTTTTATAAATGAGTAAAAGTACTTTAAAATCATTCCTAAATATAACTGGAAGCCAGTGTATGGACCTGAGGACTGGTGTAATATGCTCAAGATTTTCTGGTTCTAGTCAGAATCCTGGCAGCAGCGTTCTGGATGAGCTGAAGCTGTCTAATTGTCTTCTTGGGAAGGCCGGTGAGGAGACCATTACAATAGTCCACCTGCTGGTGATAAAGGCATGAACAAATTTCTCCAAGTCTTGACTAACAAAACATCTAATTCTTGCAATGTATTTGAGATGATAGTATGCTGATTTAGTTACAGCTTTGACATGACTACTGAAAATAAGGTCTGACTCTAGAATCACACCAAGATTCCTGACTTGAATTTTAGTTGTTAGACCCCTAGAGTCAAAAGGTATGCATTCACCTTGAGAACTTAATCTATGTTTCCAAATGCAATGACTTCAGTTATCTCCTTGTTTAACTGAAGAACATTTTGGCACATCCAACTGTTAATTTAATCAATGCATTGTCAGAGGGAGTCAATGGGGCTGTAGTCAATTGGAGATAAGGCTAGGTAAATCTGGGTCTCATCAGCATAGCTGTGATAGGCAATATGGTTCTTTCTCATTAATTGACTTAGTAGGAGCATATACAGGCTAAACAAAAGCAGTGCAAGAATTGAGCCTTGTGGGACACCGCATGTCATGGACGTCCACTTAGATTATGCTCTCCTATACTCACAGCATAACCTCTCCCTTATAAGTATGACCTGAATCATTTGATTACCATCCCAGAAAGCCCGTCCCAGTTTTCCAGTCTCTCTAGTAGTTTGTTATGATCGACAGTGTCAAATGCAGCTCTGAGATCTAGTAGTACCAGCAATGATATTTTGCCAGAATCAGAATGTAAGCGAATATCATTTATTATCTTAATGAGTGCGGTCTCTGTGCTGTGATGCGGTCGAAAACCAGATGAAAAGTTGGAGCGTCTCTACCAATCTGACACACTAATTTTTATTGGATTTAACAAATCAATTATTCATTAGATTAACAAAATCGTCACAGTCCCCTCACCCAATAAACTGGATGCCAGGATTTCTGCTGAACACATCTGGTCACCATGACAACTAATCATGACATCACTGGTTTTATTACACCTCCAGGAATGTGAGTAGGATAACCCACACTTTGTCCCCATAGAATAGGCAGAGCAGAAATTGACTTTTCTACTAATTAATTCATAGGAAAAACTTTTCTTTGAATGAACACACATTTTCTTCATGCCATTGTGTATATTATTGCTGTGTTTTATTTAATCTGTTGTATTATAGACTATATTTTTATTCGTGCTTACGATAAACCCCTCATTCATATAACCTTACATATACCGTGTGTAGTATCTATGAATTCGCCTTCTTATAATCGAAACAAGCGTGTATATTATATAATGGTACATAGGCAATATATATTAGGGCCCTGAGAATCTTTAGTAATTTCGATTCAAGTTCCAGATACTAAGTTCCATGTTTCCACACAAAGAGTCGTAAACCCTCCAGTAATTGCCACCTCCCGCTTGGAATTTCCTTCTTTCTCATTGGACAAGCCCATCTTAAAAGGCGGGGATCTTCTCCGACCTTAAAGGCCACACTTCATGTGACCCGCCAGTCGGTGGTTCGGTCATAAGCTAAGAAGATGTGAGAAACGCTTCAGGATACCAAAAGCATCTGTGCCAGGCCTTTCTTCGGCATAGTCCTTTCCATTCATCAAGTGACTGACTCAAACTGGTTCTTTTCATCGAACCGAATTCAGCAAAGATCAACGGGAAACTTTAAGATTTGCATCAGGAATCTCTATCAGACCGCCGAGACTCGCTAAGTATCAAACTTAGTCTTATTCATTGATACATTAAGTATCAGTTACACCTTTTTTCAAAGGTGTGTTTGAATTAAGAATCTGATGTTTCCTTCAGGCGTTAGATCTGCTGAATATGCAAATGGTCCAATAAATGTCATTCCTTATGTCTCTTTATTTAGTGCTAAACTTTAACCCTTTCCAATACCAACTGTATGCGTGTGTGTGTGTGTGTGTGTGTGTTAGACCAGTTTATGTGTTTATTTAGGATGTTAGACCAGTTTATGTGTTTGTTGTATGTTAGACTAGTTTAAGTGTTTGTGGTTAAACCTTACTTGTATCACACTTGACGGGTTCATTGTTTACTCATAACCGGAGTAAATAATCATGCAGATTTACGTTACAAAATTATAGAATTGTACAGTAAGAAAGTTATTTCCCTTAACAAGGAAATTAACGTTCTTAGAAGTGACAGACAGTTGACCCTGAGAGATCAAGTAAATACTTACAACGGATCTAAAAATATGACTAGTAATTCTAAAACAGTTATGGTTAATGACATCTTCATGTGTGAGTAAATTCGCTACACCAGGGTATCCATTTGACGTTTAAGTATTTGTTAGATGATTAAAGGATACCTTCAATAATTTTCCTATAAAAGGAAGATTATTTGGTCTATAGTTGCTCAATATGGTGTTATCAAGATTTCTTTTTTTCAGAAGGGGTTTAACAACTGCGGTTTTCAGGGAGTTTGGAAACGTCCCAGAAATGAAGTGAGGCGTTCACCACTTCTAAGTGATCTGCTTCTAAACAGTTAAGCACCTTTTTGAAAAAATATGTGGGAAGTGTGTTAAGATAGCAGGTTGACGATTTAAGGTGCTTTACTATTTCTTCCAAAATTTTGCTATCGATTGCTTAAAAAATAGACATAGTATCTTCTTTTTTGATATTGTGGTCGAATATGTCTAACCTCTGCATAACTTTGGGATGTGCTAATCGCCTTCCTGATATAATTGATCTTCTCAGAAAAAAAGGAAGCAAACTCATTGCATTTGCTGACGGAGAGCATTTCACTGGGCAAGCTGATTTGGGGGGTTTGTCAGTCTCTCAACAGTAGCAGAAAGAGTGCGAGTGTTGTTTAAGTTACGGTTTATAAGGTTTGAGAAGAATGACTGTCTAGCTTTGCCTAGTTCCACATTGAAAGTACGAAGGCAGTCTTTATATATGCTATAGTGAATTTCAAATTTCGTCTTCCGCCATATCCGCTCAGATTTTCTGCATTGTCTTTTCATACTCTAAACTGCTGTTGATTTTCTCCAAGCTGACTTCTGTCTGCCAGTCTTCCTGCTGACATTCAAAGGAGCAATGTCATTAATAACATTCTTAACTTTTGAGTTAAAGAAATCAAGGAGAAGATGAACAGAGTCTGCAGAAATGCTTGGTGTTAAGGATATAGCCTCCATAAATAGCACACTAGTGTTTTCGTTAATGCATCTCTTTCTGACTGAGACGATCTAGATTCAGTGGTAACAGAGATCAATATATCAAAGAAAATACAGAAGTGATCAGATAGTGCTACGTCCTTAATAACATTGGATGAAATGTTTAGACCCCTACTGATCAGTAAATCTAGAGTATGTCCACGATTGTGTGCGGGTTCATGCACATGCTGAATCAGGTCAAAAGTATTTAAAACAGTTATAATGTCTTTTGTAGTTTTGATTTCTGCATTATCTATGTGAATATTAAAAATCCCCTGCAATAGCAAAACAGTCAAAATCTGAGGAAATCATTGATAGCATTTCTATGAACTCTTCAACAAAGGCTGGAAAGTATTTTAGAGGCCTGTAAATAATGATAAACAGAAAGCGTGGAGCACCTTTCAACACAATCCATAGATATTCAAAAGACAAGTACTGACAAAATGACACTTGCTTGCATTGATAGACATCATTAAATAGAGCAGCTACACCTCCACCTCTCCTAACAGTCTTGCAAACACTCATGAAAGTAAAGTTACGAGGGGCTGTTTCATTGAGGACCGTTGCACTGCAGCTCTTCTAGCCATGTTTCATTTAGAAACATAAAATCCAGGTTTTTTGTGGTTATTAAGTCATTGATCAGAAATTATAATTTTTTTTTTTTAGTGAGCGAATGTTTAAAAATGCTAAATTGATGGCATTGCATTTTGTCTCAACAGCAATATTAGTTTGATTCATAACAGGCTGCAGATTAGATGAGTCAGCTGTATGGCTTGAGAAGGCCTTAGACTTTCTATTATGTGATAAAACAGAAATAGAGAAAACTACATGCACACTGGGTTCCCGCTTGTTCTGTAAACATTTTGTGGATGTTGCCTGCTATTATAGCGGGGGACCCGACACATATCAATGAGAGCTGTATCAGTGGGGTTTTTGGGTCACCTACAGCGATGGGGGGTTTGGCGCCCTGGCGTTGATGGCCAGCGGCGGAGAGCTCTCCAGGAGGGGAAGGAAGAGAGTTGGGCCCCAGGATGTGGTGGTTGTGGGGACCGGTTTTTTAGGTGATATCGGGGGGCTTGCGCAAAAAAGAGTGGGAGAGTCTGGTTCCCAGATAAACCAGTTCTCCAACTAGTTTTTTTAGTTCTCGAGAAGACTGTTACAACATTCACATTACATGAGTTGTTGGATGAGCGAATCTGGGATGTGTCATCAGTTTTTTGCTACCTATGTTTAACTTATCAGTGTAAAACTTTTTGAGAAATGTGTCTTTGTTTTGAAAACTGAATTAATGGTTTGGAAAAAAAGTGCCAGTTATATTAACAATCAAGAAAACTGCAATACGACTAGATACTTTCCTAATTCTGCTATTAGTTTCCGTGATTGGCATCTTCTTATTGATTTCACGTTATTGTTACAGCTTATATCCATGATGAAAGTGAAGCGAGCGGTCGGAGAATCGGATAACCAAACAATTACGCGATGAATCTCAGACATATCATGATGGGATTAGATTTCTCAAAGGACTTCTGAGTTAGCTGAGAAGCAGTAATTATCTGATTCACGAACAAATGTATAAACAATTCGTTAGTAGTGAACTGGGCCGCACTTTGTGGTTTTGACTCCGGTTCATAAGTGTCAATTGTTAATGAAGCCGACTACACTGGCACGCTGCGTGCATGTGCAACCATCGTGTACAGTTTATTGAAAGACGTGTTTTTTTGCCATTATTTTGCGTACTCTGTCATCGCCACAGCTGAAAAGTAGCACATGAAATACTGCTTAAATTTTTATTTTATTCTGTGATCATTTTGGGGTGGCACAGCTTTTTCTTAGGGTGGCAGTTGCCACCCCGGTAGATCCGCCCCTGTTCCCAACGAACAATTGGAAGTGACTAGCTCTAAAGCCTGTAAATATCGCAACATTAGAGGCCTTTAAAACACTAGATATCTGGGCCAAGAAAACATCTAGTTTAGTGCCCAACAGAGTAGTATTTACAAGAGTGTCAATAGAAATTAATACCAACATGAATATCTTATGAAATATACAGTACCAAAGGATGTTTACACATTCAACAGCAAAGTGCAATGTTTATTTACAGAAAATCATAATTAAATTTATATGATGGATATGATTACACTGGCAAAATCAAAATATTCTATTTGAATCCAATTTTAATATTTGATCAATTTGTCATTAGTATTCAAATGAATGTGAAATGAAATTAAGTGATCTGCATAATCAGAACAAAATGTAATCTAAGTGGGTGAGATCTCAAATTAATTTTTCAAGTATTAGCAATTATAGTATGTGATTAATTGATTTTACTGGGATGGGGTCCTGATTACCCTGTTATGGGCTATTTTATGATCAGCTGACTCTACATTTCGCCTTATTAAATTTAGCTAAGATATATGATCAAAAATGCATAAATATAATGCACAAATTAATAAATAATCATCTGATGATCTGTTTCACATGGTTTTAGTACACACAATATATAATGTTGGAATTATGAAATAAAATGTGACCCTGGACCACAAAACCAGTCATAAGTAGTATGGGTATATTTGTAGCAATAGCCAACCATTACTTTGATTAGTAATATGCATTGCTAAGGACTTCATTTGGACAGCTTTATAGGCGATTTTCTCAATATTTAGATTTTTTGGCACCCTCAGATTTTCAAATAGTTGTATCTCGGCCAAATATTGTCCCATCCTAACAAACCATACATCAATGGAAAGCTTATTTCAGCTTTCAGATGATGTATAAATATCAGTTTAAAAAAATGGTCCCTTATGACTGGTTTTGTGGTCCAGGATCACAAATAGTAAAATAAAGTAAAATATAATATTGTCAATATTAGAATAAAAATGTCTCCCAAAGAGTATCTTAAATTACATGCTTAGTTTTAGAGACACTGTCACATCATATACTGTAACAAAAAAATGAAGTGAAGGAGGATTTTATGTAAAGTAAATCACAATGAATTAAACTTGACATCCCAGATTTTTTATTGATTTTTTAATTTTTTAAATGGTCACTTTATTTTAAGATTCAATTCTCACTTAACAAACCATTAATTATGAATTTTGCCTCAATAAACTCATAATTTGCTTCTTATTAAAAGTTAGTAAGGTAGCTGTTAGGTTTAGGTATTGGGGTAGGATTAATAATGTGCTTTATAAGTACTAATAAACAGGCAATATGTTAATAATAGGCATGCTAATAAGAAACTAGTAAATAGTGAGAATCGGTCCCTATACTAAAATGTTACCAAAAATAAAAATAAAAACATAATATACATTCATTTTCACAATGCTTTCTGAGTCTATGAGAAAGACCAATGATGTCATTGTACAACTTACACATAAAAACGGCAGTAGTACAAAAAAATCAGATTCTTTCCATAACCAATTTCCACCTAGATGTCTCCATGTGTTTGTCCAGTTCTGCCACAGCTGTTACAACCATAAAATGCACAGTGCAGTTCAATTTCCCACTCCACCATCTGATAGTCAGAAATAGGAAACATCCTAATTGCTCTGCCTCTTATGAGAGGAACTGACATACACCATGATCTCATTCAAACTCTCCATTAACCTCAGATTCTTGTCTTGAGGTACAAGGACTAAACACGCTTTTAAAACCTATTTCTACTCTATACAGCTCTGGCGTTCACCCATAAGCCACATTTCTGTCATTAGTGCATAAAACTGAAAACTAATCTTGCACAATGGATGTTAAAATGTGCCATTCTTGTTAATGTTAGCTAGGACATTTATTATTTATTTTAAATTTACTGCACAAATAAACCAAGTTACAGTAATAAAAAAATAACTTGTTTTTAAAGTAGTAAAAATGTGTATTTTCCAGACACAGATATATTTTACTCACTCCACAATGCATTTTTACACACAATTTGTGTTTTGTATATTTTGGATGTTTATGTAAACTTTGAAAGAACCACGGCCACAAACTTCAATGTTTGTGAGAAGACGACTTAAGCTTATGCATTTTAAGTCAACAGTTAACTTTAACCTTCAAAGGTCTTTCTGAAAGTTACCAAAGACCACAATGATCAAGACAGACGGCTCCTCCAGAGCCACTCTACTGACAGCAGGTGGTTTTTATCTGCCAGACTGAGAAGAATAAGCTCATGGAATAATTGAAGAAAAGTCACTCTGTTTAAACAAGCGTCTGAGGGACTGATCTACATCACCCTGAAAATGCTAGTTTACATGGGTCTCACTCTTTCATTGCCCCTCCAACTCTCACATCTGCAGAATCTCTCTAACTATCAACGACTTCCAGACAAAATGCAGTCCATGCAGCACCTCCTCAGTCAGGTATAGCTGAGGTACTTTAGCTGAATTACTGATGATCCTCCATTTTTCCACTGGTAATCAAAACTCAGAAAAAAACGAGCAGAGTTAACCACTTCCAGGAGGAGTTTTTGAGAAAAGTAAACTGAAAGGATGAAGGGATAAAGACTTTACCTCCAAGGTCTTCTTTGGAGGATACCAGACGAGGTGAGCTGTTCCCAGGCTCAATCTTCAATGATAATCTGTACAAAAGAGTTGTGACTGGGTTAAAGTCAATAAAATAATATCATATTTTTTGACAACATGGTTTAAACCTTGAGTTTCTCTCACAGTCAGAGTATTCATCTGTATCATTATTCATCATTATGCTTATACATAGAGTTGAATAATTGTGTTTGAAAAGGACACTATCATGGGAAAAGATAATACAGATTTTTTATTTTGGAACAAAGCACAAAAACAATAACTGTAAAATGACGTAGGGTCGTGAAAGTTGGCTAAGCTAGTTAAGGTTAGCATTTGCTAGTTAGGCTGTGATTTTCCATTTTGCACTGAGCTTCGCCTATGCACGATGCTTAATTCCAAATAAATAGATTATGATCCACAAATAAATAGAATGATATCCACAAATAAATCTTAAAGTTTCACAAACATGAATTAAATTCACAAATAAATAAAATGAGATTTGCAAATAAAAAACATATTCACAAATATATATTTATGTCACAACCACAACTTTGCCTGGCATTTATTTGTGAATCGTGTCCTGTGCATTTGTAGATAGCTGCACGTATTTGTGAAAAGCGTCCTGTGCATTTGCGAATTGTGAAACATTTCTTGCATCAGGACGTGCTGACAATCCACAAATACGTGGACTCCACCCACCGTCTACTCAAGCCAATCAGATAACAGCCTCACTTAGCTGACCAATCGTAGCAGGTTTTCGCTATAGCCAATCACGTTTTGCTTTACAATCAGGGCGGTCTCGTCCTGAGATAACTTCATTCATCTGCATTGGCTCAAATAGTTCATATAAGGGCCATACAATGGGTACAGTAAAAGATGTTTAAAACTGGATTTCGTTAGACCATTAGACTGTGTATCATGCCAAGCCACAGTATTTTATGTTACGTGCCTTTGAAAATGCCAGAGAAAGCTTTAAATCACTGCTATATTGGAACAACGCTATACTGGATTCAAACGCGATATGAAAGCGTCATTTATTCAATATGGAAATAAAAGTGTCAATAAGTAACTGACTAATAAATAACTGAACTCAACCTCATAATAAACATTTGTTTGTGTAATAGGTTAAATTGCCGTCACACAACAGCCAACAGCATTTCCCACGCTTTCATATCGCATGTTTGTGAAACTTTAAGATTTATTTGTGGATCTCATTCTATTTATTTGTGGATCATAATCTATTTATTTGGAATTAAGCAACAATTCTACCCCCATATTCGCCCCTTAATATTCCCCAAAACATTTTAAAACTGGGTAATGTGTGTGTGTGCACAAATATTAGGGTGCGTAGTCCATATAGCCGCGAATGCTTTGCATACCCAAGTGATTTTAGAGAATGAGTTCACCAGCTGGCTAATATTAACGTTACTTTAAATGTACTATGAATCAAATGAAACTTTTCAAGTTTTCTCAAGCAAAGCAAATTTCAATTGCAACATATTTCAGTTTGACATTTTACACTTTTTGTCATAGACAAAGACAAAGTAACACAAACTTGAGCAAATTCATCAAGGCAAAAATTCATTCAGGTATTTAATTGTTCTATTTGTTTTCCCCATGCTTGACAAATCTTGCATGTATGATGAGAGTGTGTGTATCAGAAATACAGGAAAACTACAATATTGTGAAATAATATTACAATATAAAATACCTGTTTTCTATTGTAATACATTTTAAAATGTAATTTATCCCTGTGATGGCAAAGCTGAATTTTCAACATTTCCAGAAATTATTCTAAACTACTGATTGAAATATTTCTCATAATAATCAATGTTGAAAACAGTTGTGCTTCTTAATATTTTTTTGATACATTTTTAGGATTCTTTGACTAATAGAAAATAAATGAATACATATAAACATTTAGTCATAACATGTCACACAAGTATTTGCTGGTGGATAAGGCCCTGGTACGCATCATATTTTTACCTCTCAGACCCACCGTTCAGAAGTGTTTTTGAAAGAAATGATAAAAAAAAAAGAAGGGCTGTCAGTTGATTCTAATATTTTTAATCTAATTAATTACCTGATGTGGTCATTAAAGTATCTAAGGGAAAAATTTATCAAAATTGAAAATGTGGCTGTGAAGTACAACAAAAGATCATTTTAATTACAGCCATTATTGTGTTAAATGAGAAAGTAGCAAGTAATATTACAAATTTGTGTTTAAAATGTAACTTATTTACTGAACTGTTGTATAAAATCACATTTGCACTCATGTGATATTGCTCTCGCTGCTCATGTGATATTGCTTATCATATGATATAAATGAGACAAAAACTAATGGGGATTTTTTGCCACAATATCTTGAATTTTAGGCCATAACTGCATTTATGGAGATTTTGCCCTGCATCATATTTGTCAACAGTCATCTGTATGAAATGTAAGATGATGTACAGGTCTGTGGGTGGGGTCAGTGCATTAACTGCATTAAAATATTTTAATCATGTTACTTTTCATAATTAATTAATTAACGCGTTAAACTGGCAGCCCTAAAAAAAAAAAGCAACAAAATATTAGGCACAACTGGCCCTGTTTTCTGAAAACGACCTCTCTATTCTAGCCCAGCTCCACAGAGCTCTCTGTAACAGCGGTGCCAGATGGCAGGACATGCTGTAAGCATGGGCTAAGGATTTTAAGACTGTGACCCAGGATCGCTGAGGTTTTCCAACCCCACAGACTGCCAGACAATGATGTCATTCCCCCAAACACAACCATTATACTGCAGTCCCAGCCATTCCACCAAACCCATCCTCCTCTGGCGGCCATGTATCCTTTGGTGTCGTCAATTCACATGGACAATTTCACATGGAGCTCAGTCACTGTCTGAATGTCTAAATATGAGCACTTAATAATATGGTACAATAAATACACTTTCATAAATAGCAATTTTGTTACTTTTGTACAATACTTTATTTTAGTGATCTTTTAACTAGACACACTATATTAAAACAACTGAAGTTCAAGAACCAGATAAAGATTTGAGAAAAATAATTACAAACATCTTTATTTACACCATGACCGAATAGCTTCCCCTTGATACGCACTACATCTTCGTGACATGTTTTTCATTATGGTACAGACTCCATGTAAACGTTTATCTCTGCATGGTCTAGTTTCACTTGAGAAGTTTCACATGATACTGAAGTAAGTCAGGCGAGTAATTTTTTAACGAAGCATGGAAAAGATGTGTGAATTATGTCACTTTGCCAAAAAGGTGCCTTTCTTTATTTTCTCATATGGAGACATGTTTGAAAGCTTTACCAGAGCAACAGCTTTAACTCATTACCGTCGCCAGTCAGAAATGATTCAGTGAGGAAAATTACACCAAGGCAAAATAATCCGGCTTTTCTAAAATGAAACAACTCAAGATCTTGATATATATCACAGTCTCTAATGAGTTCCAGTCTTTTATCTGTCTGCATAAATTAGATTAGAATAAAAATATCGCACTTGTCACAAAAGTTTTTTTTTCTTTCACGTGACATTGAAAAAATAAGATAAGATATCTGCATTGACCCTTAAAATGGTGATTTTGGCCCGTTACATTTAAGAGGTCATGACCTTCTTGAATGTATCCAACTATTCAAATAATACTTTGATAATTTGATATAAAAGCATAAAAGCTTGTGACACATGGGAAGCTTAACCATTCGATATGTATATTGTACAATATGCATATATAAACCTAATTTAGGGAAAACATACATTTGTCAGTAATTACAAACCAACACTTGGTGCCAAAACAGCAGTTTAAATTACTGTAGGTTCAATAATTTTTTAATGCATTTTTATAAAATTATAATTAGTAAACAATTATAAATAAAAAAAGATTATAAAATATCTTATGAATGTCTTCAACACTTCAACACACCACTTGAAAGAGCCACCTAACTGAAAATGAACGTTGACATTTCCACATGGAAACAGTGGAAATATGGGGTTCCAGAGTTTTGCAATTCCTGATGTTGCGTTCATAAGTGTCTAGACGGCAAGAAATTGGACCGCAATAAAACCACCTGCCCTTTCTGTGAGACAGACAGACAGGACCACACAGTAGGAGTGAAGAAAGCTCCGGAGGAAACAGGGAAAACTCATTTAATAATGATGAAAACCTCAATGCTATGCTTGTCTTTGTAGAGGCAGAAAGCCACATGTATGCATAATACATAACATGTGCAGCATGTAACATTTCCAAAAATGATACTGTTTTCGAAATCTCATTCATAACATTCATTTGTCATACCACACCACATAGCACAATTTTCAGAAAACCATATTATATAAGACTGTACTAGGAAAATCTTTACGAAGCCTGAGGTAAAGGAAATAGGGATTGTAGCATAAAGTCATGCCAAGTTGGTGCAGCTGTCTCCGGTAAATTGGGTGTTTGGATGGCCTGTGGGCACATGTTTTAATAAATAGTATAGGCAGCTGTGCAAAATGAATTGTTAAAACCAGGGAGGGTCTCGATTTACGGGGGTCTTACAGATGTGGATAGTTTAAAGTGAAAGCTGGCATAGACGTTTATGAAGTGCAATAAATTGCAGGGCAGAACACAAAGCTAAAATCCCCCAAAACAATCAGTTCAGCTAAATAAAGGCTACTGAGCATTGCAATGTGTTTGGGTAACTTACGTGTAATTGTCATCCTCCACAAACTTTTGGAGCTCCTCGATGTAGCGCACTGACATCAAATACTTCTGCACGTGTGGTAACATGACTAAATGATCTGTGGGGTGAATAAATGTGAAAATGCCATTTAAATTCTCACATCAATACACTGTGTGCAGGTTTAAAATTTAGATTTCCTTTTTTTCTTTTAATGAGATCTGAACATTAACATGAAAATGTACATATACATGTACATAATCAATTGAAAATGAATATGGTTTCTGAAACCAACTTACCGTAGTTACAGGACACCTGTAGATCGGAGATGATGCGCAGTAGATTGTTCATCTGATTGGTTCTTTGCTCAGTCTCGATGATGCTGTCAGAAGCAGGGTAGGCGGAGTCAATGTAGGTCATATCAAACAGGTAAATTCCTAATGTAAACAGAGAAGAAAAAGTGTTTATAGACACAGGTAGAGAGATAATTTTAACACAAAAGGTGAAGCTTTAAATACTTTTCAGGTCGCTTTTAAACTTTAAAATTATGCAAAAGCACCAAAAAAAAGTATCATAAATGTAGTTAATACAGCTCGTGCATAACATTCCAAGATTCCAAATTCATTATTCCTCTCCAGTAAGCGTAATTTTATTCATGTGCATGAAGAGATCAGGACAAAAGAAAGAAAATAATTGTTCATAAAGTTAATAACATACAGTTCCCCATATGGCCTATAAGTGACACTAATTGTTTTTTTTAGTAGCACTTTAGATTAGGGAACACTATTAAATATTAACTAGTTGCTTATTAATGTGCATATTACTAGCATATTGGCTGTTTATTAGTACTTTTAAAGCACATATTAATGCCTTATTCTGCATGACCATCTAGATCCCTTAAATCTAAACACAACTACTACAACAACAACTACCTTACTTACAATCAACAAGAAGCAAATTATGAGTTATTGAGTGAAAATGCTTAGTGTATAATAGTGAATCTGTTCCTACAGTAAAGACTTTTACATTGTTACAATATTTATATTTTCTATTTTATATATAAATGCTGTTCTTTTGAAAATATATACATACACCGATCAGGCATAAAATTGTGACCACTGAACAGTGAAGTGAATAACACTGATTATCTCTTCATCACGACACCTGTTAGTGGGTGGGATATATTAGGCAGCAAGTGAAAATTTTGTCCTCAAAGTTGATGTGTTAGAAGCAGGTAAAATAGGCAATCATAAGAATTGGGTCAGAGCATCTTCAAAACTGCAGCTCTTGTGTGGTGTTCCCGGTGTGCAGTGGTCAGTATCCATCAAAAGTGGTCCAAGGAAGGAACAGTGGTGAACCGGTGACAGGGTCATGGGCGGCCAAGGCTCATTGAAGCACGTGGGGAGCGAAGGCTGGCCCATGTGGTCCGATCCAACAGACGAGCTACTGTAGCTCAAATGAAGAAGGTGGCCTGGTCTGATGAATCACATCTTCTTTTACATCGCGTGGATAGCCGGGTGAGTGTGCGTCGCTTACCTGGGGAACCTGGCCCCATAGTGCAACTATTGGAGGAAGCAAGCCGGCGGAGGCAGTGTGATGCTTTGGGCAATGTTCTGCTGGGAAACCTGCCATCCATGTGGATGTTACTTCGACACGTACCACTACCTAAGCATGTGTTGTAATGACTTGATTACTTAATTTTAGGGAATTAATTATTATTAATTCATTCAGGGTTTGAAAGGACTCGAATCTGAAAATTCAAGGTCCACCTGATTAAAACTGAATTCCAATTTGATAGTTTACACTCTAAATCAACGGTCGTCCAGCGAGCCGTTGACATCAGTATATTTTAACAATTTGAATATTTGTATTTCCCTTGGCCACAGGTCAATACAATTATGATAATCTATAAGCTCCTAGCGAGGTAACGTGATCTTGGCAAGGTTTGACTTTAAACTTATACGACACCAGACAATGATTTTTTATAAAGGAAACATGAATTTATTAGCTATTCTAGATTACATTAAAACTAAGCTAAAACACACATACACACACACATACAGTTTCAGAGGAAGGAAATTAGTTAATGGAGTTGCATGAAGTTTTCTTGGTTCTAACACTCGCTTGGTACGAGTTAAATTCAACCCTGGGACAATCACAAAACAGAGATTTTCTTATCTTTACTGCTTAACTCAATTCACCAGTTCAGCACCTATTTCAGCAGATGTAAGATTTGTTTGTACTTGCGTTTGCTGAAATCTGAGAACGGGGTTCCGGTTTTGGCTGCTGGAGGGAAATTCCTTTGCTGATTGGCTGTTGCGGTGACGTCAGGATGACGTCCTTTTGGGAGAGACCTCGTTGGATTGGTTGGTTGCCAGGTTACGGAAGAACCTCGAAGTTCATCTAAGAGTCTTTTGCTTGGCTTTAGGCAGTCGCGGAGTCGGCAGTCGCGGAGTTTCAACTGAAGTGTTTGAGTTCTGGAGTCTCGCTGTGCGATGTTACGGCATGGGAGCGCTTGTAGCGCTGTCACCAAAGTGAAAGCCAGAGGTCTTGAGCGAGCGTAAGAGTGAGCGAGCCCGAGAGAGCTTTGTGTCCCTTTTAAGCAGGCTCGATGTTGGTCATTCCCATACGCGATTGTCCAATCCGATGGTGGCTGCGGGGCTTAGCCACACCCCATACTGTTCCCTTATGCATGCATGAGTCACATGCTCCCCGTGGGGAGTATTTCTGCAAGTTTTTAAGAACTTCTTATAAAAATATCATCACCGGAAAATTATACAGAATATACAATTTTCACCAACACCAATGTTTGGCGAATAAAACAAGCTTTCATTCAAGCTCAAAAACAGGTATTTTGCATACACAGTAATCGTAATAACAAGAAGGTATTATACCACATTGGTTAAACTTGCACCGATTACAGGAAACACCTCACACATATATCAGACATAAAACATATTATTTGTGACTATAGTTGCCATTTTATACTTTTAAATGATTGTCTCTTGAATTGTCAGTGTAAGTTCTGTTTCTTTGTTGCAACGACCAGAGCACGGTTCTGTTGGAATGCAGGATGTGAGGGGAATCATGTGTTAGTCACGTATAGATCCCGTGTTTGCATGCCTGAGGGTGTCAGTTAATTTACTTCCTGTGCCTAAACTGGGTCCATACATTAGCGATCACGAGGTATCTATATCTCGTGAAAGAACCTTTCAGTCCTGATACAAAAGATCTCTGTGTTATCTCCTGATTGGATTAGTTCGAAGCCTCATGATGAGTTGATGCAGTGGGATAACAATGTCCTGTTCATGATAGAAATCCCTACATTGCAGACCATGTACACCCTTTCATGGAAACAGTGTTCCATGGTGGCTGTGGCCTCTTTTAGCAGGATTATGTGCCCTGCTACAAAGCAAAAATTGTTCAGGAAAGTGTTGACTTGGCTTCCAAATTCCCCAGATCTTAATCCAATCAAGCATCTGTGGGATGTGCTGAACAAACAAGTCTGATCCATGTAGACCCCACTTTGCAACTTACAGGACTTAAAGGGATAGTTCACCCAAAAATTTCTCACCCTCATGTCGTTCCAAACACGTGAGACCTCCGTTCATCTTCGGAACACAAATTAAGATATTTTATGTCCTTGCTAAGTTTCTGTGCATTGATCATGGTAATATCCTTGCTGTCTATGGGAGGGTCAGAGAGCTCTCAGATTCCATCAAAAAAATTAATTTGTGTTCTGAAGATGAACGAAGGTCTCACAGGTTTGGAACGACATGAGGGTGAGTAATTAATGACATAATTATCATTTTTGGGTGAACTGACCCTTTAAAGGATCTGCTGCTAACATCTTGGTGCCAGATACCACAGCACACCTCATGAGTCCTAGTGGTCTCCATGCCTCCATGGTCAGTGTCTGTTTTTTGGACAGCACAGGGGGACCAACCCAATATGTGACCCTGGACCACAAAGGGATCTAAGGGGGTCCTATTATGCTTTTTCGCTTTTTCAGCTTTAGTTAGTCTGTATTGTTGCTTGTTTGAGCTAAAAAAGATTCTGCAAAGTTGAAAGCCTCAAAAAGTCCACTTTCAAAGGAGATATTTTATTTAACAGAAATACTTTTCAAAAACTACAACGAACGACTCATTTTTGGACTACAACGCATATTTTCTGGGTTTTGTGATATCACAAATATCGACGAATTTTGGACGAGACCTGGTTGAGCTGCACTAGAGAAGGCAGAGAGTGTTATCACTATGTCAGAGACACAATGGCTTTCCCAAGACAGATGAACTTAGATTGGTTACAATCATCCGGGTTGAAATCGCGCTCAAATTTATTTGATTTTGACGCAATATTTACACTGAAGCTCGAAGGCGGCTATGGTAAGAGGCGTGACATTTCCTGACCAGGCCCCGAGTGGTGCCATCACAACGCCACTGGCTCAGTTAACCATTCACAGCACATTTCGTATTTCAGAAGGCGGTCCTTCATTTGATACAGGAACTATTCAATCCGTTCATTCCAGACTGGGGAGAGAGGTTGTAATAACGTAAAATATGTAAAAAATAATGTGTTTTCGAAAAACCTAGTATGAGAGCATGTTCTAGTATAGCCCCCAAAACAATATCAAGACTTTGTAAAAGAGCATAATAGGACCCCTTTACTGTGGAACAGCCGGCGGAGGGGTTTCGGATCGGGATCGGAGGCTCTCCAGACACCGGATGACCGTCTCCTTCCAGTCGAGGTTGGTGGTGTCTTGGAGCTCCGTTGACTGATGGTAAGTGACCCCGAGCCGGAATAGCGTCACGAGGGTCTCCCCATTGAGGGAGCTGGCGAGGGCGAGCAGCACGAATGTCCTCGCGTAGGTGAGCAGGTCGTGGCGATGGACATCGCTCTTTCCTCCATGTTGGTGGGGGGAAACGAATAGGAAAACAAAAGACTTTCAAAACGAAAAACAAACACGGGGAGAAGGGGCGCCGCTTCCTGTCACGGTCTGGTATTTGGTCACATTTCACTACGGTGTGTGAGTGCAGAGTGAAGAATAAGGAACGAGGAGACCAGGAGTACAATCCAAACACAAACTTTAATAACATCAAGGGAACCAGGAAAACACACATAGCAAAGGATGTAGACATATACAGACATTCACAATACCGGACGACCAAACTTAGAACAGGGCTCACTATAAATACACAGGACTAAGGGATGGGATGATGAGACACACCTGGAACTAATGAAACAATAAACATAATTAGAACAGGAACAGGAAGAACCGAATAAGGGCATGGAAACACATGGGGAGCAAAACACACACAACACTGAACAGAGTCTGACAAAGGTGGTCTATGTTATGCCTGATCAGTATATATTATATAATTATATATATATATTATATATATATTATTATATATATATATACCCTGTATATATACAGCAGCACAAGTGTTTTAACATTAATAATAAAATTACTTTCTTGAGCATCAAATCAGCATATTGAAATGCTTTCCTGTAGTCATGTACGATGAGTGTGGAGTTACGACTGATGCGAATTTAGTTTTGCCATTATGTTATTAGTCATTTTAAAATGTAATAATGTTTGACTGTGTTTTTGATTAAATAAATGCAGCCTCGGTACGCATAAGAAACTTCAAACATCAAAAAATCTACCAACCTCAAACTTTTGAATTGTACCACATATAAGCTATTCTTCAAAATATCACCATTCATGTTTCAAAGAAGACAGAAAGTTATATGGGTTCGAAAAAACATGAGCAAATGTTTTTTCAGGCGAACTATCCCTTAAAGATGCCTTTACAAAAAACATAAAAAGTGAAAAAAATAACAAAATCCACATACTGTTTTCCACAAACTCATTTATCACTTTCAAACAGATGTCCTACAGTACTTTGAGGCATACTGAGCCCTGAACTCTGTCAGTGTTGTGAAACGTCAAGGCTTTCCACTTTTCACTTTACTGGCCCCTCACCCCACTTTTACCACATTTAGACAGATAGTTCAGAGAGAACTCTCTCTAGGATTCTCATGCACACTGGTAATTGTCAGGCGACAGGGACACAACTAAATGGCATGCAGTGTCTGGCCTGAAAACGGTGGCCTGGAGCCATTGCCTGAATGCTCTTGCTTGCTTGCTTGTTAGAGTTCTGTTTCCTTTACAGGATTCACAGAGCAGCTTGCTAATCAGCAGGTAGAGGGTTACGAGTCTGTTAATGAGTGCAATTAGTCAATAGCTGAAGAGCTAAGATGTGATTTACACAGGCAAGGGGATGTATCTGCTTTCTCACGCCAAGCCTAAAGACTTAACTAGTACTAAATTACAGGAAGGTGAGGATGGACGCTCTCTGTGAGTGAAGCAAGTGGAATATGTTACATCAGTAAACTGACTGGCTGAAAAGTGAATCTGTGCAACTAAAAACCTTCAGTAGCTACATAACTGCTCTGCCACTCCATTGCTAAACCAGATGCCACACTTGTTCACATTGTAATCATACACTTGTACAACATGGTCAATGTTCTGCTCAAGTGGTCAGGAGTGGATAGTTTTGACACCTGATTCTGTGCTGGAATAAACCGCTCGTCTCTGCGCTTGACAGCCCTTATTATTCAGATCGGATGTGTATTACTACCTCTTTCTGATGATTGAATTTTTTTATGAGTTTGTCATTAGCATGATTAGCACTCTATTTCAGTTGAAAAAATACAGGGTTAAATGGAATTCTACAACTGTATTACAACATTACCATTCAAAGGTTTGGTACAAATAATAGTTTTTCCACATGAATGCATTAAATTGATCAAAAGTGACGACAACCTAAAAAAAAAAAAACTTAAAAAAATGTATCAGCGTATACACAAATATAACATACAACAGTTTCCAACATTGATAAAAATAATAAATGTTTTTTGAGCAGTAAATCAGCATATATTAGAATGATTTCTGAAGGATCATGTGACTTTGAAGACTGGAGTAATGGCTGCTGAAAATTCAGATTTGCCATCAGAGGAATAAATTACATTTTAAAAAATATTCTTAAAAATATTTTTATTTTTAATAATATTTCACTGTACTACTGTTTTCTGTATTTTTATCAAATAATGCAGTCTTGATGAGCATTAGAGGCCCCAAACATATAAAAGGTAGAATAAGGAACTCTGTACTAATCTTGTAAAATATAATTTGATTTGACATGTAACAATGAGCTCAGTTACTGTAGCCAAAATTATTTGTGACGACCCCATAAAATGAAAAGACAAACTTGACAAAAAAATCTGCTCCACCAATATATGATCTGGAGTTATACCAGACACTGAAACTGTCATTAAAGTCTAGCGTGAATAGAAATAGTCTAGCGTGTGTATGTGTGTGTGGTCCGCTGTACAGCTGAGATTGACCCTGACATACTGCCTGTATTGACCTCTAGAGACCTTTCACTGGATTCAGTTACAACAGCAAAACCAAATTGGTAATGAAGTGCATGACTGCTATTTCAGCTGCCATCTATTGGTCAACTACAATTATGATTTTACATATGCAAAGAAAGTAGAGAAATAATTCTCTGATTATCTCTAAGAAATAGAAAATATTCTATTTCTTGGCATTATTTTTAGTGGCTAGTTTGCAAGCCATTCAATGTCATTAGGATTTTATATTTAGCAAAATTACTTGACTTAAAAAGAGGAAAAAGAGAATGTTGGCTTGACAAAACAAGGGCAAAAAATCAAGATGGTTTTATTTGGCATGAAATATATTCTAATTACAAATAATTATATATTTGTCTTCATCCAGGTCTATTCTAGGCTTCTGAGCTTATTTTACGACTTTATGGGACACAATGAATAAGAGTGAGTAAGATTTCCTGGAAATAAGAGTTCTAGTGGCTGCCAGTTTCAGAAAGAGAAAGACAGAAAGGTCTAAGAAAAATTTCACATAGCAGCAGATTACAGATATCAGTCAAATATGGAGTGCTAAAAATGTTCTGTTTATACACTATATCTGAAGTAACTTTTCAGGACTCACAACCAAATTTAGTGAGAACGATTAATGCATACACTATGTGCTGCATGAAAGAAACCATAGTCTTGACAACTAGTTATCTGTCACTCATTGACGTATGTGTGGAAAGAGGCACATGGTTTGCTGGTTATTCTTTGCGGTCAATCACTAAAGTTAGTACTGTCAACCTCTCAGGTTATCAAAAAAGTTTGAAAATAGGGGTATTTTGCGATTCCCGAAGGAGACAAGAAAGCCCAAGTGGTCTCTCAAGAGTTACCAATGTCTCTTCATTCCCTAACAATCCCTATCAGGAGGACCTGAAAGTGAGCAGTTGTTAATTGACCACCTGTGGAACTCAGGAGCAGCCGTCCGATACTGATGTCCGTGAATAGAACAGGGAGTGTGGCTGGAGTGCGTTCTTCCCGTCTGGCACAGCGTTAAGGCTCCTAAAACCAGGGACCATTACAGCCAAAGACATTTACAGACTTCAGGGTTTATGCTGCTTGAAATATAATACTCACATGTATCTCTCAAGCCAAGAATTTAAGGACATAGTCTGACTTTCACCGAGAAGGATGATGTAAATCACAATGGCCGAGGAAATCTTTCACTGAAAATAACTCCGCAAAAATCTTGGCGATTAAAATAAATGCTGACATGTCTCAGATGATCAATGATTGATATGCATCACCTGTGATGTATTACTAATAATAAGTAAATACGATCACATGCGAGTTAACCACAGTGAATCCTCAAATGGGACAGCCACAGATTTTGGTCTATAAATATTGAAAGCATTTAGGACACTGATCAGGCTGGATGTCCAGTCACGAACTTTGACTATATATTTTAAAAGGGGAATTCACAAATAAATTATTCCATGATAAAAATAAATGTATTTATAATCAATATAGAAATTAATGCACTGCAGTGCTATTCATATTACATGAGCCATACAGAGTGGATAAAATTAATATGCACTTTGAAAAGCACACAAACTTTATGACAAACTTAAACTAAAATTTAAATATAAAAAATGCTAAAAGGCTATGCAAAATTTGCTAAATCTTATTCAAGGCTAATTCAAAATATTAATAAATACTATAATAGCATATAAATAATACTAAAATAACATTGCTTTGAAGTGGTTGCAACCACACCACATGGATAAAAAAAAATACAAAAAAAAAAAATAGTGGCAAAAAATGTACCAAAAAGCAATTGAATTACAAATAACAAAACTACAATCATAAAAGGAAGACAATGTTCTACAAATCTATGGTAGATCACTGCTTCAGAGCAGATGGATGGTAACAAGAACGGTTTCTAACGCGCTCATAACCAGCAACATTTAAATTGGTGCATAACGTACACAAATGTGCAAACAACAATGGACATGGAGCTAGAAATAAACACACAATACAACACAGTATATATGATGTCATAAAACAATAAAAGCAGGAAACTGAAGAGGGTTGATTTGTTGGTAATGACTGGCAATGTTACACTGCAAAAATGTTTAAATAATACAAAAAAAAATTCCACTGATTAAACCTGGTGCCTTGAAAAGTCTGGTTATTATTCATTCGACTCCAAGAACTTAGATGGACTATATTAGAAAAACCATATATTTTGCTTAGTTCACCAGGTAAACAAGCCCCATTGCAAAACCCTGAGGAGAACCAGATTGTTTGGAAAACTTAAATAAAAAACATGACAATGAGCAGACCTGACTTGTGTTAACTCAGTGACGCAATATGATAATTAAAAAATATATTTTTTTTTGCGAAAGCACAAAAAGTCTGATCAGAAGTCAGTATTAGTATGTTCAGATAAAGTGAACAAAAGTAGTGGTGCCAGATACAATCTGGGACAGTGTAAAGGCATCATGTTCGTGGCTTATGACATTCAGGACACCACGTTAAAAACCCAACAACAAATATGACTGGCTGGGTGGTCCCACCAAGCATTTGCAATTGATTACCAAGGTCCTATTACCCCTTCTCAACTACGAGCAAAACTATTCACTAAAGACTCTATTAAAAATAGTTTTTATATTATGAAACATATTAACTTAGAAAATAATACTATATGTATACATGAACCTATATTAAAACATTCTGTAAAACATAACTTGTCAGAGATCAAAAAAAAAAAAAAAAAAAATAATGCAAAACTACCGTTTAAACACCCAATGACCTTACTGTAAAATGTAATCAATAATAACCAATAACCAATAACCAACAGAAACTTTGCTAGATTTACAATGTTAATGCATCATCACAGACTGTGAAATGGGTCCAAAGCATCAAATGTTTGCTTGAACGTGATGCTGCATCCACACCAATAATGGACTGTGTCAGATATACGATTCAATCTCAACTCGTTGTATCAGGCAGCAAAAACAATCATGCACCTTTCTGAAAAAAATTGTATGATAATCATAGCACTGTTATTCTCTAAGTATCCATGTACATGAACAACCATGATGGAAAGGAACATCAAATAAGTGCTATAACATATAGTGACCAACTATCTTTTTATGAACAACTATTTGGACCACAGTGGTTAAATCAGGCCTTTAATTACATAGCTGTCTGCATTCATAGCAGGCTATGGAAAAAAGCGTGCATGTCTTCAAGCAAACAGCTTGAAGGGTGTTGAGACTGCGGCCTTGCCAGCGGCAGAGAGAAACATTCCAGAGGTGTGAGTTCACATGTGATAGTGGGGCTGCAGGGTGCTATGTGGCGGCTTTCTCAAGGGATATGTTTTTCCCATCAGGGGCTTTCCAGAGAGCAGGAACAACTGGGACGACTGAGAAAGGAAGTGTTAACACCTGCCACCCGGAACTCAACAACATTAAACAGATTACTGAGGGACGAGTACGAAATACAAGATTGATTAATGCGTTTGATGATGTGCGGTTAACTTTAATGTTTTATTTAGAGCATCTGGATTTGTTCGCATCAGGATTCACGGCCTATAAATCCCAAAACACTTTTCATGAGCTACACAGCCAAGTATGGTGCTATTACCAATCCAGAACAGAGTGTAAAACTGGGAGCAGCCAAAAGCATATTTTAAATAAACACGTATTACTGTTGCACAAGGTGAATACACAAAGAGAAATAATAGGTTTGGCTCTTGCAGACGACTTTAGAGCCAGGAAAATACTCTAGTATCTTCTTAACAATCTGCTCACCCAAGTGTTAAATGTATACAGACAGTGATGACAACCGTAGACAATTATACTGTCTATTCCTACCTGAAACACAATCTTCCAAGGCAGAATACTGCTACCTAGTGCAGACCTGGCTTACAATGCCTCCTACCAACAAACTAACTCATTATGCTGGCATGTCTTGAGATTTCAATACAGAGTTTATGGAAACTGCCACGCCGACTGGGAAAGCTTTATATATTGCATAATGAGATAAAATAGCCTTTTGTTCGGTGAAACAACCGGAGCACTGGAAAAATACTAAGTGTACGAACAAATATGCGCTGAGCAAATTAGTACACGTAACTTGCACACGCACAGATGGCAAAAACACTTCATGGAAGTTATAAGTAACAGTCTTCTCCCATATCTATACGCAAAATCTTTGCCCATTTGATGTTACGATGGCTAGTGACAGTAATTCGCGACATGAGACTGTTGTCACACAACTCCTCTGGGTTCACTTAGGAATGAATTGTTAAGAGTTTCACACTATATGTCCATATTTGTTGACAAAAAAAAAAAAAAAAAAAAACACTAGGATGAAATACAGCTAAATCACATTTAATCTGCCTTTTTAAACACATGTAAAATGTTCTAACAACATATTCTACTAAAACGGTGTAAACTTTGATCTATGACATCCTTAAAGATAGTAATCACCCCAAAAATGAAATTTTTTTGTCACAGTTACTAGAACCCTCATGTTGTTCCAACACCTGATATGTTTCGTATTCTTATATAACTGTAAAAACACAAAAGGTATATTTGAAGAAATTTTGAAGAGCCCACACAGCTGTTGGATCCCCACCCGCCACAATTACTCAGTAGGGAAATAAATACATATATCAGAAGTACAACATTCCCATCACAGTATTGCAATTACCAGCTTCTTCCAAATATCTTGCTTTTAAGTTCCACATAAAAGAAAGCAAACTCAAAACGGGTTTAAACAAAAAAGAAACACACAAATTAGGGCTGACGATAAACGCAAATGACAAATTTGTAACATTTTTGGTTAACTATCACCTTTAAAACTGTTTGAGTATAAGAACACCCTCAAGATTTGGAATTGTGATTTTAAGAATGACCACAACAACCACCATTCTTACTAACTACCCAATAAAAATGGTAACACAAGTAACAATGTTAAAACACAATCATTAGGGAAAATTAAGAACAAAAACATCTCCATACACTGAACAAAACCACCTCTGTGAATCTAATGGTCACCATTTTGCCATAGAGACACTCAAAAATACTGTTTTTAAATAAATGCTGTTACGTTAATTAAACTTTATCTAGTCATACAAAGGAGCCTGAAAAATAAAATAAATATTTTCAGTTGTTCCACAATATATTATTAAGAAACCATTTTAACTCAGTGTAGAACAGTATTCTCATTTTTACATTAGATAAATACAATAATTACTGTTTCCTGAGCATAAAATTAACATATTAATTGAATATTCTGAAGGATCATTATGAACAAAAGCTGATTTGAAATTTCATTATCAGATATATATATATAATATATATAATAGAATAAAAAATGATATTAAAATAAAAATAAACTACTAAAATATAATAAAATATATACATATATAATATATAACAACACAGTTATTTATACAATAAAAAGTAATAAACTATTACATTTATAATAAACTACAGCATATTTCAGTTTTTAACTGTAATTTTGATCACATAAATGGACATACCATTGATGAGTGTAAGACAGCACTAAATTCTTCACAAGCATTTAAAAAAATCTTACCTACCACCCGCCCACACTAATTTGCCATCTTTACACCAATCAGATACATATGATTTAAAACAGCAAATGTCACATTTTGTGTCTTAACAAACAACTCATGAATGCACAACAAAAAAAACAATGAACTAAAAAAACCCATATATGTTAACTTAGAAGAAGGATCAGAAAAATAATGAATTCAAATAATAAGATACACATACCGGGTAATAAAATTTGGCAAAAATATACTAAGTGATTAAGTAAATCCCAGTCTTAATAATAAGAGACAACTTATAAAGACAAAAAGCCACTACATATTGATTTCCCCCAGAAATGTTTAAACATTAAGGCACTATCAAAATATTGCTTTGTTTGTTTAAGAATACCAACAATTACTGACATATGACAAACAAAGGGCTCAACCAAATATCTATGTGGCATTTGAGGGTTAATTATGTGCCTCTGGACAGTTGGCCAATGAGCACGGTGAGACCCAAGATAGCAGGAAACCTGTTTGTAAGCAATCAGAAAATCTCATCAATAACTGTGCAACACTACTCAGCTGCTGTCAAGGCAGTGATACTTAGTTAATTCCCTCAATAAAAGAAGTGAGGTAAAGTGATAGCGGCATGGATCTACAGGGAGCAAAAGAATGGTGGAGCCCTTAGGATGTGGGCAGGCTACTGTTCAAAGAGGTTGCAGATGTCTAGCCAAACGATGAGCTCATGAGTTTCTGCAGGGACCACAGTGGAGGGCTGGGGTGTATTTTCCATCCCTTCGCTCTTCCAAGCACTCTCAGATCCTCGTCTCTGAGGTGGCTCCTTACAGACCTTGTGTGTAGCGCGGCGGTGGGTGTCAAAGCCGCTGAAGAGAAAACCTCCTAACCCCCTTCTGACTATTATCAAGAGCTTTTGCTTTACTCATCAGCATCACAAGCCTGAGGTGAACTTTCATCCTATTGTATTAAATACAACAGACAAAACATATCTGTCTGATATATATCAAACATGACAAGATGAATGAGGTACTTAGATCTGTGAGATATCCTGATAAGATTACATCTTCTGTGATAAGTGTAATTATCCAATTAAGAAATTACGCAGCTAAATGTAGTGTAACAAATGTAAAACTTTAAAAAATAAAAAAAGCCTATAATTTTATAAAATAATAAGAATCCCAGCAGTTAAAAGTATACCCTAATAATATAAAGTTGGAAGAGAAGAAGGTGCGACAGAAAGTGCTAGTGGTTATCGTAGATAACTATTTGGTGATAACACAGAACTCTATTCCTGTAATATAACATATAATAATATCAGCGCAAAAAAAAACCCACAGACAATATTTTAAGAGGCTATGTTTGAGAAACAAACACATGTTGTAAAATTTGGACCCCATTGTGACCATTTCATTTTGTGTGAGACCAACAAAATGCTTGAAATTTTATTTTATTTTCAGTACAGGCTACCGCAGCATAAAAAGACAGTCAATAAACGGTGAGAGAACAAAAATAAATGCAGGGTGCGTGACATAAGATTATCATTATTGGGAGGATACTATCCCTTTACGATTCTTAAACATTCCACACAGAAACTGTCCCAAAAGGTTGCTCATTTTGCACAACATCATACTGTGCGTTGAATAAGCACTCAAAGTCAAGTCATTAAAAAAAAATGTCAATACAGTGGAAAATGTGGAAATCCCCAAAACAACCAACAATGGCATCAGACACGCTGCGGTTGATTGGAAAGCCCATTCTTTTGCATCTGCAACAGAAAAAGTCTAACCGTACTTGCTGACCAAAAAGGACTAACAAAAGAATATAACAAATGGGGAGTGCAGGATCCTCCAACAAAAACTGAACAACAGGGTAACAGCTAAATAAGTGATAAAAAATTGCTATTGGAACCAGACATCAGCAAAATCACACAACACAAACAGGAACTCTCTGATGTTTCCCAACCATCCAGGAAATTTTACCATAGATCATGAAAACTCAGTAAAGTAAGTACTACGACGACTATGAATAGTATCATAGTAGCAAAGAATTAGAGAAGGTAGTGGAAAGAAATGAGAACTGAGAGATTTCTAATAAGTGAACGATTAGCAGTTCCCATCGCTCACAAAAATCAAGCAAAGCCCAAAAAAAAAAAAGAAAACAAATCATTATAAATACCAAAAACGCACATATAATCAGATTCAGTCATAAATTCCATGGATCTAATCTTATGTTAAAAACAGATGAAGAAATATGGATAAATAAAGGCATAAACTGACATGAAAATGTATGAGTATTAAATTAATAGTATACTAATAAAAATAGGTAAAAATATAAAGGGGACATAATATACAAAAAAAATGTAATTACAAATTTTTTTCTACAATTAAAGAAAACAAACGTGCTGTGTGATTAAATGTTCTATATCACCACCTTTAATAACTAAAAAGAGTTCAGAACTTGTGATATATGTAATGTAATTTACTTTAACCTCTGACAAATTAAAACAATAGAAGCTAACAACATATCGGCTGAGCCAAGAAATTACCTCTGAGAGACCTACAGTAAAAGAAAATAGGCAGCTAGCATATGTCAAGCACACATTTTTGGACCGAGAAAGAGGGAGACATATTTACAACCCTTAAAAGAATTTAACATAAATCAAATAGACAGGCAAAAACATTCAACATCATGAATGACAATAAAATACATACATTAGTTTATTCAGAATATGATTATTTTTTTATTAAACTAAAAGAGAACCACAGTATGAAAACATATATAGTAAGTCTAAAATCTGAAAAAAAGTGGTTGGTGTAGACTGACTCCAAGTTTTTTAAATAAATAAAAAAACAACAACAACAACATTTTAAAGCTGTTAAATCTGTCATAGCTCTGAGCTAATGAGCTTTTATATTTTTATTCTGTCAAACAAATACATGGATATTGCACAGACCATGATTGGTATACTAATGTATTACTAAATATCTAAAAGTTTGACAATGTCACACAGCTCATACTCTGCCATACCTCTGGATTTCTCTCTTCTGTAAAATAATTCCACATTTGTATCCCCCGATGGAAGAATTAATGACAAGAACTGATTCATAACTCTCATAAAACGTACAAGGCTGGTGACAAAGGGAGCAGTTTACACCTAGAGAGACTAAACTTTCAGAAAAATAAGGACCTTTTGGAAAGCCACCCAAAGGCATAAAACCCCAAAAGTTTAACATGGAAATAAAATTAAGATTTAGAGGTCACAGGGTCACGAATTGGTTCCTTTTCCATTCGCCTCTGTGGTTGAAAACACCTCTCTGGTTTTCTCATTCAGAACAGGAGCCCTTCACATTTGTCATTTTAAGTGCTGTTTTTGCAATGGATATCAAAATGATTAATATGCTTAAATGAAACAATTACAGATAGGCATTTTGAAATAAGTCGAAACTGTAACTCTTAAAAATAGAAATAACAAGTCTTAATATTACTCACAATTTTTTTTTTAGAACTTTTACATTATTTCCCTGCATTCACACATACAAAGCAACTGTGTTTTGGCTATTCATGCCTCTATAAGGCTAGATCAGTGGGTTTAATTTTCTCCAAGCTCATTTGGATCAAAAATAAAAAGCCAAAACAAATTAATTCAAAGAAAACAAAGAGTGCGCTCCAGGAGACTCAAGTAGCTGCTCTTGAAAACAAAGTACCCTCAACAAAGGGTCTCATCCATCTATTAATGCCCCAATTATCCCGCTCTGTAAAAGGATGGGAATCATCTAAAAAGGGGGCGTAGAAACAGAAGAGAGAGAGAGAGAGAGAACAGAAGGTGACTGGAGTATTTTGCCCCAAGGTTGAATCTTCAGCCAAGAGCCCTAAAGATAGAGAACAGTCCCTTTCTGTGTGTGTGAGGCTACGACGGTCCAAAACAAACAAGGGCTCTCTTTCAAGTGCAGTATTGGAATACTGAGCACCTCGCTCCTATCACCTCACCCCCACCGCTTCACCCTGCTCTCATCAGCACAAAGGTCTTGAGCAATGTCACCCAAACATCAGTACAGAGGAGCTAATGGTGCGTATCTGAACACAGGCTATAGCTCAATAATAAGTTGACGCCCAAAGCCTCCCATAAGCAGAGGCCTTCAATGCTCTTGATATAAAGATGATGGGTTCATAAACTACTTTCTTCTTGTTGAGTAAACATTGGTCATTCTACAAAACATAAACCTTTTTTTTCTCCAGTTAATGAATTGTACTGTGCTATCTTATGATAAATGAATTCATTTTAATATATTAAAGGGGTCATATGATGCAATTTCAAGTTTTCCTTTCTCTTTGGAGTGTTACAATCTCTTGCATAAAGAAGATCTGTAAAGTTGCAAAGACTAAATTCTCAAATCCAAAGAGATATTTTTTTAAAAGTTAAGAGTCAGCCACGCCTACGTATAACGGCTCGTTCTAACACGCCCCCACCTACATCACTATGTGGAAAAATTAGCATAATGCCGCACAAATGTGCACGCAAAGAAAGAAGGTGTAACTTTTATTCTCACTGTAGTTTTGACGCTGCAGCCATGTCCTGAAGACGCTGTGTGCTTCGTTGTGAAAGTGAAACTACTTTGTTTGGGTCTCCAAAAGAAGGACAATATCCGCTCGTCATGCCTAGATCTGTCTGCGCTGGTTCGCTGAGGGAATACATCAATTTCACCTGGACGACGCGGGGGGGGGAGGGGGGGGGATTCCAGCCCGGGGTCGTCACATGTGGTTGCCGCTCATTCGTCGGATCTGCCGGGCGCGCCGTTCTCGACCCCACCACCTCAGCTCACTCTATCCCGGCCTCAGCTCACTCTATCCCAGCCTCAACGCACGCTAAGCCAGGGCTTCCCCTCACGCTAGGCCGCTGAGTTTTTCGTTGTGAAAGCGAAACTACTTTTTTTGGCATTCCAAATGAGGACACGACTAGAAATAAGTGGTTAAATTGTATTTACAACACTCTTCCAGAACAGTTTAACCCAAATATCCAAATGTGTGCAGCACATTTTATGGAGCACTGTTTACGATCCTGGGAGAGTAACTTTAGACTACAATGCCGGCTGTTCTGACTCCCAGTCTGTAAGTACGTTTTCATTTAAAGGATTGCCACTGATGATTCAAACGCGAGTTTTTTGAGCAGTGTAGAGTAGAGCTTGTTGTTGTCATTTCTCTGATCACAAATGCAGACAGAGTTTTATTGTTTACGCGGCGCGATGCAATGCAATGCAACGCAATGCGTAAAAGACAGTACAGGGTGCATCTCAATAATTAGAATGTCGTGGAAAAGTTAATTTCTTTCAGTAATTCAACTCAAATTATGAAACATTGTGTATTAAATGAATTCAATGCACACAGACTGAAGTAGTTTAAGTCTTTGATTATTTTAATTGTAATGATTTTGGCTCACATTTAACAAAAACCCACCAAACCCACCATGAATTACTGCATCAGTGCGGCGTGGCATGGAGACAATCAGCCTGTGGCACTGCTCATGTGTAATGTGCAGCCCAGGTTTCTTTGATAGCGGCCTTCAGGTCATCTGCATTGTTGGGCCTGGTGTCTCTCATCTTCCTCTTGACAATATGGGAGAATCTATGGGGTTCAGGTCAGGCTAATTTGCAGGCCAATCAAGCACAGTAACACCATGGCTATTGAACCAGCTTTTGGTGCTTTTGGCAGTGTGGGCAAATTTTCCTGCTGGAAAATGAAATCAGCATCTGCATAAAGCTTTTCAGCAGAAGGAAGCATGAAGTGCTCTGAAATTTCCTGGTAGATGGCTACGTTGACTGTGGACTTAAGAAAACACAGTGAACCAACACCAGCAGATGACTGGCAGCCCAAATCATCACTGACTGTGGAATCTTCACACTGGACTTCAAGCAACATGTTTTCTGTGCCTCTCCACTCTTCCTCCAAACTCTGGGACCTTGATTTCCAAATTAAATGCAAAATTAACTTTCATTTGAAAAGAGGACTTTGGTCCACTGTGTTTTCTGAAATCCACAGTCAACGCAGCCATCTACCAGGAATTTTAGAGCACTTTCCTCTTCCTGCTGCAGACAGCTTGTTACTGTGTTTGATTGGCCTGCAAACTCGCCTGACCTGAACCCCATAGAGAATCTATGGGGTTTTGTCAAGAGGAAGATGAGAGACACCAGAACCCAACAATGTAGATGACCTGAAGGCCGCTATCAAAGCAACCTGGCTTCAATACCACCTCAGTGAAATAGCAGTGCCACAGGCTGATTGTCTCCAGGCCACGCCGCACTGATGCAGTTTCCCATCAAAAGAGGCCCAACCAAGTCTTGAGTACATGTACATAAATGAACAATACTTTCCAGAAGGCCAACATTCACTAAAAATGTTTTTTTTATTGGTCTTATGAAGTATTCTAATTTGTTGAGATAGTGAATTGGTGGGTTTTTTGTGAAATGTGAGCCAAAAATCACCACAATTAAAAGAACCAAAGACTTAAAACACTTCAGTCTGTTTGCATTTAATTTATTTAATACACGAGTTTCACATTTGAGTTGAATTACTGAAATAACTGAACTTTTCCACGACATTCTAATTTAATGAGATGCACCTGGTATAAGTCATTATAATCTGTAATTATATCCCCACTGGATGCAACAAATGCCTAATGGGTTTTAATGTTTTTGTCTCGTCGCGCCAGCCGGACACGGCATCAACAGTATGTGAGGGGCGTAACATTTCCGTCTCACACTTGAGGTATTCGGCCAATCACAACACATTGGATAGCTGGCCAATCACAGCACACCTTGCTTTTTCAGACCGATGAGCTTTGTAAATCGACGCGTTTCAAAAAGGCCGGGCATAGAGGAGAAACAATAATGTACAGTATGTGGACAATAATGTGTTTTTTTAACTTTAAAACGCATAAACACATTTCCATTACACTAAACACAAAAATATGTTATTTTTAAGCAGCATCATATATTACCTCCCTTTAAGGAACATAATATGGCTTTATTAAGGTAATTGCGCTTTACATTTTAACATTATAAGTTTTATACTTTATAAGCTATACACTACCAAAGTTTGGGGTCAGTAAGTTTGTTTTTTTGCAATTTTTTTAAATTGTATATTTCCACAAAAACAAGCAAATAATAAGCAAAACTGTTTTCAACATTGATAATAATAGAAAATGTTTCTGAGTAGACAAATGAGATGGTGTCTGAAGGATCATGTGACTCTGCAGAACTCAAATCACAGGAATTTTAAACGTTAAATATATTAAAATAAGAAAACAATTATTTTAAATTGTTGCGATATTTCACAATTAACCATTTCTACAGTTTTTTTTAATACAGCCTTGGTGAGCACAGATTTCTTTTAGAGAGAGAGAGAGAGAGAGAGAGAGAGAGAGAGAGAGAGAGAGAGAGAGAGAGAGAGAAGAGAGAGAAAAAAAAAATTTTACAACCCAAAACTTTTGAACGGTAGTGTAGTTGACTCAAAAATGAAAATTCTTTCATCATTTACTCACCCTTTAAACAACAGCTTCAACAAAAGCTATGAGGAAGCCAATGTATAATTACTGATTTTTGTGGTTTTGTATGGGATGTGTTTTTGGATTTGGATTTCTGTGTTTGTTCCAGAGGTTTGTGAATCTGTATCGCTTTCCCATGGACTTCTCCTGCAGACAGGAAATTATCTCACACTGATCTTTGGCCTGGCTGGAAATCAGAAAAACAGGCAAAGCTTAAGCTGACATATTCAAGCTGCATCATCGTAGAACAAAAGGACAACAGAGGACAGTTGAAAAAACCCATGTTGCACTGTACTGTGCTTACTCACAACTACTGAAAACTAAACATCTGATGCTTAAAACTGAACTAAAGATATGCCACCAAACTTCTGCAATAATTTTTTTTTAAATTAAAATGTATTCCACAAAAATCATCTTTATGTAACTGACGTGGTCCCATAATGTGGTGAAATGTGTGGTCCGTCTGTGTTGGGACAAGACACTTGCACCCCTCTACTGTGATACTGGCTTGCTGTCATCAAATAAAGAAAAAAAAATGTATAGAAAGACTCACAGGAATAAGTGAAAATGACATGCACCATGCTGGCTCTCATTGCACACATGCTGCTCATATTTCACAGGATCTTCTGTTCTGAGCGTGAGCATGACAGAATGGAACTCTGTTTAACAGAAAAGTGCTTCACTGATGACTGGCATGGACCCGACTGGCAATATGGAGGTTATTTCAACTTTAGATGATCTAATCTGAACAGAAATGATGCTTAAAGACCTCATGAAATCAAAATGTCCCAACTAAACCTCCCACCGTTTCAATAGGAAACGAAGATTGTCAAATATTCAAGGTCTAAAACAATCAGCACTTTTCGCTAAACTCCTCTAAATATCCAGAGGTGCTGATAGTTGATGTCCACACTCTAGCCTATAGAGGGTCACTGACTAAAAATCACCTACCCCTTCAGTTAACACAAGCAAACAAGGCAATATCTTAAGCATGACGTTAAGCATAACGTCGCCTGCAGTGCTACCACATCACTCTTGCTCCGTTACCGGCAACAGTGAGCATTACAACTAGCAGACCTGAACCCAAACAGGCATTAACAGAGCACACCTTGTTCTCAGCTGTGACTTAAGGAGAAAAGCTCCTGCAGTTAGACATCAACGCAAGTCGTGATTTACTTCGGACATTAAGACCAGCCATGTCACTCACAACTTTTATAGACACTTCAAATTTAAGGACCATGTAGCACAAATGTTCCTATATTTTCAAACCTGTTTGGAAGAAAGCTCCTTTTTTCTGTGGATCATAAAAGATTGCTTTCAATGTGAATGAAAGGCAAAGGGGTCCAAAACCACACTTGCAAACATTTGTACAAATATCATTTTGTGTGTGTGTGTGTGTGTGTGTGTGTGTTCAACAGAGTAAATTTTTGAATTTTTTTTTGAAATTAAAAATTGTTTGATTTGGAGAAACAGATTGGGAGAAATGTAGCATTAAATCACTTGCTCACCAATTGATCCTATGCAGTGAATGGGTGCCGTCAGAATGAGAGTCTAAACAGCTGATAAAAACATCACAATAATCCACAAGTAATCCATACAACACCAGGGGCCCGTTCTTCGTACGTCGCTAACTCACTTAGCTGGATTTGATTGTTGACGATTTGGCATGATCTTGGATTGTTTGGTTCTTCGAAGCTCATCCCGGAGTTGCTGCCATAGCAACAAGTCCGTAAGCTTAAACCTGCTCTGGAGAGGCTTATTTCATATAAACAGGATTAGATTGTATCTTTTTAAGCAGAATTGATGCTTAAAATCTGTCTGCTACCACTGCTACTTTATTACAAGAATACCCTACTAATCCAGGGACAATAATAATCATTTAAAAATGTATTTAAAGATAATATAATAATGTTGTGTAGTCTTTTATACTATAGACACAGCCAGTTTTACTCACTGAAAGATTTATTCATCATAAAAGTATTATTTCATAATTGTATTCGAATCTTACACCCATGCTATACAGATAACATGATCTTGACCCTTAAGACACTTTAATTAATGCTGTCAAGTAACACATCTGTTCAAATATAAAATTTAATTAGTTGCTAATTACTACATTGAAATAAAAATGAAAAGCCTGTACAAATATTAGAAATCGTGAATATAAATAATTGGGAATCATGTAAAAATTTAAATAAAATAAAAACAGTGCAAATTTCATTTATCTATTATAACATTTATATAGTTTTGTTCATTTGGATGTTTCCTTTTAAAGGTCCAGAAATTTGTTAAGTTTTTCGTCAGGTGTCTTTTTTAGTTATTTGATGTCATTACGTTGCTGTCTTGCCGTCAGCCAATCCCTGCATTGCTGATCGTGGTTTCGAGTATCGATCATACATCCCTTTTAACCAACCCATGAACGCGCATTATCTCAGATAACTAATCCAGCAGACTAACCTCACAAAAGTTGCGTTCCGTGAAGAACCTAATTATCAGATTCTGATTAGCGTGTGGATATCATCTTGTGTGACGTTTCATCTCGGATGTATAGCGACGTCCGAATAAGGCCCCCAGAACATTATTAATGTCTTGTGATGTGAAAAGTTGTGTGTTTGTAATAAACAAATCCTTCATTAAGGCATTTTACCTTTAAACCGATGCCATGAAAAGTCCATAATCCATGATAACTTTGTTGTCGTCTCATATCAGTCCACCAAACTATTCAACTGTTTTGGTCTGCAATTGCTTGTTAATGGTTTGAAGTTATATACATCTTAATTATGGACTAATTCTTTACAAACACACTGTTTTTTGTTTCACAAGATGTTAATTGATGGACTGGACTTGTGTGGATTAGTGTGATGTTTTTATCAGCTGTTCGAATTATCACTCTGACGGCACCCAATCACAGCAGAGGATCCATTGGTAAACAAGTAATTTAATGCTACACTTCTTCAAATCTTTTCCAATGAACATTTTAAGCAAATTTTCATTTTTGGGTGAACTATTCCTTTAAGATTGCTACACTTCAAAATCAGGCTTTTAATGCACTATTAAAATTAATCAGAAAATACCATAAATCAGATGTGCTTTTAAGCAGGCAAAATCCAGAACCACTTAAATAGTTCTCAATTTCACATTTTCTGGTTCTGTCAGGTTTGCAGAAAATTTTTTCTAATGGATCAAGCACATTCAAAGCGCATGGTTTCAATTTCAAAATGTTCCACAAAAGGTCAAAAGGAAACGATTCAATCACAAAAAGGAAAATATCTTCCGATATACTTTTGTAGTTGATGCTTCCACTCCTCCTATAAAATTAATCTGATCTGGTTGTTATTGGCAGCTGAAAGTTATTTTTACAGGAAAGGGAAACAATCTAAAGTGCTCTGGCAGTGTATCAATGGCTTGTAATGAATGAGGTTTATCTCACACCTTCGATCTTCCTCAACAGTGAAACGAGATGATTTTTAACCACAAGCACAACGTTTATGTTGAGCGACAGCCCTGAGTGGCAATTCCTAGCAGAATAAATTTTTCCACATGTTCAGCTAGTTTGTTGTAAAATGACGTCTTTGAGAGAAGACATCTCAAAGACATTGCGATTCTTCGCGATGGAGCCGACGTTGATGGCTGCCTCCGTGGCGTGCTCCGCAGTTGTTTTTGTTAGTTTGTCCTGTCTTTAGTTATATCCCTGCAATCAGTTTCACCAAAGATGAATTGCTTGACATTCTGAAGTACACACCACCCGATATTTCACAGTTTTTTCGATTATTCTGATGTTTTGCTGGACATTGTAGTCGGGGGAGCTGCGGCGCTGATCAAGTGCTTCAGGACGCGCAGACGGGGGAAGAGAGCCGGCGCGCTCGTGAAGCTCAGGCAGAGCGGATTCAGAACGCCGTTGCCTAGCATCCATCTGGCGAACCTCCGCTCTCTACCCAACAAAACGGACGAACTCCTTCTGCTCTCCCGGATAAATAAGGTTCACTGCAAAACTCAGACAGCTCCGTTAGACCAAAGAAGATGCTTACAGGAAGGGGGAAAATGTCTTGTATAAACAGGCTAAATACACACTGGAAAAGGAGATCAGATTGGCAAAGAGGAATTATTCTGAAAAATTTCAGTTCTCTTCCAGTGACTCAGCATCAGTGTGGAAAAGTCTGAAAGAAATAACCAACTACAAGACACCATCCCCCAGCACTGTGGAGAATCAACAACTGGCAGACGATCTGAATGAGTTCTACTGCAGGTTTGAAAAAACACCCCACACCCGCCCTGAACACCTCTCCACACAACCATTCACACCTCCAGCAACCCCCCTCTCCCCCACACCTGCAATTCAGATCAGCGAAGACGAGGTGCGCCAGGTCTTCCGGAAGCAGAAAGGAAAAAAGCACCAGGCCCAGACAGTGTTACACCAGCCTGTCTGAAATCCTATGCTGACCAGCTGACCCCCATCTTCACACAGATCTTCAACAGATCACTGGAGCTGTGCGAAGTCCCTTCATGCTTCAAACGCTCCACCATCATCCCCATCCCAAAGAAATCCAAAATTACAGGACTTAATGACTACAGGCCTGTGGCTCTAACGTCTGTGGTCATGAAGTCTTTTGAAAAACTGGTGCTGGCCCACCTGAAGGACATCACTGGACCCTTGCTGGATCCTCTTCAGTTTGCCTACAGAGCAAACAGGTCTGTGGACGATGCAGTCAACATGGGACTGCATTTTGTTCTGCAACATCTAGACAGACCAGGGACTTATGTGAGGATCCTGTTCGTGGACTTCAGCTCGGCCTTTAACACTATCATCCCAAACCTCCTCCTGCCCAAACTAACTCAGCTCTCTGTGCCCACCTCCGTCTGTCAGTGGATCAACAGCTTCCTGACAGACAGACAGCAGCTAGTGAGGCTGGGAAAACTCACATCCAACACCCGCACCATCAGCACTGGAGCTCCTCAGGGCTGCGTTCTCTCCCCACTGCTCTTCTCCCTGTACACCAACGACTGCACCTCTAAAGACCCCTCTGTCAAGCTCCTTAAGTTGGCAGACGACACCACACTCATCGGCCTCATTCAGGACGGTGACGAGTCTGCTTACAGACAGGAGGTTAAAGAGCTGGCTGTCTGGTGCAGTCTCAACAACCTGGAGCTCAACACGCTCAAAACTGTGGAGATGACCGTGGACTTCAGGAGAAACCCCCCTGCACTCCCCCCACTCACCATCATGGACAGCACTGTGACTGCAGTGGAGTCATTCAGGTTCCTGGGCACCACAATCTCTCAGGACCTGAAGTGGAACAGTCACATAGACGCCATTGTTAAAAAGGCCCAGCAGAGGTTGTACTTCTTTCGCCAGCTGAGGAAGTTCAACCTGTCACAGGAGCTGCTGAAACAGTTCTACTCCGCCATCATTGAATCTGTCCTCTGCACTTCTATAACTGTCTGGTTCAGCTCAGCTACCAAATCTGACCTCAGAAGACTACAGAGGGTAGTCCGGACTGCTAAGCGAATCATTGGTACAACCCTCCCTTCTCTCCAAGAACTGTACTCATCCAGAGTGAGCAAAAGGGCTGGCAAAATCACTATGGACCCCTCACATCCAGCACACTCCCTCTTTGAACTGTTGCCATCTGGTCGACGCTACAGAGCACTGAGCACCAGAACGGCCAGACACAGGAACAGTTTCTTCCCTCAGGCAATCCATCTCATGAACACTTGACAATAACTGTGGAACACACACTATTTATTCACTCATACACTTATTTATCTAACACACACACTCATTCTACATTTCAATTTGCACATAATATACCTGTAGATGCAACTGTCTATTGTTATATACCTGTACATACAATTGTCGATTTGTATATTTTTATTCCTTATTTACTTGTTCTACTTTTTATTTTTATTTTTTATTATCTGTGTTTTTTTGTTCTGTCACTGTCATTCTGTTACACTGTGGAAGCTTCTGTCACGAAAACAAATTAAAGTTCATTCTGATTCTGATTCTGAGAATGCCTGAGGAAATATCTTTAGTCGGATAATTACTGGAAACATCTGCCTTCGCCTTTGAATCCCTCTCTGTTTATCCTGCATTATCTCAGGAGTGGTTTTGCCCTCTTATATTTGAGCTCTATGGGCTCAGCGTGTCACTGGGGACTTTAATGCAAGGCATCTGTTAAAAGCTTCACTATACTCTCCTTCCATAGATTCCTTCCTTGTGATGTATAGAGGACTGTCTTGTAAAAAAAAATCCATATGGAAGCTGTAAGTCATGATTTTTACATGAAGTATACATAAAAGACCATGAATGTTAAAGTTTTAAAGCTGATGTGACAAGAGCGTGCCATTATAAGTATAAAACTGACAGCTGCGAAGTGAAGACGCATCTCTATACTCCACAAAAGCAGCATGGAAGTGGAAAAACTGCAAGTAAAATAGAGATAATCAGCATTTAATGCACATTCCAGCACAGGATCCTTAATGTAAATATAACTGATGGGCCCTCAAATGGATGTCAAATGTCGAAATGTGGAAAGTTCTGATCTTCAGGGACTTCTTTGACTTCTGAATGAAATCGAGAGTCTGCTATTCCTCTCAATTGCAAATTTATGAGACTTAAGGAAGCCTGAGACGTGATGACAATTTCACAATAATGTTCACTTGGACAATTTTCTGACTCCCCAAGGCAATCACAAAGACATTATGAGGTAGACAATTTTACGGCCGTACAGGACTATCAAACTGTGGAAAGTGGATGTAAGATAGATTAAAATTCATATCACTCATGTTATTTTTTTCACCAAGTGCCTGAGCAATTTTTGTGGAGTGGAGTTTGTGGGGTAGCCTGCTAAAATAACTGTAAATCGCACCAGCCACATGTGGCTCGAGGAAAAAAAACATGTTAGGCACAGCAAGAAAATAAAACTTAGGAAATAAGGAAAACTCCCGCATACTTTCGGAAGGAAATTAATGATGGTGAAAGAGAGACTTTGTATGGGAAACTGGAACCCGCAAAACCATTTAAGCTTAACACTTCAGATGCATTTTAGAGATTTTAGAAGAATTTAAGATCAGCAATTTGTCTCCAATTACCATTGGAGAGTCAACACTAATTTATGACCTTTATAGACAACCTAAAAAAAGCCCCAAAAAAGAATGTGCCACTCAATGACTGCAGCTGTTTCCCGTACACAAACACACACCATTATCATGGCACACTAGCAAGCACACAAACCAGCCTGCTTTTCTATACACTCAATGTCAGACGGCCAGGTGTGGAATCAATAGCCTGATCTCATTTTTCAAGCAAAGCACATGTGCTCCGGCCCCCTATGAGACTATGGAAAATGACTTGGGGTAGGGCTACTGTTACATGCGTGAACGTGTCCGTGTCAAGGAAGGTCTGTGTTCAAATATTACTCACAGGTGAGGCAGAAAGCTCTGAGTCAGCTCAGAATGAAGCCAGGACTAATAAAAGAAGCAGCCATGGAGACATTTAGCTGCATGTACAGAAATACCAGTCAAAATTGATCCAAAATAAACTACTAAAATCAAATTTTCACTGCATGGTCGGTTACATGTAATTGGAAGCTTACGGTGGATGAGAGAATGAAGTATGCATTGAGTGGCAAATCTGTGCAATTTCTCTCCACTTATAATTAGGGCTGTCAATCACATATATCAATATTTAACAGTACATAATCTCAATTTTGTGCCATTAATGCATTCCTGTTTAAGAAAATAAAACTAAATAATAGTGCTGTGTGTAATTATTAGCTTTACTGTAAAAAAAAAAAATCTGTGACATTTATGGTAAAATACCGGCAGCTGTGGTTGCCAGAACCTCACCGTAAAAAATATGATAGCAACATTTTAGGTTTTACATACTTAACTTAAATTCACAATAAAAAAATGTCAATAACTGATGTAATGTTAATATACCAACCTATTGAAGTAGTAATATCTGTTTTGAACTATTGTAATACACTGATGACCACCAAAAACAGTTGGTGATGAGAACGTCACATGATGAATTAAAGCTCATCACAAACAGCTTTTCCACAAGCTGAGGAGGAAAATACTAAGATGCACACAGTGTCATTCACACAAATACTAAACACCATCATAGTTACACACATGATACTAAAATAATGCAATAAACATTAATTTAACAACATTAGATGTAAGAACCCTAATGTACACAACTGAGAAGAAAAAAACTAAGAAGAAAGTTATAGTTATTTAAAACAAAACAAAAAAAAAATCAAATATGAAGTGTCATGCAGGGAATTCTGGTAGTGTTAATTTACTTTTTTCACTGTAAATTATACAATGACTTTTTCACGTCCAAAAAATGTAATTTTAACAGTATGTTACTGTAAAATGACATTAAATGTAATTACAGTTATTCACCATACATACAGTAGTATGGAAACTTACTGTTAAACAATTAACAGGTTTTTAAAGTAGCATTTTTACAGTCCTTTTCTGTTAAAATTACGATCATTTTTACAGTGTTCAGCATTTTGACAAAAATTTCTGCAACAGCTCTGCTTGCTTGTCTCACTTGCAAAAAACAACAGATTCCTTATTTCTTAAGATGCTTCCAAAAACCTTTGACATGCAAGTTTTTGTTTTTGCATAAAAAACAATTAAATCAAAAAGAAAATAATTAAATTCCATCATAAAAAAGTCAGAAATACTTGTTTGTTAGGGACTGAATTATAAATGAATTGATTTATAAATAAAAATAAATTCCCTGTATCACATGTTTTTATGTACATGACGCATAGCTTTAACCAGTTTTTTTAAATCACAAAAACCAGAATAAATTATATTATCAAATGCAATAATGTGCCTCAATGTGGGCAAAAAAACCCCACTAAATATTTTTTAAACTGACATAAAATAAAATATAAATAAATACTTTTACTTTGACAGTCCAACTTCACATACAGTATATTACAATATGAACTAATTCAAGAATTATTTAAATTGTTCATTGATTTATTATTATTGTAGAATTTATTTATTTACAATTTTCTTTTGTATTCAACATGTTATTTGGTTTGTTATTTACTGTTAAAAACCAATAAACATTCATTAAAAAAGAAACTTTTTATTGATTATATAATGTCTCTGTGTTAGGCTAATCAAAAAGAAGGGCCAATATGATAATCTTTTCCACAATTTTACAAAAAGGTAAAGTTCATGGTCAATTTCTTGCTGTTGCTGACAACAACCCTTTTTTTCATGGTGGTGATGTCAGTTATTTCAGAGTGTAAAGGATGAGTAATCTGAGGCCTTGGGGTGAAAGGGTCACCTGAGGTCAACGCAAGCACATCCATCATCAATGGAGACAGGAGAACACTTCAGCCTTGTTCTGACTAATGTTTACCCAGCAGAATCTGTGTGGTGGCCCTGCTTAAGAGGCTGCCCTGGTTTTGTATGTTCCTCACCTCTTTCATTCGTATAATGTGTGCAGAATGGCGCAAATGAAAAGTCAATGCTTTTATGGAAAAAGTTCACCCTGAACAAATGCACAGTTCCTGTCACCTCCCCCCCCCCCCCCCTTGACAAGACTTCATGGAATGAATGCACTTTTTACAGCTAAATACATGAAAGTTACTCCTACATACACATCCCCCATGATTCTTGATCCTTGCAGCTGGGATGATGTCACAGATCATTTTCTTGGTTTGGTCCACCTCCGCTATAATTAGACTTTCACCCTGCAAGCCCTTTCTATCTTCACAGACACACACAAACCAAGACAAGATCCGTGTCAAACAATGAATTAATTATTGCTGCCCTGCTCACGCAACCCCCCAACCAACCCAAAGCTTTTGACAAAAACTACTGTTGCTCTGAGGAACTGTCCATGACCTCAGATGCTCACTTTTTCCATGTCTGGAAAACTTGAGCACATTGGACTTCATGCATGATCACAGCAGATCAAAGATCCTTTTCTAATCTGAGGTCAAGTCAGGATTTAAATGTTTTTGGATATTTCACATTTGACTTGTTTTTCCATACACTTTTGAACTCTTACTGACAACCTTTAACAGTCAAAATACTTATATAATATGTTCCGGAGAATACATGTGAAGATTTGAGATGATGCAGTTCGCAAATTTGGGGTCGGTTTAAAATACATTTAAATGTTTTTGAAAGTAGTATTTTATGCTCACCAATGCTGCATTTATTTGAATAAAAACACAGTAAAACTGTAAAAATTGTGAAATATTACAATTTAAAATAACTTTTTTTTTTTCAAACAGTCTTTTTTCCACTGGATTAATTTACACATATGAATTGTTCACCTCAATACTAGCAATGTGCGCTATCAATTAAATAAGAGTCCATTTTGATTTCATGAGGACTTTAAGGTTTAATTCTCACTACTAACTAACTATTAACTATAAATTTAGCCTCAATAAAATCCTAATTTGCCACTTATTAATAGTTTGCAAGGTAGATGTTAAATTTAGGCCTGGGGTAGGATTAAGAAAAAAAAAAAACACCAGATGTGAATACTAAAAAATAAAAAAATGCCTTTAAGATGTTAAAGGTCCAAAAGTCTGTGATCACAATTTCAGGATTTTGACAATTTATTTTAAGGTCTGATTCTCGCCATTAACAAACTATTAACTATGACTTTTGCTTTAATAAACTCCTATTTCCCTGCTTATTAGTAAGGTAGTTGTTAAGTTTAGATATTGGGTCAGATTAGGGATATAGAATGGTCATGCAGAATACGTGCTTTATATGCACTAATAAACAGCCAGTATGTTAATAATAGGCATGCTATAATAAGCAACTAGTTAATAGTGAGAATTGGTGCCTATATTAAAATGTTACCAAAAATGCCAATATAAAGAAAAAGAAAAAAGAGATTCATTTCAAAGTACTTTGCTAGGTCACTGATCAATTGTCATCAAATCAGTGACCATGTGAGATTCTTTAGATAAAAGGTCAGATTTCCTTACTTCCACTGAAGCACACAAGATGCTCTTTGGAACACTCGTATCATGCTGGATAACACGGATCATCACACACAGGCTTTTGACTTCTGAAGAAATACAAAACCTGCCATTAGCAGATGGATGACATCACACTCCTTGTGTTTGTGCCCGCTGAACAAGGTACACTGCATCAGGTATAACAAGAGGCCATATCAGCAACAAATCCTCAAGATAAACTACTATCGTTCCTGCTTCCTTTGAACTGCGTTTCTACCCGCTGACTATCTTACGTTAACACTCTCTGTGCTTCCCAGTCACAACAGAAAAAAAGACAGATATCCCTAACTGTTCTCTTTGTGATATTAAGTGGCTCAAAGCCCAGGCAAGTACAACAGCGCCTTGTTACCAAAAACATTTAATGGACGAAAGTGGACAAAACAAAAGACAGATGAAAAGTACAGGGATGAAAATAAAGAGAAATGAAAGAATGTGCTAGTTTTGATGGGGATGCAATGAACTGACCAATGTGAAATGCTAGACAGCTTGAAACACATGTTTATTTGCATTTATGAGATGCTTATGCTTGCAAGCAGGGCAAGAACTTTCATGTTGCACATTCATGTCAAACATTTTTGATTTATAGTGACAGTCACAATCCTCTCCACAGCGATGACTACAGCACTGGGCTATTTTGGTCTGTCTCTCTCTTTTCTCATCAATTATTTTGGAGCTTTTTCACTTTGGTCTGACTTGCAGTTAGAGCACCTCATCCACTTATGTAAAACGTTTTGAGCATGTCTAGCAACCCAAGCTATTTTAATATACACCTCATCAACATTTTATTTTATGCATTATTTAGCTTTCTTAATCACAAGTTCGTAAGGAATCACAGTGGTTACCAAACATTTCCTAACAAGCAACAAGCATGTTTTTTATTCCAATTATATTCTGCTTTACATCTCACAACAATATTTTGCAAGAGGTTTTCTTTTCATTTGAAAGTTATGTTTATGTAATTATTTAGATTAGCCAAAATGATGAAAGACGCAATAAAACCCCAAAGAAAAAGCTTTTAATTTTTGTTTTGCCACATTTAAAGTGAGTGTGCAAATGTTTTGATAAATGAACCATTTGTGAATCAACCTTATTTTAATATTGAGATAATTGTCACACTTCAGAAGGAGACCTCGGGGAGACAGACAGGTAAGTGTAATCTCTAAAAAGTGTAAACAGGTAAGCTGGTGACTGGGATGGTGAACTTCTGACAGTACCACCCCCTCTCGGAAGGCGCGACCCTGCGACAAAAGGAGTCCAACAGGGGAGGGAAGGTGGGTGTCCTGAAGCTGTGGCAGGAAACAGAGGTAAATACGGAGGTGCTTGCAGGTTAGGACACCTCCAGGGCGGCGCCGGCAACTCAGGGAGCCAGGGAGGCACCGGCCGATCAGGAGTTCATGGTGGCGTCGGCCGTTCGGTAGGCCATGGGGCGAGCTTTGGAGGGCGCTCTGGAGGAGCGGACACTAGAGGGTGCTCTGGAGGGGATGACCACCAGAGTACAGGAGTCGAGGTTAGGGATTTGAATTTCATGGAACGAATGGCTTCCTTGACCGAGACTGGGGAAGTACTCTCCAAAGCAAAAGGAATGGCTTTACTGGCCGTGACAAGGGATATTGACAGAACGGCACTCCTGGCCGTGACTGGGGAATTTCTTTCCATTGAAGGAGGAACGGCTCTCCAGGTCGGGACGGGGAAACTTCCTTTAATTAAAAAAAGGAATGGCATTCCTGGCCGTGATGAGGGGACTTAATCCAACTGAAGAAGGAACGGCTCTCCTGGCCATGACGAGGGGACTTAATCCGAGTGAAGAAGGAATGGCACTCCTAGCCGTGATGAGGGAACTGGATCCAACAGAAGATAGAACGGCACTCCTGGCCGTGATAGGGTAGCTGATTCTTACAGCAAGGGGAACGGCTCTCCTTGCCGTGGCAAAGCCATTTAATCCGACTGAAGGGGGAACGGCACTCCTGGCTGTGACGAGGGGACTTAATCCGACTGAAGAAGGAACGGCACTCCTGGCCGTGATAGGGTAGCTGATTCTTACAGCGATGGGAACGGCTCTCCTGGCCATGGCAAAGACATTTAATCTGACTGAAGAGAGAACGGCACTCCTGGCCGTGTGTCTAGGACTCAGATCATTGGCAGGAGCCTTTAATGGACTCTGGTCAAAGGCTGGGGCCTGTACTGGATTCTGCTTTGGACGCCTGTTGGCACTTGACTCTGGTCAGGGGGTGAAGCCGACATTAGACCTTGCTCCGAGGCTGAGGCCGACACTGAACTCTGGTCGAGGGCTGGAGAATGCTCTGGACTCTGTTTAGGGGCATGAGCCTTTACTGGGAACTTGTCGGGGCCGGGAGCTCGCACTGGACTCTGGTCAGGGGCTAGAGCCTACACTGGACTTTGGTCAGAGGCTGGAGCTTGCACTGGACTCTGGTCAGGCACAGATACCCTCTTTGGGCCAAACTCGGGGACAGAAGCCCTCTTTGGGCTAAACTCGGGAACAGAAGCCCTCTCTGGGCTAGACTCAGGAACTGGAGCCCTCTCTGGGCGAAACTTGGGAACAGGGGACCTCTCTGGGCTAAATTCGGGATCAGGAGCCCTCTCTGGGCTAAACTCGGGAACAGGTGCTCTCTCTGAGCTAAACTCCGGAACGCAAGCCTTCTCTCGACTCGGGTCAGGGGCTAGAGCAGATCTGGAGCTGTGCTCCGAGACGGGTGTATGGTCTGGATTGGGTTTCCATACGGGCTTTTGGACTGAAGGTAAACTTGGAGTTAACTCACTGGTACGAGTGGGCTCTTTACTGAATTCTGGGGTTGAAACAGACTCTGAATTTGTTTGGACTGTAGTGGATTCTGGACTGAACTTGATGAAATCAGGGGATGGAGTAGTGCTGGGTGGTATGACCAAAAATTTATATCATGGTATTTTTCAAAATTATACCGGTTTCACGGTACATGACGGTAGTTTTTTTTTTTCATGCATGTCCGGGTGTTAACCATATTTTCTACTGATTGAGAGAGGAAATACTGCAGTATATTGACTTAGAATGCACTATTTTACTGTCATGATGAGTGAATATTGTCAAAAAATACCACACTATATAATACATGTTAACCAGGAGTCACTCATTTATAATCACGACATCGTCTGATAAAATCAACATGCATCTACACTAAAGAGCGGCTATGCGGTTGTTTTGGCTATATTACTTGTTTGTCTCATGCAGCGCACTGCCTGCATCTGAGTAACAAACTTAAAAAAACAACAAACAAAAAAGTGCATGTGATATTAACAGACGAATTACGCACATATTTATAATTCCAAACAATCAGTAAGCGACAGGTGCTTGGAAACGCTGTTTTGTACTCATTTATTGACGAGTCGGCTGCGGTGCGGCCAACTGAAAGCGGTGCTTCTCTGCCGCTCACTGCACAGAACAGACGCTGAGAGAGGTGACACTTCTCCGGGAAAGTCAGACCTCGCGTTCGCGGGACAGCACTGGCGAAATCTTCCAACTGAACCATAGCTAAGGTTTATCCAGAAAAGTCGCTAGGTTTGTCAGTATGTATATTCTATGGAAAAAGCCGCTAAAATGGTCTGAAAGATGCTAAATCTAGTGCTAAAGTCGCGCTCGTGTGTGTGAAATGCGGGAGCTGATGGCAGGGGGCGGTGGATATTTGTGGCGGTCAATTGTGGATGAGTTCTTCTGTCATCACGTTCTATTAGTTCTACAGCTTCAGTTTCGGAACTTTCACGCTTAGTAACACATACTGCTGTTCCCTCACGACAGTGCAACAGTGAAAAGGGACCCCTTTCAAACAGTGTCGCATTTTGAACGTTTTTTAAGCGACGTCTTGCGGTATTTTAAAAATTCATATCATAACAAAAATAAACACCGGTATTCGGTATGAACCGGTATACCGCCCAGCACTAGGATGGAGCCGACACTGGAGCGGACTCATTTCTAGATTCTGGGACTGGAATGAACTCACGGGCTAGACTGGACACTGAGAAAGGCTCTGGGATGGCGGCCATTTTGAATACAGACTCTGTACTGCTGTCCTTAACAGGTAATGCTTCCGGAACAGCTGCTATAATGTGTGATATCTGGCGATCAGAGGTCATGATTGGTGATGACTGAAGTTCAGCGAACCTAACGGTTGATGACTCAGGATCGGCAGCCATAATGGGTGAGGACTGGTGGTTAGCGGCCCTGATAGGTGATGACTGAAGGTCAACGGCCATGACGGGTAATGACTGAAGGTCAGCGGCCCTGTTGCATGCAGACCCGGGACTGGCGGCCATGACAGGTGCTGATATTACTGGAAGGCTGAGCGGTTTTTCGGGAGTAAACCGGCTTCATAGAAGGGCATATACAACATATTGTTCCAACGTGCAATTGGTCGTGCTCCAGGGCATCAGCGATTAAAATGGTTTGTCCAAACCTATGTCAAAGAATGTCATCAGCTCCTCATCCTTCAAATTAGCAGCAGAGGCCAGCTCCAAGAATTTCTGGGCATATTCCACTAGAGGTCGGCTATGTTGAGAACGAGAGTATAGCTGGTCCGATAGGAGGAGGAGGAGGGTATTCATGTTGTAAATCCGATCTTACGGTCTGGTCTTCTGTCACACTACAGAAGGAGACCTCAGGGAGACAGACAGTAGGGCTGTAGTACTTTCGCCCCCCGCCCACCGAAAAGGGTTTTTTTTTTTCCCCGGACTCGAGACATTTTTCTATCGTCTCGGACTCGTTGGTGTTTGCACTCGGGCTTGTCTCGGACTTGGTCATTGGACTCGCCAAATGTTCTCGTTGGTCTCGACCGAGTCCAGCAATATGCTTTTTTTCTCCTTCAAAACAAAACCACATTTGCATGTCGCGCCTGAAAGCACGTGGAAAACGCTAGGCGCGCCGCTTTCTCCTTCTTTCCAAAGCCCTCTGTAGCCTGCGCTCTATGCTTGCGCTCCCGTGGCGTCTGCCGTTGCTAAGCAACTATGACCTGCGCTCTCCATGAAGACGCGGAAGTTTCAGCAAAGGATAAATGGATTTGCAGCACTAAAAACCCCTTGCAGTAGATCTGCTACTAAATTTATTTAAAAATGGCTATCCTTGTACAGCTATGATCAGCTGTTTCTCCGTCTTGGCTTAGCTTTCAATTTTGTTACGGGAAAGGATGAAGCTGATTGGTTGATTCTTGTCACATGACCCGCGGTGCACTTGCTGTGTTTTGAAAAGTTTAGATGTTTCTAATTTAATTTTCTACCTGTTAGATTGTGTTTTATTAACGTCTACACCTACTTCCTTCTACAGCATTTATTAATATTAGTTAACTTTAATTTCAGCATTCACTAATGCATTATTTAAATGACAAGTTGTGTTTGTTAACATTAATGCACTGTGAACTAACATGAACAAGCAATGAATGAACAACTGTATTTTTATTAAATAATGTTAACAAAGACAAAAATAGTGTAATAAATATATTGTTAATTGTTTGTTCATGTTAGTTAATACATTAACTAATGTTAACAAATGACACCTTATTGTAAAGTGTTACCGACTCTTTTTATGAGGTTAGAAATAGGGCTGAAAGATGAATCGTATTTTCATTGTCATTGCAGTATGAACATGTTATTTAGCAATGGGCACCGAAACGTGCTATGAAATAGCAGAGTTGGTGGATTTAGGCGCCAGAGTGCAGAATTCAGCACTCAACAAAACTCTGGCGTTTCAGCGATGACTCATCTGAATGCCTTTGATTGGCCATTGCATTAATAAACTCAATGGAATCGTATGTTATTGGTTGTAATGCTCACCGCTGTAAAAACAAAAAAACAAGCAAAAAAAATGTAGTTTTATTTGTTGGCCCTAATATGCAGAGTTAATTATTCATTTATTTATCATAAGTAATCATCATTGCAAAAAAAAAAACTCCACTGTTATCACACATAGCAGAATTTCCTCATATCGTGCAGGACTATTAGAAAGGCAAAATCAATGCAAATCAGTGGATATGTCTGCTATAATAGGATAGGTGTGTTAAGGCCAGTTGGAGCTAAACTCTGCAGGGCATTGGCCCTCCAGGATCTAGTTAGGAGACCCCAGTTCTACAGAGTTGTTACTTTGCACATGCTTTTTGATCATTACAAATAATAATGTAAAATGATTTTCTTAGAATAGGAGATATGCTGTCTCTCGCATCACATACATTATCAATAGTTAAGTATGTGGTCTTGAAGAGGATCCTTTTTTTTCTCTCATTTGGACTCGCTCTTGACTTGGACTCAAAACTTTTGGACTTGGACTTGACTTGGACTCGAACCTCTTTGGACTCGGTCTTGACTCGGTCTCGACTAGTCCTGGTCTTGGACTTGTCTTGGACTCGACAAAGCTGGACTTGACTACAGCTCTAACAGACAGGTAAGTGTAATCTCTTTATTTGCAGCTTGGTGTGGAGGGGAGAGATTCAGAGCAAACTGATGATTAACTCAAAAGTCTTTGAGAATGACTGGACTTAGCTCAGGTTGATAACCGATCCTTGTATCTCTTTACAGGTCTGACGGATGATGCAGACGGCAAAGACAGGCTGGTAACAGGCGAGAGTCCAGGTAGGTGAGTCAGGTAAGGAGTAACAATGTTTATTTTCCTCTTTGCAGGTTGGCAGGCTGAAGATGAGATGTCAGGATATGAGAATGCAGGTGAGTAGGAAGGAATCAAGTATGGGTAAACCTTGACGAGACCAGACAATGAGGGTGTGAAAAGTGACTGCTTATATATAGTAGGTGATGAGGTGAATGGTGGCAGGTGTGCTGATTGGGATTCTGGTGCAGGTGGGATGCTGGGAAATGGAGTCCTTAATGAAGTAAGGTGACTGAGCTGGTGATGGTGAACTTGTGACAATAATATTATAGGTTTTATTCATGTTTTGAATTAGTTTTTATTTAGCATTTTCTGTTTTTATTTTAATTTTAGTGAAATTTATAGTAATTTTTGTATTTTTTATGTCTATATAGTGTTTATATTATTACTATATAGTTATTATTATTACTACTATATAGTTTATTATATTTTTATTACAGTTCAAGTTTATTTTAGTACAAGTTAAATTAGCATGAGAAATATTGCCTTGGCAGTTATTTGAAATAAAACTTAAGACAAGACTCTTCTAAATTAGTAGCAGCGATATAAAATTTATTTATGACCAAATTATCTGACAAAATTATTTATCAAATTACAAAATGTATACCTAATGAAACATACTTGCAGCTTAAGCTAAGAGCGAGCAACCTCTGAGAAACAATTAATTAGTTAACATGGAAGGCTATGAGCTAATGCTCGGAAATATTGCATCTATGTATCAATTAAACACATCTGTTAGGGAAATTATGCTATTTACATCATGGGATGATTTGCAGTGGGTGGACATGAATTTTAGCCCGATTACAATCCCATATATTGCTTTCACCTGTCTGCCACATCATTATCTCTCCACTGGAACCACTATGTTCAGCAACAGATGCTAGTTTGATGTTTTCTTTCTGAAGTGAGACAGTCTGGAAGCTATTCATTTGAGATCACTTTGTCTTTTCCTTTCCTCACCTGAAGGGAAATCGTTAACAATCTAGCATCTTTGCTAGGCACATGTGTTCTTCGGCAGAAATCTAGAGAGAATCTCTCACTTGATTTTCCTTTCAAATTTCGCCTTTGAAAAGCACTGATTAGTCACATAGAAAGAATATTTTACTTTCAATGCTGCCTGTGTTTTGGATTAGCAATGGAAAGAGAAGCAACCCACAGTTACACACTGGTTTTGGATGAATTCCAAGCACACAGTCCTCAGCAAAGAATCTGACACAGTTAACTGAGTCTATGACACAGATTAGAGAGCTCGATACAAACCACAGTGCTGACTGGCATTGTGAATAAGACAAAACGAACGCAAAAACCCCCAACACATGGTGCAGTTTTTCCCACCACTAGCATGTGGAAAACTGATGTTCACATCTAATAACACTTCTGATCAAAGATCACTTTCAAGAGGTTACCTTATAAAGTCTTTTGGTCTTACACCACTTAATGTGTCTCTGATATAAATAAATGGTGCCATAGTAACTGAGGATTTCTGAACGTCTAACTAAAATATTTAGCAGCTGCTCGTTACAATCATTATCTCAGATATCACGTTTGGTGTAAGAGATAAACTGAAAGAACGAATGATAGAACGATAGATAGACAGAATGAATGAATGAATGAATAAACAATTTGACAGAACAAATGATACAACAAGTGAGCGAATGAGCAACAGACAGACAGACAGACAGACAAATAGATAGATAGATAGATAGATAGATAGATAGATAGATAGATAGATAAAATTAACAGATGAACAATAGATAGACCTGAATGATAGAATGATAGATAGATAGATATTTAGAAAGAATATGTCTAGATACAATATATAAAATATGGATAGAATGTTTCAATTCTCCCTTTTCAATCAAAACTTTACTGCTTCTTCATGGCAAATCACATCAGGAAAAAGTAGAAGTTTATTTCCAAGACTTTTGGGATATCAGGCATAACGTTTCGATTCTCTGAGCTGCGTTCCAGAGGAACGTTTCTGCCAAGCAAAGCAAGACTCTGTACCTAGCACCAACAAAACCGCTTCAGAGTACTGATAAAATCCAAGGAATAATTTATGGATGACTTTACCCTTTTGTCAGCATTTTCCAATGTCTTTCTTCTTCATATGGTTTAAAATGCAGTTAAGCCACTGAAAATACATTATTTCCACATATATAATTTTTTAATGTCTTGGCTACACTACATACCAGATATCTGGACTATGCTTTCAGCATTTGCTTACATCGCCATTACAGTAGGATCATTTACATAACTGTTTTTTATTCTAAAAAATTAATCCAATAAAGAGTGGTGGATTGTTCAAGAACATTTGTCTTTTGGTTCAGAATTCCGAGATGTTTCTTAAGTTTCATTGCTAACCCTTTTTATACTTCCCCTGCTGAAAAGAGAATGAAAGTCTGTTCACAGTCTAAAGTTAATGGATTTTGATTGATCAGAGACCGATGATAATGGGATACACAGTCAGTGTGGATTACAACTCCCCAAAGATCTCAGCTATTCTTTCTGATGAAGTAAAACCAGGTGAGCTTTGACCTTATAAGAATCACAGTTTCTATTCAGCATCTGCTCTAAGAACACCTTGTGAGTCGTACAGAGAGTGAACGTTCCATAGAGAAACATACCACATCAGACAGCTTGTAAATACCCTCAAACTGATTTCCTGTTTGGGAAAAAAAATAAATTAACAGGACCACCACAGCATGCTAGAGCTTTTATTATAGTCTATAGACCACTGTGGGGAAATGCTTATAAATGCAGGGAAATGCGAAATTTAATTAATTTAAAAAATACATTTTAAAGGTTTTGAAATACATTTCAGGTAACAGGTCCACCAGGTCAAACCACAGTAAACAAAGTCAAAATATGTTCACATATTCAAAACCACAACCCACTGGCCCCTGAAAACGAAACAGGATGTTACCAATAAAACAAAACAAATCCAGACCTACTCCACAACAACAACTATGAAACTGTGGTAGTGCAACGAAATAAACAAGCTGTTGTCAGTATAAATAACTGCATCACCAAACTCCTGCACATAAAATGTAGCTTTGTGATTTATTTCCAGCAATAACAGAGATGCACAGGTCAATCACTGTTATTATTACTTTTTATAAACCAACTCCAACGTAAAACCAAGAAAGAAGTTCATTATCTCAATTAAAAGCCAAAAAGAGACAGAATTACCATGCTCCCTTTCTCTTTTCCTCTCATTTTGATCTTTCTACCCCTCATTCGAGCCAGTTTCCTAACCCTATATCCATGCTCAATTAGGACCTGATTGCTGTGACATCACTGAACTCCAGACAACAGTTGCAGCTGGTAGCCGACCGGCCGGAAATAGACACCGAAAGGGAGAACTGAATAGCAGGGGTTGTGAATATGGGTGGGGGATTAGAAGCTCATGCTTTCAGATCCCTTTGTGCCAAGGGGAGGAGAGAGTGGAGAGGGGGTGGACCAACCCCAAATCCACTGCCTGTTGTAAAGAAGAGAGGGAGAGAGAGAGAGAAAGGAACAGAAAAAGTTAGTGCAACAGAGGTTATGGACTTAGTCCAGTAAGAGTGACAGGGAACACACAAACTCTTCAGAGGGCTGGGAAGAACATGCTGGTGGACTTTCATTGCCTTCAAAACCCAGAGGAACCTACAGCACTTAACATACATAGCTGCTGATCTTCTGAGGTCTTCAAAGCCCTCTTTAACATCTCCTTAAAATACCTGACCGTGAACATTTTAAAAGACTCCCAAGGACTTGCTATCTTGAAAGTCACGCTTTGATTGAATTTTAACGACTTTTCAGTTTGTTTAATATGTATTTACCATTTCACTCCTATCTCCCTAAGAAGAAGGCTTGAAGTGGTTCTTGTCAGAGTTCTTGAGAGAGGATTTGCAGGCTTTGCGTCGCCACACAGACTGAGGTGTTTAATTGAGGGCTTTAAGACTGAAGACCTTTCCAGTGACACCGAGGACATACTAACAAAGAGAGACAGTGGGAGATTACGACAGACCGAGAGAGAGGGAAACCCCACAGAGCAATTTCTGCAAGTTGTGATGACTATTTCCACAGAGGCACTTCATACGGTTTCTCCAGGACATTGACGGATTTCAAGAGGGTGCTGTGCAATAGACTGGAATCATCTGGTAAGGCTAAGGTGAGCCCTGAGGCTCCGCTCGCTCTCTAAACATGTGTAATTGCATCCGGCTCACCACAATGCATGTGCTAATCTTGGAATGAACCTTTAAACACCTGTTTGCGCTCAGCTGAGTTGCCTTTTTGTAACATGCTGAGATCGGGGGTTGTTCTGTGTGCTTGGGTAATCGTTTTTAAGCTTCAACCTCCCACTCCGCTGCTGTCATGGTTGTATGGATAACATCTGTCGCCTCGGGTGACATTTCGTTCTGATGGTTTAAGTGATAAGATGATCTTTGCTGGGCTTGTTGAGGACAATGGAAGTAAAAGATTTGGAGACGGGGTGTTTTAGCGGCAACGGGCAGTTAATTGGTAATAAACACACAATGGTTGTTATCAATGAAGGTCCCAGACGCAATCGGAGACAACAAAGCAGCCACGCGAATAATGACGTCTGCGGGCATTCAGACCAAAAGAGTCGTTCCCCGTGTGCTCTAAGAGAGTCTAGACAGGTTTACGAATACTCTGAGGTGTGAATGATGGAAAAATAAATAAAAAAGTAGTTTAAAACAGCATGAAAGGAGTTTTTTTTCAGTTTTATGATTGAATTTTTCATTTTAGAATTTGAGAAAGGAAAAGAAGAGGGATGCAAGACAGGGAAGAAGGGAGGTAAATTAAGCTACACATCCCAATCCCAGAGCGAAATGATTTGCTGGGACAGGATGCTAGAGAGTTGACTGTTGATGTGACTTTTTGTTTCATTCCCCAGGAAGCTTTTTTCCATTTGTTGTAATCGGAACGGAGACAGACTTCTGAATCGGGCTTTGTTCAGCTCAGGTTCTGTTTGAATAAGAGAGAGCTTATGGGTGAATATGTTTTCAAAATCTGACTAGTCTTTAGTTCTCGCTTTATTGACGGGCATGCCATGGCAACAAAATACACAAAGCTCATAATTGCAACTGTATACAAAGCACTCAGGATTGTTTATACAATGGTCTATGGTTTTCAACTAGGGGTCCTTGAAGGTATTCCAGGGGTTCGCAGAGAGGATAACATATGTAGAATTTGCTTGTATTCTCTGATTATTAACTACTTATATTTTTAAATTATAATATATTAATGAAAGCTATCATAGAGTCTTACCTAAACAAATCTTTCTTTCTCATACTGGGGGTCCGTCTGGGTGCAGGATCTGTCTAGCAGGCTGATCTCATTACTATCTGCAGGTATTCGTACATAAAGTTTGCAAATATATTTAAGTACGTTTAGATATGCTGAATGGTACAATGTGGATGTATTTATGGTACCTAAAATGTAGAAGTATTAACATATGCACAACTTTAGAAAGTTTCAAATGTTTATATTTCTGTTATTTGTATTATTACACTTGATTTCTTTATTAAATCGCATGTAACAAATACAATCAAATCTATTTATTAATTGCAGGAATTCAATATTCAATTAATCTTAAAGGATTTGCAAATATTTACACATGCCTAAAAATTTTCTGTATATAAAATGCTTATTTTAGATGCTCGCAGTACATTATTAATATACTGTATGCTGTTCAAACTTTAAAAAAACAAACAAAAAACATTTATTATGCTTTATTGATTAACTAAATGCAGCCTGGGTGAGCATAAGAAATTCAAATAAATAAATAAATAAATGAATGAATTAAAAATATAAACATAAATAAATAAATAATCTGCAATTTCTCATGAGATCACAAAAACTAGCTAAAAAGTACCTAAAAGCTGATAAAACGTTCTAGTAAATCACAACTCAAATTTAGGTCTGCTCCTCACACAAATCCTTCAGATAACTTGGAAGATAACTTTTAGGGCATTTTAGGCTAGCTTGAAAATTTAAGTCACTAAATACTTTTATGGGAAAGGGCGACTTAAACATTCTGCTAAGTACACAATAGCATCATTTTTGGGTGAACTATTCCTTTAAAACAGAACGTGACACTGTGGAACATCATTACACTAATGATGCACAAGCAGGTCCTTTGTTAAACATGTGAAAGGCCTGGGTTTAGTCTCATTACTCTGTGTGCTCCGCTAACCTACATATAACTCTGCAGTTAGAGATAATTTGTAGGGGCACACAGGCACAAGTGTGAGGTGAGGACTTCATCAGCCTTCACCAGCCTCTGCATGTGTGTGAGTGTATATGGCAGCTTAGCTCACCCTAATGAGGAGGGGCGGAATTCAAGGAATGCCACGCTAAGGTTGAAATGAGAAGGGCAGGAGAGAAAACAAGGGAATGATGGAGCGAGAGGGAAAGACTGAAAGAAGGCATCAAGCAGCTGTGTTCCCTCAGCCCCTAATCAATGACTAAAACACTGTGATTGTGCCACAGTCAGACCTAATAGGAGTAATGACAGCTGATGTAAATGACTGCACACTGCACTAATGCTATGGGTTTAGATCAGAGTTTAAGAGTGGGCTCTCTTTCAATTCATGAGTTGGAATTAGAAATGAATTGGCCACAACACACAACATGTTGAATTTGAATGACAGGAAAAGCAACTTACCGTATGTGAAATTCTTTGAAATTTAGAGAAATTGTAGTTTATTAGTTAGTTGATGTATGAAGCAATCTATTAATAATTCAACAAATTATTATTTAATCAGGTAATCAAGTAGATCATTTAAAACGTATTCCTATTTATTTCTTGATGAATACATTTGATCCCGAACTCATGATACATATTAATCTAAAATAAGTTAAATATTGAAATGAACTTTTTTTTTTCTTTCATGGAAAAAAATTCTGTTCTTTTGAAATAATCTACTGAAGAATCCTGTTTCCATAAAAATATTATGAGACACAACTGTTCAAAATTAATAATAATCAGAAATGTTTCTTGAGCACCAAATCAGCACAGATTACATTCAGTTCAAGTTCAACTTTGTCAAAATAATATTTTTTCATAAAAAAAAAAAAAGTATTTGCATAATACAATGAACTGAATTACATAAGTAAATAGAGCATGCTTGGAAACGAAGTAGTTTCAAACAATGATTAATAACAATGTACCAATACCTGGAAACCCGATACATTGAGAATATGATGACATGTTTAATAGGTAATTCTGAATAACATAAAAATAAAATTACATTCAAAATCAAATTATAAAGTACAATTCTGCATCCTGTTTGCTAGCTCATTTTCAATTCAATTCAAATTCAGGAATTCCAATTTGTCAATGGCATTCCAAGGTATATTGTTAATGGTGAACAACAAGGCAGAACTTGTTTCCATCTGTTATTGTTTTTTCCCTTTTAAAATGTGTTTCTTTATCTTTTATGGGGAATATGTGGAATAGTTCAAAAGCAGTTCAGTCATGCTGTAGCTTGTAAGTCATGCCACATCGGTAATGGAACACTGGACGAGGTAAACTTCACTTTGGCCTGTCGGGACACTTCTCGAGGTGCGTGTCAGAAGGACAGGCTCTGGAGGATTTTGTTCCCACCAAAGGGGTAATGACAGCTCTGTGGATTAGGCAGATGTGCTTTCTCTTGTCCTGCCACTCACACAGACATTCCACCACAGACGAAAGCATTTCCATTGTCTCTTTATTCTGGTTGGGGAGTCCTAGCTCTTAAACTTAGGGTCTCCATTGAATCACATGTTCTCAAACACATCTTATGTTCCACTCCGAGAAACCACAGATATTCCCCTTCCTAGACACACACAAACACATGAATGCAGACACACACAGAGGCACATGCTCACACACCACAGTGAAACCACATGCCGCCCGCAGCATTAGCTCACACGAGATGCTGTCTGTTGCAATGCCCCGGCCGTCTGACACTCTATCAGAATATCCAACAAGTTGCAAGTCCAACTCCAACCTATCATTACTGGTCTCTTACAGCGGCACGAGGGGGTTCCTCAGCCTCACATGAAACACACTCTATAGTGGAAACCATCATTATTTTTTCCTTTCAGGAAAAAGAAAAAAAAACACTAGATTGATGAACTACAGTTCAAAATGTTTTGAAAATTGTCTTATATGCCCACCAAGACTGCATTTATCTGATCAAAAATACAGTGAAAACAGAAATATTATGAAATATTATTACGGTAACACTTTAGTAGAGGCAGGAATTCTCACTATTAACTTAGCATGCCTATTATCAACAGATTGGCTGTTTATTAGTACTTATAAAGCACATATTCTGCATGACCATATTCTACATACCTAAACTTAATATCTACCTTACTAACTATTTATAAGCAGCAAATTAGGAGTTTATTGAGGCAAAAGTCAGTTAATGGTTGTTTGTTAATAGTGAGATTTGCTTGGAGGTTATCTGATAATGGCTTTAGACTACCTAGAAACCAGCTACTGTGTTTCAAAACACAGCTACCGGCTTAAATGGATTTTTCAATAGATGTCTATAGATACTTCTTGTCAGTCAACAGCTTTTAAAATTTCTGGCACTTAATCTGTCAGTAAGATTAGAAAGACAAAAGCAGTTTGTGAGGAGCGGAACACAACTGAAGTGTCTTAATCAAACATGTCCAGATAGCAGAATGGGGACATGAGAATGACAAGTTTTCCATGGGACAGAAAACAACATGCTTTTTTCTGTGAAGATTATGTAACTTAATATCAGTGGCTGGCCGGAAATACAAAAATAGTTTGGAAGCACAAATAAGACAGATACTGTGTAAACAGCTCTTAGATCATCTCTCATGTATTTAAACAGTAAGAACATGAAGGGTCCTGTCAAAGCTAGGAGAAAGAAGGGGATGAATAGAAAGATGAATATTGCTATGCTGACCAGTGGTGAAGTCATGATGTGGACAGACAGATTGCAGGTTTCCTGTGCATTTGCTGACTTCATCGGCAAAGGTCTGTTATTGTGGTTACTGTGCATAAACAACCACAATATAATAAACAACTTGAATTTTGTTTCGCATCAATCCTCCTCAACAGAGAGACAGCTTGACAAGCAGAGATGTTAATACTAGTGGTAAAATGTTTCATCCATTAAAAATTCATCCATTAGTGCTAATATTTCTAAAAATCTTCCTGATGTTAACTGAACCAACTCCCCTCTGGCTGTCCTCCCAGAATATGTTATAAAACTCAACTAATGAGCACTGCAATCCCCTTTTCTCCAGATAATTCCCAAAAAACTCTGCTGTCAGCTTTGTATTTTTCGGTGCCATGATGATAACAGGCTGACAGAACAGAATTGTGGACATGTTGTTGGAGAAAAAGAGATCTATAAAATGTAAGATGCTAATTCGTTCGTTCTTCATTATTAATTAGAGCTCATGAAACTGCTCTATTATACAACAGACAGATTGTCAGTCTGTGCATTAGCGGTGACTCTTTTTAGTAATGAGTGAGTCACTGAATCATTCACTTAATCAATTCATTCAAAAATACTATTTTATTCAAGAACAAAACAACGGTATTTATAAGTGAGTAATTAACTTATTCAATCAAACATTTTGTTCAAAATCATTAAGTGCACAAGTAAACCACTGAATAATTCACTCAATCAATTAATTGAAAAACACTGATTCATTCATGAACATAGTAATAGTATTTATGAGCAAGTCACTGAATCTTTTTCTCTCAATTGATTTGTTAAAAAAAATTCAACAACAGGATTCATTCAGGAACAAAACACCTCTATTGTGCGTTGCTCAGAGATGCAATGGTTAAAAGGAACGATTCATGTCTTATCAATAGAACTGCTATGTATATAAATGCCATGCTAATATTTAACTTGTGTGATACAGTAATAATCGTATGAATAATGCTGTATAACCTCCATGCATTTGTAAACTATTGTAATATGTAATTAATTAATTATTACATAAACGTGTGTTTGAAGTAAACATCCACTAAAACATCCCTGCAACTAAGGTTCATTACGCATGACTAGGCTATCTGTGAATGCACATGTACGTGGAGGTGAGAAAACCTGCTAGTGGGTTAGAAAGGTGTTGCACTATGCCGCTCTAACTCAGTCCAACAGCAGCTTTCAATTAAAGTTCCCGAAGATGAAGCACTCTAGCTATACTTTCTAGGAAGAAGTGTTCTCCAAAGCTTTCACAGGCATCCTTAAACTTCTCACTGCATCCCTTCTTCCAGACACCCCCGGGCTGCTTTTCCAGTATACTCACTCTCGTTGAAACTTGGGGTAAACAACACAAAGTGGCTTCATGTCATGAATATAAAAGGCCATGTGTTGTGTCATTACAGGTCTTTATGTAACTGGTATTTTCATTGTGAATAAATAAATCAGGCTAATAAATCACGTCATACCTTCCTGGAGACTGATTTCAAATGACAGACCTCCATTGGAAGCAGGTGTCAGTCCTGCAGTTCTCTGTCTTTGCAACTATCATAGAAACACCTGTTATCCCTCATACAATCAGAACACAACCTGCACGTTTTACATTTTAAAGTGCCATGCATATCAAATGAAAAAGTGAGGCATAGCTCAGTGAAAAGTTACACAGTTTCTCAAGTTTGACATGCTGTTTTAAAAGTTCGGCACAATGGTCAAATACAGTAGGTCCATTAATACATTTACATTTAAATGCAAGACACAGCAGAATGGAAAATGAGCCCAGGGTCTTAAGACGTATTTTGTTCAACTTTAATTTGACACTGAAAAAAAGCTAGACGCAAAGCAACAGTTAAATATGTCCCTGCAGCATGTTAACATAGAAAACAATTAAAAAGCAGCACAAAGGAACTCAAAACCTCACTCTGCATGAATCAGCCCTAATTCAGTATTAATATACTGGGTCATGTAAGTTTTTTTGGGCATGGTTTATGCACGCCTTGCACAATGTATTTTATGTAATACATGCTTATAATCAGAGTAAAATCCCAGTGCTTGCAAGAACTAGAGCTACATCAGCTTTTCATTCTCCCTCCGTGATGTTCAAGCCTGTGGCAAGGTTCAGATAACCCAGTGCCGTCATTGAGAACTCATTCATATGGCAGCTTACCATAGCAGAGTCCTGCCAGGACACCCATGATGACCAAACAATCCATTCAGCAGAATTAAACACTCCATCGTTCAACGGGATATATGATTTTTGTATGAGGTGTGGGTGGTCAAAACTGGCCTGATTATGTCAACAGTGTTGTTTACTAAAACTATTCAAAACATGTTTTTGGTAATTAAAATAAAAAAAATTTAAAATAATCATAATAAAAATGATAAAGCACATAACAAAATTACTAAAAATTTAAATAAAAACAAATAAAAATGAAATGAAAGTTATTTCAAAATATTAATATTATTACATTTTCAAAATATGAACTATTTATATATAGATATATATATTATCATATACATACATACAACCAAGTTGAAGAAAGCAGCAAAGTGAATTTTTGGAATATGTTAATTTATATGAACTTTCTGAATAAATTGATTTATAACAATGAATCCGACAATCTAACGCAACATCTGAGAGAGAAACATTTATGATGAACTGAATCCCTAGAATAAATCAATTTCGCCAAGACTACATATGAGGGAGAGGATGCTGTGAAAGTGTTTGAGCGAGATTCAAGTCTAGAAGCTCCAATGAAGCCAAGAACTTACAGAATATGGGACTACTGAGCGTCATAATTCCCCCGCTGTGAGGGTCAGCCACACTCCTGTTTGCTTCTCCATCAGTTCTGGAGGAACACGGTGGCTTGCCAGACCATTTCTCCCAGTGAAACCTAATCTGTCCCCAGAGATCAAGAGCTTCCATGGCTGGGTTAGAAACAGGGGTAGCTCACTGACTCCTGTTGTAATGAGTTCTCTGGTGTGACAGATGTTGAGTGAGGTGCCAGATCTCCTGTCTAGATCAGTTGGGGTTGTGTTAGTTTGGTTAAGCTAGGCCTGTTCAGACAGATAGAGGAGAAAATTTGCCTCATGCCTTCCTATAGGCCTCAAGGATGGAAAAATATATCCTTAAACCCTTAGGGTGGTATCAAAGTAAATATTTTGAGGATTAAAGTTCTGACTGTTCCAAAATGATTTAGGGAATTGTATGTACAAAGGCAACTTTGATTGTTGTGATATGAATGATATATGCTTGACCTGAGGTTCAATGAAACATAAGAATGTCCACAAAAATTTTTTTTAAACGTAGTTTAAAAGACATGGGTAAGCTTCTTAAGGTACTGTCAAATTTCAATTTCTCTGGCAAAAAAACCCCCATTGTCTGTTGTCAATAGTATAGTGATATTTGGAGCACAACTCACACAGAAATAAATTAAAAATCAAGTAGCTTTCTGTTGGTTGAAGTGGCAAACTGCAAAATGCATTGGGAAATAGTTTGCTGTCCACACAAATATCATGAATTAATAAATTCATAAATACTGCAATTTTGGAAAGTCACTCCACATGATATTTTACAACCTAAACTAATCTTGACATAGAAGGTCAAATGATCTGATATGAAGATATTAAGCAGCAGTGAAGCGATTTTGTTAATCTTTGTCTTAAGATTTTGGCAAACTACTTAAGGTTTTGAAAAATATATTTATGAATAAATAAAACCATTTTTTTCTCCACTCATGTAATTCACAGGTGTGTGTGTGGTCATGGATGTTCCTGCGCTAGTATGGCTGGTGTTGCTCCTGGCGAGTGGAAGGTTTCCTGAAACGGAGGGCAGCACTCAGCAGTTTGACAGCAGTGATGAAGGTCCAGAGGTTGAATTCCTGTCGACCTCTCGCACCCGACGAGCCCCAGAGCCTCCGCCGCAGGACAAGTGCTCCTACACCTTCATCGTACCCCAGCAAAAGGTTACGGGAGCCATCTGTGTGAACTCCAAGGAGCCTGAGGCCGTGCTGGAGAACCGTGTCAATAAGCAGGAGCTGGAGCTCCTCAATTCTGAGCTGCACAAGCAGAAGAGACAAATCGAGACTCTGCAGCAACTTGTAGAAGTCGACGGCGGCATTGTCAATGAGGTGAAGCTTTTGCGCAAGGAGTCCCGTAATATGAATTCCCGAGTGACGCAGTTATACATGCAGCTGCTGCATGAGATCATCCGCAAGAGGGACAACGCGCTGGAGCTCTCTCAACTGGAGAATAAGATCCTCAACCAGACCTCCGAGATGCTGCAGCTTACAAACCGCTATAAAGATCTGGAGCATAAGTATCAGCACCTCGCCTCACTAGCCAATAACCAGTCAGCGCTCATTGCCCTTCTTGAGGCACAGTGTCAGAGGGGACCGCCAGTTGTGGTACCCAGGGTACCGGTCCAACCTCAGCCCCAACCACAACCTCAACCGCAACCCAGACCCTCACCACCCCTCAATAAACCCTACCAGCCGCCAACCTTTAGCCGTAACAACCAGATCACCAACGAGATCCAGAGCGATCAGAACCTCAAAGTGCCTCCTGCTCCCCTTCCCACCATGCCAGGAGGAACTCACAGCCCGTCCACCACAAACAAACCCTCCGGTGAGTCTCAGCTTCATTTCTCCAGTGTTGCATGTACTATTTGAAGGGAAAAACTGAAATGAGAATAAAATACTTGCATTTTGAGGAAATGGAGTATAGGCTTTACAAAACTTTCCTACAGAAAACAAAGCCAACATGCACCAAGTGTATCCTTCAAAAGTTTGAGCTCAGTAAGATTTTTCTGTAAAAGGAATTAATACTTTCATTCAGCAAAGACACATTAAATTGATCGAAAATATGCCTAGCTGATAAAACGGTATCGATATTTATCGACGGTACACCTTCTTCAATAACGATAGAAAAAATGTTCGATATAGCGCACGATATAGGCACGTGCTATGAGTAATGCAGACAGCTCACACAAACACGAACATAAGTGCTGTGCCTGCCTGTGATGAGGAGATTGTGAATAAAAAAAAATTAATATTAGTCGAATTTAAAATAAACATTTGCATTTGAATGCAAAAATAGTAAAATCAAATGTTAGGTGTGCATCAGGGAGCGTCATCAGTGGCGCACGGGATGCAATGATGATGATGTAAGTGACATTTTGCATTTTAATGTTTTGTTAGTCTAGCCCACGAGACGCGCAGTTGCTGCGTTATTCATTCAAAATATTAGAGAAATATAGTAGCTCAATGCGTAGAAGATCTTGATTAGGTTAAAACCGAAACCAAGCCATTCACACAGAATGCAAATTCAGCGCATTTTTTAGATGGACAAGACTGCTGCACTCGCGTCTCACACAAGAGATGTAACCATGATGCAAAGTTAAAACAGTTTAAACTTAAAGAAAACAGTAATAAATTTTGGAAGGTTTATTCCTGCAATCTGTGTGATGGGCGAATCGGCTCTTTGTATTAAGCAATGCATAAATATATGATGCGGTTTTGTTCATAATTGTTTATGCAATTTACTAAAATTATATGTGATTTATGAGAGTTAAATTAGACGTAATGCACGTTTTTTTATAGACAGTTCTTTCCTTGCATTGACAATTTAATGCGCTGCATTAGTTTGCTCATTGCGCCCTCCTGTGGCCTATTTAATCGGCATATAAAACATTAGAAATTAGATATTAGTTTAATTTTTATTTTGTGTTTGACTGTTAAAACAAAAAAAAAATATTTGTTGGTTGTCTCAATAAGTTGGGTTAATTTAAAAATACAGTGGTAAAATTTAAACATTTTTTTCTATTGCTCTTTGTTTTAAAAAAGGTTATAAAAAATGTTAATAATTATCAATACTGAACAATATGAAACATTATATCGTTGATACATTTTTTAGCTATATCGCCCAGCCCTACACTAAAGACATGTATAATGAGGTCTAAAAAGACCTCCAAGACTTTTAACTTTTTGAAATAGAAAAATTCGTTAAAATGTTAAAATGTTGAAATGTTATTCAACATTAATATTTACTGACATTAAATAATTCAAAGTGTGATATTTCCATTTGATGACTCTTATCCTTGTGTGGTTTTCAGTGGCAATTTTCTCTTACAGTCCATCATTATTAAGCACTGCCTATCAAAGTTCATTCATCTCAAATTCTCTCTGCATAGCGGCTCCCACACAGAGACGTGACAATAAAGCATCTGTTGTTGTCTCAGCTTTGAAATGCCAACATCTAGTTTGTTAATCTAGTCAGATGATGGATATCATAAACAATATTTTGTGTTGAGTCATGCCCATGGGTGGCATTGTTAAACATGGACAACAACAACTTATGGTCGATTTAATAAAATTCATAAATTTCAGACTGAATGTTACATTTCATTTCATGTAATTTTAATGGTCTAAATGAAAAGTCAACGAAAAGCCGAATTTGTAGGGATAAATAATTCAGAAAAGCTTTATTTTCCAAAAAAATACTGTTTGTTTTTAATGAACACTTATGCTTCATTGCAATGAACATGACTATTCTTTATCTCAATCCAACGAAAATTTCATATTTTTTTCAGCAGTTTTTAATCACTTTTCTTTAACGTGTTTATCATAATATATTGCAATATTATAAGAATATCATAATGTTTTGCTTATATCATCCACCCCAAAACCAACATATACATTTGGTCTATTTATTATTTAAACTAAGACAGCGAAAAATGAAAAAGGCATATTTCAGGGGCTATATTTCCACTCCATCTGGTGACATGAGCAATTTCCTGGCTAGGTCTGCCTGCATTAATAGAGAAAGGTTACACAAACTCTCCTCAATGAGAGTCAAGCTTTCACAATAGGACTACAGTATGAAAAAGAGCTCTGGAAGGAAACAGAGAAAGATTCTGGACAGAAAAAAATAGTAAAGGAAAGAAGACTGTAAGAAAAAGTCTACAGTGACTGAGTTTGGAAATGGCATAAGGATGAGCCATCACAGGCTGCATTTAAACTATAAATGTGTATGGTAGTTACTCCTTATTATATATTAATATACATTCATTTCTTTAATATATATATATATATAGGATATCATTAATATATAAGATATACTGTATATGAATATATAAGAATATCATTCATATACAGTATATATATTTCTGCAAATTTTCATGGGCAAAATCTAGGCGATCAAACATTTTGTGTGAGGTTGGAAGAACAGGTTTAAGTTAGTCATGCAAACTTGCTGCAATGGACTGTTTTTGACTGCACAATTTAAGACGCACCTTGAGATTTTAGAAGCATACACGTATATGAAAGTGGTCCTAAGTGGATGTTAAAAGATCACATTTTTTGTGCGCGTGTTTTGCTGTTTGCACACATTCAAGGCTTGATCTGACAAAAAACAGAATTGGTTGCCATAGTAAAGCTGCAGTGATGAAAAAGGCAATAAGATGACTGGAGAAAGAGCAGGGCAGAGAGGGAAGCAGGACACTGTTGAAATGAAGTCATTTATTCCAGTGTTACCAGACATGCGCGTCCCAGACATCCCACACAAACACTGAGCTCTATCAGGTCTGGGGCTTCCTGAGAAATGGTCTGCTGATGGATTTGCCAAAGTGTTTTAACATGACCCACACCACTGAAAATCTGTAAGGCCTCTCGGTTTCCTCTTCCTCCCTTCTTCCTACCATATCTTCTCTAAAGTTCACTTCACTTGATGGATTCATGTTCATCTCCAGTTCAACACCTCATCCATCTCTGTGAATGTTAGCTACAATCTTTGTAGTGAAAAGCCGATTTTCTTTCCACTGTCGGCCATTAGACTGATTTTGTTCTCTCAATGTCTCTCATTCCATCTCTCATACACACCTAATCTAAACTTTGTCCATTTGTCTGCCAGACATAACAGCTGCCTTTGTCTAAACGTCTCTCCATAAAGCCCCCCTGAACAAATAAACTAAAATCTTGTCACTGTAAAACAGCAAATGTGACAGGAATTCAAAAATGACTCATCTACTCATTAATATCACTGTTCTAATTAGAACCAACTGATTCAAATAATGTACCTTTGAACCTGCTTTCAGCTATTCTGTTCTGTTCCTGTCTCAATTTCTGTTTTGGCACTAATTTTGCATTAAGTGGTAAGTTTCCATGGTGTGAAATGTTCAACGACAATTAAACAGAAGGGAGCTGAAAAGGAGTTTCTAATTTGCTGACAAGCAGACTTCTCCAAGGGAGAGCAAGACATTGGTGGCTCCAAGATAATGAGGTAAAGAATGTGGAGTGAGGTGCTTTTCATGTACAGAATCAAAATGTGTTTGGAATTTAGCACAAAACACTGATACAGCCTCTAAGACAGAATAAAAACTAAATTTGCATAATAGAAATAGAGTGAGGTTCAAAGGTCTGACAGAAAGAGTACAATTTTTCTAAATCAATAATAAATACCAAATGCTAAGATATTTTAAATGCACTACCACTTATACATTTTTGAACAGTAAGATGTTTTAAATAAGCCTCTTTTGCTCACCAAGCCTGCATTTATTTGATCCAAAGTACAGCAAAAACAGTAAAAGCTTTAAATATTTTTACTATTTAAAATAACTGTTTTCTATATGAGGGTCAAAGACGAAAAAGGGTTTGAGCATAAAAACAATAAGTGTAATACTGTTTTAAATTGTTGTTGTTTTTCCCAAATTTTTAAAAAAAAGTTTTCTGTTTAATTTAATTGCAATTTTGTTTTTGTTTTCCCGAGAAAAAAATAAATATCATACATTTTTCCCTGATCTACAGAAGACACCCACTAAAATGTCATAAAATGTCAGGCATATTCAAATCAATTTATGATTTTGATGCGGACATCTTAACATCTTTGACCCATGAATATATATTTAAAATGTATTTTATTCCTGTGATTTCAAAGCTGAATTTTTAGAACTGTTACTCCAGTCTTCAGAAATCATTCTAATATTTGATTTGCTGCTCAAAAAACATTATTATTATTATCATTATTATTATTATTATGTTGAAAAACAGTGGAGTAGAATTTTTGTAGTTTCCTCTGATGAACAGCATATCTGAAATATAAAATCTTTTTATAAAATTTATACATTTCTTTATCCTACTTTTGATCAATTTGAAGCAGCCATGCTACATAAAATATACTAATAGTAATTTCTCTAATTTCTTTCCCTATTCTAATTCTTTTATTATTCATTCAAAGAATCCTGAAAAAAAAGTATACTCCGCTATTTTAAATACTGATAATAATGATAATAATAATAATAAATGTTTCTTGAGCACCAAATTAGCATAATAGAATGATTAATGAAGGGTTTTTTGACACTGAAGACTGGAGTAATGATTTGCTGAAAATTCAGCTTTGCTATCACATGAATAAATTACATTTTTAAATATGTTCAAATAGAAAGCAATTATTTTAAACAGTACAAATATTTCACAATATTACTGCTTTTGCGGTATTTTGTATCAAAAAAAATGAAGCACTGGTGAGCAGAAGAGACTTCTTTAAAGAAAATTACAAATCTTACTGTTCAAAAACTATTGACTGGTAGTGTATGTAATGAAAAATAATGGGAATTGTTATATTATTAAGTTAAGTTATACAAAAAAACATTTATTGCTATTTATTATAACTACACTTATTCACTTCAGATTGAAATAGTTTTTTATTAGTATTTTGTTTTCAAATAATAATATTACTACTACTAATAATAATAGTAATTAAATAAACACATATGATACAATATACTGTAATAACAGATGTCTAAATGAGTTTAGTCTATGTGACGCTTGTCTCTTGAGATTTAAAAAAAAAAAATAAAATAAAAAACAATCTACTGACCCAAACCAAAAGTAGGTTAATAGCTCCCTGGGATTGGGAATGTTGGAATGGATTCAGTTTTATTCACAGTAAGAGGCTAATGAGCCCCGTCTGTGTTGTTATCTTAAATTTGTCAGGTAGTGTGATGGCTCCTATTCTGGCATGCAGTGAAAATCAGTCAGCCAGAGAGATTTCAGAAACACACACACAACCCGGCTCAGTGGACTGTACACTGGAGGCTATGTAACCAGCGGTCTGGGGTCTGTTATCAGAAATTCAGCCAAAAATATCTAAATTATAGGAGTGTGAACTATAAGTACTGTTACAAGTGAAACTGACTGGAGCAAAGTCTTGCCTACATTTTGGTACAAGACACAGTCAGCTCGTTTGTAAACGTACCATCCAGAGTCATGAAGCGGTTGGAGTGGCTGTGAGTGAGGGCCAGCCGTCGGGCATGAGGCCTACTTTTTATAAGCTACAAGATGAGAGTAAACACTAAAATATTCCAGACTACTGTAAGTAAACCACAAGGCCTCAGAAGTGCTTTGGGGCTGAGATGTCAGATAACTAAAAGACTGTCTGCCAGATCTGACAGTAAGGAAATCACAGTTGAAATACACAAACAATAATGGAACATGTGAGAGCATCTGCTTCAAGAGTTTAAGTCTCAGGTTTTGCTTAAGTTTGACTGCTTTCCCACCTGAAAAGATCATCATATAAAGCCGATTTAATGTTTATAATCAGCTTCACCAGTTAGGTTTTGCTAGTGAATAGCATATTTGTGCTGCTCTATTTGGTAGACAAGCAGCATAAACCATCCTAGACTAGCATGGAAATTTCTCCTTAGCTGGTCTTCCTCCCAGCTGGTTTAGTATCCAGGCTAAGAGATGACCAGCTTAGTCTGGTTTAAGATTAAGATTTGGATCAGGGAATGATTTTGAAGACAGCTAAATTAAGCATGTTCTTCTGCTTCTCATTGGAAAACTATGAAAATTGGAGCCATTTTTGACATCCCTATAAAAACACTGCTCTATGCCCAGGGAACTTTGGAAGTGCTTGCTAATCTACTTGCTACTGCATTATTTATCAAATGGGCCTTTCTTTGGCATCCGTGCCAGCGTTATGTTTGGCTGGAACAGCAGAGGCAACTCTCCCAGGCCAGAATGGCAGCCAAGGTCAATCCTCTTCTTACGTTAAGAGCTTTTCCAGCTGTGCCACGGAAGAACAAGAGACTTAGCGGGAGTAGATGCAACTGAGAAAGGCATACAGGGGGATCCTGAGTATGACTTCCTTTGATTATTCAATTGCTTTAGCTTTGCACCTGAATTTCCCTTCAAGCCAAAGAGTATTTCTGTCCATCACAGTGTCATATTCTAACTATGAGACCTGCCAGCAACAGGCAGAAGGCTTTCTATATAAAAATATACAACTTCTCTGAGAATGTAATATAAGGGTATACATCTTGTATGGGGTAAATTCTCAATGATTCTTCTTTTTTTCTTTTTTTTTGTCAAGGTCCCTGGAAGGATTGTCTGGAGGCTTTGGAGGACGGTCACACTAACTGTGGCATGCACTTGGTCAAACCGGAGAATACCAACAAGCTGATGCAGGTGTGGTGCGATCAAAGACAGGATCCTGGCGGCTGGACGGTCATCCAGAGAAGAATGGATGGCTCCGTCAACTTCTTCAGAAACTGGGAGACATATAAGGTGAGCCAATTCTGGATGATAAATTATTAAGTTTATGACGTTTTGGTCGATAAATGTAAAAATAGGGGAAATGAGCAGTACAATTTAACATACAGAGAGGTGATATATGCCTTCCTTTACCAATGGTGGTAAATTCAACAAACAAGTAAATTTATGTTTCTGTGGTAACAACTTGCTTACGTTTTACATTTTACGTCTATAACTCTAAACATAAACTAAACCGTATGGCAGTTAATGTAAAGAGCCATGCACTTAAAGAGGTTTAATGAGGAACATATGCCAAGCAGAAACTACCACACTGTGCTGAAATGCCTCAATGCAAATAAAAACGTACTCAATTATTCTCTGAACATTAATATGTCTGCATTATGTATGACATATACAGTATGTAATATACAGATAAATCAATAATGTGTTCAGAGTTCTTATTCAAAGTGTACAACAGAATCACTGTAAGTTCAGGTAATTTGAAAAAAAAAAAAAAAAAAAAAACTAATTTGAACCCTTGCCAAGTAAAAAACAAACATGTCTTCAAAGCCCTGCAGATACAGTATAACACAATGAAAGCCGGAATTACAAGTGCTTCACTGGCTCAAAATATGCCTATTTCCCATATGTAAATAGAAGGCAAACCAGAAATGGATTTTTACCTGACACGACCCCCACCTTATAAAGAACATAGAGCATAGAGCGACCGGAGAAGACAAACAAAAGTTCACCCTCCTTGTACATCGACTCGACCCCCCACTGGACTGACACAGACGAGTCTGTGGTCCATAGTACGACCGAGCCGGACGTGCGCCTCTTTATGGCTCCCTTTACCACCCCATGACAAAATAACATAGAGTAAGTAATGTACTCTAAAATAAATATTTTACTTGGTCTATCAAATACTCAATGGCAGGCGCTCCTCTGTTTTATTACAGCAAGGCTTTGGAAACATCGATGGAGAGTATTGGCTGGGTCTGGAGAACATATACTGGATAACCAGCCAAGGGAACTACAAGCTGCTGGTCACCTTAGAGGACTGGTCTGGACGCAAGACATTTGCAGAGTATGCAAGTTTCCGCCTTGAACCTGAAAGCGACTTCTATAGGCTCAAGGTGGGCCGCTACCATGGCAATGCCGGTGTGATGTTGACGAAGCACACGGACCGACCTTCTCTGGCCGGTAGCACCCCCAGTTTACAACACCACGCTAGCAGTTCACACTCTGGACAGTGCTATGTTGTTGATTAAACAAGGTATCATGTAAAATGTGTAGCGATTTTTAGATTTTATTATTTTATTCTGACCTTACCAAAAAATGTTTTTTTCATCAAGGCAAACTGTGGCCGCATGTGTATCAAACAGGTGAGGCTGGTGTTCTCGGTATATGGGGCTGTGCCAGCCCACTCAAAAATCGGTGAATGGCGTGTGGTAAGAGGGGTCACTACCGCAGCCCGCTCAGGAAGCGTTGTTTGGTACGTGGGCTGACTTCTAGAGGATGGAGCCTAAGTGTTCGCAAGATGTGTGTGTGGCATGAGTGATGACGATGCTGCCCCACACCCATTGTATATGTATCCTCCACGTGAGCGAGCATGTGTTGTATCACACACACAGGGAATATTGAAATTCGGGCTAAACTTTTTTTTGTGTTTTTTTTCTCCCAAACAGTTCAACTTTCACCGATAAAGTGCAATTCATTTAGAGGGTTTGGTTTTATGTAAAAATTAAAATTAATATGATGTGGCATAAAGGCACCCCAAACCAGCGTCTTGGGTTGATCGTTTGTATTTAGAAGGAACACCAAATTGTCATGGACTACAAAAGAAAGCTATTTACAACACAGAAAAGATACTTTACCTTTATAGTGCAGTAAATTGTGTGCCAGTTCCCGTGCGCCCCTACGCTTACTAAGAAAGTGTCACTAGGAAGTCATGAACATGATGTTCTTTTTCACTCTTGTTCAATCAAATCAAGTGAAACCTGTACATCTTTATATATACAGTGCATTTGTGAATCTGTCGTCTGTTGTTTAGAATTATTTTGTTCAATAGGCCATAAAATATTCGAAAATAATCTGATCAGTACTCATTCATTGTTACTAACTAGCTAAGACACAGGACATCCAATCCAGTGATAAATAGCGTATGCTTTTCTATTTTATTCAAAGCTATGAGAATATATATTTCCTGATGAGATGAATGACTCAGAATTTACTTCAGGAATATCATGTTTAAAATTCATATAATGCCGTAGTTAATGCATAATTAAACATAAAAACACATCTTAAAACAGTCATCAATTGCTCCATTTAAACTGTATTTACTGTGTAAATTAGCTGTTGGTGTCAAATGAAGATCAAACATGTTTATGTACATATACACGTAATATTGTTGAAAATAATGTGTCATTTGTAATATACTGTAAGTGTAACTGATTTCCCCAAGTACTGTCAAACTGTTGCAATAAAGGATGTACAGCTACAGGCTTTGTAGCCAGGTGGATGCTGCACACTGGTGGTGGTTGAGGAGATTCCCCCCTTCTATGTAAAGCGCTTTGAGTGCCCAGAAAAGCGCTATATAAATGTAAGGAATTATTATTATTATTATCTGTCTGTGAATGGATTGAACATCGGTCTACTACAGCTGTAGTTGTTCTCCTGAGAAGTTTATGAGCAAAATAAAAAGCACAAGCAATTCATTCAAAAATGCAACATACAACAAATTTGCTCTTTGACTAGGTAAATGTTATACAAATATAAATATAACAAGCTACACTGAGTATCTGTGGCTTGCTGCTGAATTACTCATTTTAATTTGTCCCGTCTATGGTTGGAAATCTAAATCTAGGCAATTGTACCCGAGGAATCAAAAATTATAAAAAAAATAATAATAAATGACTTTGCTTTTATTAGTTATTTTATCTCCAGGTCATTAGATCTGTGTGACATGATTACATTTATTTTAACGATTTAAGATCACATTTGCAAATATTTTGGAAAAATTTGACGGCAAAAAGGTCCATTGTCTGTTGTCAGTTGTTTAGACCAGTGTTTCCCAACCGGGGTTGCGGTAAAAAAAAATCATTTTTTTATATTTTTTAAATTGCTAAAATGTTCAAAAAAGCATCTATATAATATCCATTTCTAATGTCGCCAATAATTAGAGATGCACTGAAATTCGGCTGCCGAAAATGATGTTTAAACTTTCCGATCAGGTTTCACTTTTCACGCGGGTGACGCTCCTGCGTTATTATATCCGCTATATGCGGTTTCCTGTGCGCTCGCTCTCAGGCGCTCACTCGTTTATTACGTTAAGGTGTATCGGGAACAGCAAAGTACAATCGAAAAACGAGCCGACAGGGAAACATCGATGTGTACAGTATTGTTTCGTCTGCAATACCCTCCGTGTATTGGAAACATGATGTGGTAAAGGGTAACTCTGGGACGCTGCCCTTCGCATTCATTGATCTGCTAACGCAGGTTATTGCTCGCCGAGTTTGATAAATAATCAGCCTTTCTAGGACTAAAATTATTTGGATAATTGGTAAAATTTTGATTAAATATCGTAACCTACTGTTTGGACCTACTGAAAAAAATAAAAAGCTATTTATTTTAATTCGAAGGCATGTCGGTATTTTTATTTGGCTATGCATTATTATTAGTTTATTGTTTATTATTACTGACTGTTACTTGTAATTTTTATTCAAATCAAATTCACGTTTGAAATCAAGCTATCTCCTGCTTACTGCACCAAAAATGACCCATTGCTAAAATTTAAAAATTAAAAAAAAAAAACACTGAGCACAAATTTGTGAGATAGCTAGTTATAATAGTAATTAAATAATGTTTACATATGTATGAAAGCCTACATTAAAATCTGTTATATAAATGGGTCTCTTCATTAGAATTAGCCTACTGATTGCCACCATTGATGGGCAAATTTTTTTTATAATATTAAAAATATCTATATGAAATTATATTCTGCAGTTCTTCCCTTTTGTACCAAATATCTATACCTTTCAAATTATCACATCGAAGTTAGAAATTCAAATATTGTGACAAAATTTATTTTGTAGGGTGCCGGAAGTTTGTTAAAATTTCCAAAGGGTGCTGTGACTAAAGAAAGGTTGGGAAACACTGGTTTAGACGAAGCACAGCTCGTTACAGAAGTCACTTTAAAACCAGTCATTTTCAAATAATTGAAATGACTGGATTATTTGTAGAACAATGGCAAATTTGATCACAGCTTTAAAATAAAAAGCTGTACAGATATTTGGAAAGCAGATTGGTTTAGGCAATTTGTTTTTTACCTGAAGTAGTTCTCAAACTTCATTAAAGGGATAATTAACCCAAAAATGAAAATTCTGTCATAAATTACCCTCATGTTGTTCCAAACCTGTAAGATTTAGGACACACAATTTAATGCTATTTTGAGGGTGAAACTAAATTAAAATGCGTGTCGCAGACTGACACGGAAGAGAAGAATTTGTTTAATAAAGTTATTTTTAGTTTTCTTTGAGCAGAAAAATTATTTTCATGACTTTATAAAATTACGACTTAACCACTGATGTCACATGGACAATTTTAACGATGTCCTTACTGCCTTTCTGGGCCTTGAATGTGGTAGTTGTGTTTCTGTCTATGCAGGGTCAGAAAGCTCTCAGATTTCATCAAAAATATCTTAATTTATGTTATGAGGATGAACAAAGGTCTTATGGGTTTGGAATGACATGATGGTGAGTAATTAATGACAGAATTTTAATTTTTCGATTAACTATCCCTTTAAGGCTAATAGTTTTTAAACTCTACATTTCTGTTGTTAGTGAAGCTGGTAAGTTATGGCTTTAATACTTTAGAAACAGTACCATGATACATTTTTCAAACAATAAGTTGTGATTATTCAACACGTGATGCTGTGCAATTTTCCCATAAACTTCTATTCCAAGTGTAAAACAGGATGCGTCTTTTCAGGACGCATCAGTTATTTTAGTACAAACCAATTGTATACATTGTTTTTGTAGTAAAATCGATAATGCAAGTTCTACTAAATACATCAAAAAGAATTAAATGATTGTTTGACAAAACCCCAAACCATTTCATTTCCTTTTTCCTTTGTCCCAGTGGGAAATGGAAAGGGCCCTGGAGAAGCACAGTGGAAACTGACAGATTTGAAGTGACAGCCTGCACAACCTCAGCCATGTCAGACAGTCTTTCCGTCCCTGCGGTTTCAACTGCCTGCTGCTCAGAAATGGGAATAAGTTACACTGCAACTAAACCACAAGCTACCGGCACCAGGTACAGCGGTTTCTGCTGAGTGATGTCTGAGAAAGCCCTCTGTTGAGTGGAACGCAGTTTACTGACACGCTGGTGGAAGCAGACTCTCAATCTGGATTATGTAAAGGAAATTCGGTTTATGAGAAAGATGTGTGCGGCTGAGAGAAGCGAGACGGCATGCGTCAGCTCTCTCCGCATGTTTATCTTCTTAGAAATGACAGTGACTGTCTGTTTGTGCATTTCAGACCTCTAGAAAAGAAGCAGCCCACAAGTAACAGACCAAGAGACAATTTGAGATACAGCCGCCTGAAGTTATTCCTGACTGGCCTTTTAGTTATTCACATACCACAATGACACAAGAGCACCTGGAAAACTCTGTGACCATGAGCTTGGGACGCAAACATGTGGCAATGACATACTGAATGGTCTGTTATGCGCTTTAAAATCAAACTTTCACATCTTAAAAAGAGTATCTCATAAAAAAACAAGATAGCCAAACATCCAAAAAGCCTCCTGAAGGCAAAGCCTCCAGATCCCTTCCTGATCAAGTCTGGCTCTCGGTTAACAGCTGGATTAGTAATACGGACCTTGCTTCTGATGACTAAGATGGAAGAGCGTAATTGGGTGAAGGATCTGGATCCTGTTCCCCACGAGAGCGACAATCCTGAGGGAGGCATCCATTTCAAGTGCTGTCAGTGCCTTTAGAGGAGACTGATGTGTGTGTAACTAATCGCTCACAGGCCTTTTGCAACATCCAATGAGAGTCTCTGACAGACATCTATTCATAAGAGAAAAAGGGGCTACCAATTTGGAAATAAGTGCTTCAATATGATTTCATTGTATTTTCCATCTCTACATTCCGTTTAAAGCCACTGAAGTGGCTAGAAAGTCATAGAGCTTTTCGGTTTATGCATAGCAGAAATCCTAAAAAACCCTGAAATGATTTGATGAAGGTAATTATTTTCCCTGTGTTGACACCTAAAACAGGATATGGCACATTTCTCAATCATTGCTGAACCACGGCAATATACTGAAACACCCTCTGCTGGTCACCATAGAAAGTGCAATTGAGACAAGGCCAAAAAAATATAATGAGGTGTTCACAGCCAACTTAAAATGAACCTTATCAAAAAAAAAAAAAAAGTAAAAGCTATTATACTGAAGTAATTGAATGAGTCAATATCACAAGCCTGGCTAAGTCCAGTGGGCCATGACCCATTCCTTTCCCTGACCCAAATTATTCTTCTGTTCAAATGAAGCACCTTCAGCTTTATTTACAGCCTTATTAATAGCAACCCCGCAATAAAAAACTATTTATAAAGCCAGTAAATCTCTCAAGACATTTCTGGCAGGATGTTGTCATGATATAAGGGGATGGAGTCTACAAAATACCATTAACCCAAGTACAAATGTGATCTTTTAATAACACTTACCTAGGTAGGGGATGCAGGGGGCCATTTTGAGGGACCTGATGTACTCTCTCATGCGGTTGTAATTCTCTTCTTTTGACGTCAGGAAGTCAAGTTTCTCAAAGGTGGCCTTGTCCTTTCGACTGATCAACTGTTCAGAACAGAAAGCACATACGGAATGAACAGGTCATTTATTCAGAAAATTAGGAACAGCTAATGGATGTCTAAATCTAAAACATCTAAATCAAAGGTATTCAAAGTGCATACTTAGGAACAAGTAAAAAATATATAGGATAGGAACAAGAAAAAAATATATACAAATGTAAAATATCAAATTAACATATACAATAGAATACAAGCAGACAAAAATACTATTTTCAATTCAATTAAAAACAAAAATATGAATACATCCAATTTAAATGTTATTTTAAAATAACTGCAAAATGATCATTACCATCACCAAATATTTTCATCTCAGTTACCTCTGTTAATTCATTCAAATATGATGAAAAACCCCCACAAAATATTAATATATAAAAACGCTATTCAAAGACAACTACATTAGGAAAACTGTTCTAGTTATGTCTTTGAATACATTTTAAACTCTATATAATAATATTCTTGTTTTAACTTTGTGAACTTTTCATAATGGAATAATAATAGAACATATTTTTCATCTCAGCTCTGCCTCTGTTAATTCATTATACCGTATACTCAGTATAACGAATTCAGTAGTATACTGCCTCTGTAAAATAAACAGAGTTACTCCCAACTGGCTACTAACTTTAGAATGGGGGACTTGTGGAGGCGCCGTTTTGTAAATTTTGTCAGAGGGGAGCCCCACTAAGACTTCTGATCTAAATAAAGCTGTCTGCAAATATGTTAAATATGAAAAACAAGACACAACCCATTGGGAGACTAATTAAATTGTATTAAGGGATAACTTCCCAGAACTCAGCACCCAAACTCCAGGCCCTGGGTATATTTCTCATTTATAGAAAGCGCATTACCACAATAAACAGGCTCAGTGTCTAGAATGCCTTTATGAGTGGCATAATTTCACCCAATGCTTCTTTACAGCACATGTGCTATTGAATATGTGGGGATGACCATGTGCAAAACCCCTGTTATAGGATTTACAAAAAGCTCATTAACTGAAGAATTCCATCACACATGGCTTTATCACATCAAATGCTGAAGTGAATTTCCACAAAGTACTTCAACATGCTCTTCTTATGTTAGACAGATACACATATTGTAGTTCACTCTTTTGTAGGTTTGGTGAGAGATTTTGTCCAACAATCCAAGTAACAGTCCGTGAAACCACATTGTTGGCAGATGACCTTCCACCAGTCTCCAGAGATGTAATCACACAGTACTGTTTTTCCATTATTAATGTTCATATCTTGTTTAACTCTGTGGAAAATGCCCTCTGTGTTATAGGTTGCATAGGTTTTTTTGAGTGAACCATTCCTTTACAAAGCAAGGCAAAGCAAAGCAAAACAAAAAAACAAAGCAAAGCAAAGCAAAAAAAAAAAAAAGAAAACAAAAAAAAAACAAAAAGCAAAGCAAAGCAAAACAAAAACATACAAACAAAAAAACAATAAGCAAAGCAAAAAACAAAACAACAAAAATAGGGTGAAGTAATGATGACAGTTTTCATTTCTGGGTGAAATATTTCCTTTAAAAAACAAAACAACAACAGCAACAACAAATAACTAAATAAAATAAAATACATAACAGTGGGTAAATTAGGATCAGCTTATTTATCATTCTCAGGTGTGAAATATCTAAATCAGAGGTTTTCAAAGTGTGACGATAGAAACAAAAAAGGTGGTACATTCAAAAGTAAAAACAAAAATAGTAATATATCTATTCCTTTTAAATAACAGAAATACTCCTTTTAAATAACAAAATAAGCAAAACTAATAACTAAAACATATCTATGTAAGGGAGTTGGCATTTGAAAACTGAATGAAGTGAAAGAAACTGAATGCCACATTCAAATGGCATGCATCTGCAAGAAACTGAAAGACTGTAATAATTAGATTATATTAGTCATTTACCAGCCAAGTTACCCCAATGAGCCTGATTTTTAGATACATTTACACTCAGACAATAGTTAGGGAGTGGAGAGCTGACTTGACAGGAAGCTAACTCTCATTCATCATTTAGATGTTGGCCTAAAATGAACCTGAAGAATTTAGTGAACCACAACTTGGATTTTTCTCCTTTGGACTTGCAACAGAGGAACAGAAAAGTGATTTTCCCCCTTTTACTCGACAAAAAAAGTGGTAAGAACTGCAGCTGATTTTAAACGGTGCTGAAATAATCTATGGCAGGAAAGTTAGATCGCGACACCATCAATCAGGGAGCCTGGTGTGGAAATGATAATATTATGACAAAGATTTGAAGTACTACTAAGGGAGACTGCTTATGATATTTTAAGGAAAAACTAATTACAAAACAATTACAAATGATGAACAGGGTAAACTGTAACTCCACCGACATGTTTCAGTGAATGTGATTTCCATGTGTGTGTGCGTACCATCTCGGCAACAAGACTAGTCATTTTCTGCCTGATTTAGAGCAACCAAATGCCAAAACAAAAGCCTTTTCTGATCTCCTTTATCAAGCCTCCATCACCCGCCACCACGAACACAGCAGCAGCCGGCCTCTTTCCTCGAGTGCAGGGCTTGAGCGGCTGCCACAGTGGCATTTATCATTCCCATAGACACATACACAGTGCTAAACTATCCCTCTGAGGGCGATAAAAGTGAGGGGATTCCTTCAACCACTAACATCTTTATTTTATTTTGCAGTAACACATGGCTGACTTTGATTACATCACAGTTCATGGAGGTCAGCCCTGTGCTCTGTAGCCGCTCCAGATAGCAGTGAAAGCCTCCATACATCAGCAGCTGCAACTGCAACTTTCCACTTAGACTGAGTTTGATGGGGATGAGCTTCTTAACCATAGGTGCAATGTTAAGAGCTGGATTTGTAATTTGTCTTTTGTGTGTAACTTAGGACGGTAACAAGGGCAGAATAGAGGATCAGCTAATAGTAAATGGAAGTAGGAGAATGAACCATGCAATAGAAAAGGAGCACTATGTACTCTGTTGCAATTCCTTATAAAATGACTGGCCAACTGGTTTTATTTATTTGCCAAACTTCTTTTTGTGAACAAGCCCTCTAGCTCTTTTAATACTTCCTTTCTCCATTTTCCTTCTAAAGCTTGTTTTGACTTCATACTCCCACAATGATTTTATTATGCATTACTTATGAATTAGAAATCAGAAATACCAAAAGAAAGTGAATAAATGACAAATTAATTTAATATTTTTTTAAAATAAAATAAAATCAAATCAAATCTAAATCAAATCAAATAAGGATTCCAAATCTTCCTAAATACAATACAAATAATTTGTGGTGTCAAGGCTATACTCTGATACTATATCCAAATAATTCAATAAATATATACAAAAATAAATAAATGTTCAGAATTGATTATCATAATATGCAAGCCATATTTCTCATTAACCTTTTGGCTTAAATTTACATACACGTTATTGCGTGTACGTTTGTGTTTCTATATAGTGTTTGTGTTATTATAATTGTTTTATTGACTACTAATGTTATCTAAAATGTGGAAAGTCCAAACTGTTAACTAGAAACACATTTTAGAAAATAAAATGAATATACAATACGATATGAAAATAAAATATGCATTGTATTATCAGAATAAAAAATTGAGTAAAAAAAAAATCCTATATGTTCCACAAACTCCATAGGTTTGTGTCAAACCTGATGATCATGTTCTCCACAATGATTTGAAATGATCCAAAGTGCATCTTGAGTTTCAAAAGAAGAACATTTGACAGAATCATATCAATGACACTAAATTATTTGATTAGTGAGCAACATATTGCAGAATTGTATTTTTTTTTTTACATTTAATGCCACAACTTTAACTTTCCTTTATTTATTTATTAATGATTAGTATTTAATCCTTTGATTATTGTAGCTTTAAAAAGTCATTTTTTAAAGTGATCTCAGACTTACAGACCCCACTGCATCCATGTATAAAATAGAACAAACCAATAAACCTAAAATTGCTGAATATAACGATAAAGGCATATAAAAGCTATATCCTTGTATATAATCTGCTCCAAAATGTGTACCAGTGAGCACCATATTCCTCCTAATTCATTGTATGCCCACTGGGAAATCAGCAGTTAATCTTCAAATAAGTGGAAACAAGGCCTCGAAGTCAAGCGGTTCAGAAATGGGCTGGAACAAATGACAAAGAATTACTCAATCCAGTCTGTGCCATGAGCAGTGAAACAGAAACCATTTGCACAGAAAGACCGAAAACAGTCATTATAGTCAGGCAAAACTGTCAGCAAATACACGCAAGTGCCTTTTCATTATGAACAGGACAACAAATGAAACGCGCTCCAATCTATAATTAAAACCGGACCACAGTTCAGTGTGCACATTTTCTCCAATTCAAGCTTCAGGGTTCTAGGACATATGGAAAAGCAACCTCTTAAAACAGGACTGCAATGAATCAGAAATGATCCCTGTAACTGATGCATGCGCACAGTGTCTGGCCATGTGACATTTCAATCTTTCTAGTTAGACCTGAAGCATTTTGGAATGCAAAGAACACTGAATAAAGTCTGTGGCTTTTTAAAGATGACTGGCATTTTGTCAGTTTGTCAACTGTATGTCAGCTTCTGTGTCTAGCATAAACCAAAAAACAATAATAATCATCTAAAATATATTCATAAATATTGGCATATTATTTGTAGGTCTAAATTGGTTGTTGTGATATACACAGAATCAATGAATTACACTAACAAATTGAATAAACTTTGTTGTTAAATGTAAATTTAACTAAGTACATCATTTAATGATGCATAATATTCTATTTAATAATGCCATTGTCAAACTTCCCTTGTGGCAAAGCTAAACGTATGGCAAGAGAGCTGTGCTTGTGGTATCAGACAAACGGTCCCGCCGCAATTACTTATAAACAACATGCTCCCTCTTTTTCCATATTTTCTCAATTTGCAGAAGTGCTGTGGCTCAATGTGGAATGTCAACTCTGGAAGCCGCTTGCATCGCAAATCATTAAGGCCCCCAGTGAGCCTAAACTCACTACCACTGACATCTCTCAACAAAATAAGTACTGTGAATACAAAAACTGCCTGATTTGACTTTTAAAGAGTCATTTACTACCTTAAAAACTCCTGGATTCAGCTTTTTGGGACCTTTATATGTTTACACCTAGGGCTGGGCGATATAGCTAAAAAAAAATGTACACTCTAAAAAATGCTGGGTTAAATACCCAGCTTATTCAGTTGTGCTCATTGAGGACTGGTTGTAAGTGTTGTCTGTACAGCATATATAGTTTAGTCCTTCTCCTTTTTCCTCAAGAAAAGAGGCCAAGAGGTTTTGGACCTCAAACTGGGGTGATGCAAATACTTATAAATAGATTTAAAGCTTTGGCAACGTTAAACAAGGTCTCAGAAACAGCCCTTTCAAAATTTTCCAAGCCACTTAAATGTTCAGAACGGGATCCAATGGGCTCATTCTTTCACTGTCCCCATGCATTCAGACGGCCTTCTCATCTACATCTCTGCAAATAAGATCAATGGAAATCCAAGAGCACTGGGGCTCTCTGGAGAAATAAACACAAACACTGCATTGTCAGCTAAATTATAAAGCAGCAGAACAGCTAGCATTTGGTGGTTATGCACAATAAATCCCCTGTAAGGGAACAGAATATTAAATGAGAAGTTTTTTCCTCGTGTCTTCCTAAATAAAATATGGAAACTTCTTCTGCTGTAGAGGCTATGATGCCCTGATACTATATTACAAATTAAAAATTTAGAATTTATGATCATAATTAGGGATGATGTCATAACTAAACAGTAAATACCCATGCAAATCATATTTATAATGATCTTAAAAACTTATTTTTATGACTTAATGCATTGCTATTTATTACATAGATATTATTTTATATACATATGGCTTATGTTATTTTAATTGGAATACATATGGACAAATATATTAAACAAAAAATGAACAGTCCTAACTGTCGACTAAATAGAATGTCAAAAATAAAAATAGATCATGAACAAAATCAAATAAAACTGCTTACCGCCCAGGTCTTGCTCAATCTGAAGATAGGTGCGCTTTGAAGAGCAGAGACCACTGAAACCAGAGAGTGCAGGTTATTCAGCTCCAGGAGTTTCTATAAAGACACAAGACACACAATCTTAATAAACATAAATTAGTTGCATGCCTCATGTAAGACACCAATGTAGGCCTTTACTTGTTTGTTCCACTGTGTTTTCTGGTCTGGTCATGTCATGCTGTTGTCATTCTTTTCTTTTCCACTACACTGACCTCTGTGAACTACTATGCGTCAACAACCTTTATGGAAAGAAGGAGAAAAAGCAATGCTGCTTAGTTTTTTTAGTCATTGGCTGATCTGCTTTATCTATCAGCATAACCGTTATCGTAGCCCACTCAGGCTTACTGGGGCATGGCTGCCGGTAGCAGGGTACACAGCTCTTTCAGGTTTGGCAGGTAGTGCAGGGTGAGTGTTCGACCATAAGGAGTCGTTCAGCAGGATTTTCTGTGTCATGGTACATTGAGTTTCAGGAGAGCATGTAGACTGATTGAATTCACAGCAGCCTTTGGCTCTGTTTGTGTGTGTGTGTGTGTGAGAGAGAGACTGTTGGCACAAAGGACAAGAAAAGCATCTAAATAACTACATGATTATTTGGAGAATTTTTGAAGTATCATTTCAAAAGAAATATTTAATCTTTAAATGTATAAAATTAAAGCTAAAATAAATTTTAAAAAATCACATGCAATAGGTCATACAGAAGAAGAAGTGGCTAAAAATGACTACTCATTTTTATTAGAGTTTCCGAACATAACCTTAATTTTGAACATATAAGGTGTCATTTTGATTTAGAAAATCAAAACATAAAACTCAGAAGCAATAAATTCCATGTTACTGTCACTTTACAGATTTAGAAGTTAGCGATTTACTTTGAACAACTGAAGTGGACTGGAAATATAAAATCACAATTTTTAAAATCCTAATTTTAAAGTGGATTCACAATATTTACTCTCAATAAAATGTACCTGTACTAAATGACATCTTAAAAGCAATTACAAGACAAATAAAATGCATGAGATGATTCAAGAGAATAAAGTTATGTTGAAATGAGAAAATATGCTTATAGTGTTTAGTTTGAGAGTAATAATGAGGACATTTTTGACACTATAAGGGCTTTTTATATTCTGCATGTGCTGTTTACTATCGTCATTTGAAGATAATTCAGAAATGTAATGGATTCCATTTTCTTGTGATTTAAATGTTTAATCACAAATGGAGGCAGACGAAAAACTGATATATTGCAGGCTGTTTAAACTGAGTCTGAGATGGATCTCAGTCAGATGAAGCCATTTGTATTATGTCCTCATCCTCATTTTATGCCATAAATACTCACCACTCCTGTGCAATGTCTCTACCCATTCTCACTGACTTAAAACAGAAGGCTTTAATCCATCAAGACTTGTATAACGTCATTAAAATCGCCCATTGTTAAAGGAAAATTCTTGAAAGTGCCCATGCTTGAATTTCTAATAAAACACCATCAGTTATACTAATGCCAGAGCCAAGGACAATTACTAGGATACCAAACGCAATTCATATGTGAATACAAATAATAAGAAATGACTGAACTTGAACTTGGAATTTATAGGGTCAGTTATATTTCTGCTGCCATGGCAACACAGACAAAGAAAAAATAACTAACGGTAAATAAAGGAACCAAGTTGCACTGGCTGAAGGAACAGTGAAAACCAAAGAATGTCTCACCTTGGCAATTTTGATGAAGTGGCTCAATATTTCTGCTCGGATTTTCAATGTTTGAGCCGTCAATATCTCCCTCACTGCCCAGAAACTGACCTAAGAGAAGAAAATATAGTAAGTGAATTAAATTAGTTCCACGATGTATGGTTATCTCTGCAGAATAAGAGTTTAGATTTAAAGTTAGGATTTAAAAAAGAAATAAAAAATACATGGACGCATACAATTTATGGCTATATGTTATGTAATTACTGTGATGACAAAAAAACACCAACCGTTCTCAGCAACAATGACTCAAAAGGTGCAGCACACACTAGATCTCAAAATAAAGCTTTAATACACTCCTAAAAATGAACATAAACAGATTAATGAAAAAATACCGGAAATCATCGATTTATGAGAAAAACTGTATTTGAAAAACAGTTTTCAGAAAGAGTGTTTTCTCTTACGTACAGGCTTTAAAAAGTGCCAGAACATCAATCAAATGAATCTAAGCAGCAAAACTGAATCGTTCCTTTTTTCACTCAGGAAATATAAGAAATTGGTTGTTAATGATGACATTAAAAAGACCGAAATGGCAAGTGTAATTGCAGACCTCAAATGACCGCTTACATCAACATTCCAAGACATTTAAGCTCTGCCAAAAAGAAATACCATTTAAATAAAAATCATATCCATTCCTACTGCATACTGACCTTCATAAGCGGATATTTATAGGCGTATTTTCAGAAATGGGGATAAAGAAAGTGTTGTGCATTTACAGTAAAATTGTGTGAATTGATGAATTGGTCAGGTCATTATAATGTGTGTAAGGATGTGTGTGTGGTGTGCAGCAAGAGGATGCAGGGACTCAAGGAACATTGTTCTGACTAGGTGGGTACTTGGATGTTGTTTTCATTTGTCAAAAGTGGTGCTTTGTCTGAAAGTTTACAATCCGCTGTTGTAAAACATCAGTTCTGTATGTGTAAGTACTATTTATTATGTACTTCACTGACCCTTTCAAATGCATGTAATGCCACTTATAAAAAATGTGGCAAAGCTGAAGTAGACAAAGAAGAGTGGCTGGCATTAGTCTGGAAAAAAGGGAGAAAACCCCATTTTTGTTGGATGTGTCCAGTGCAGTGTATTCATTCATCTAAAGGAGTTAATGCAGCTGTTGGTTAAAATAGCTAAATGGAGCAGCATGATGGACGCCCGTTTGTGCTACAAAAACGGTAATATCCAGTAAAAATACAAATTTCATGTGATCTGAAGCAACATGCATCCTCCATTTGAGCTTGTATAAGTGGACACCTAACGGACTTCTGTTTCACACTAATAGACTCATATGTTAAACACAGAGCCTAAATGGCAGGCTCTAAAATAGTCTACATAAAATATACTTTATCAGCTATATAGTGAGGTTTCTAGCGGACCATATGTCAAATTAGCATTAGTGCATTTGCGACTAAAACACAGTGTCAATGTTCCTGTTTCAGTATAATAACATCCATTGACCTCTATTATATGAGTTATCTCTGGTGGTGCTAATGGACCTAGGTCTCGAACCCTGAAAAAATTTACACTCTATACCGGTTATGAAACTGTCTCTTAAACTGCTATAGTATGGAAACAAAACTGAGATCTTACTGAAATTACCAATGCATCAGGAAACTACAAGTAAAATAACCAATATTAATCATCTAAAAAACAACAACAACAATATCTTAAAATAAAAATGTCTTTATACCACAATTACACATGTAGCAAGACAGTCTTTAGCTCATGGCACCAGCTGTCAATTTAAGACAAGTTTTAAGTTTAGCAAACAATAAACACTGGAGCAGCATAAAGCTTTTAATAAATGATCTTACCTGTTGGCTACACTGACTAGCACAATATTGTTTACCTGGTTAAATCTCCGTGTGAAGGCCACAACGTTGGGTGAAAGGCTATGCTTCTCCTTCTTGTTCCATCCACAGCTCGCCAGCTCCTAAACAACCAAATAGTCAATTCAACTTTTCAACAGTGTTTTTTTTAGTGTAATACTTAAGTCTAATGCTTGCATTTTATCTACACTACCATTCAAAAGTTTGCTTTTTTATGTTTTTGAAAAAAGTTTCACAAATTTGCATTTCTTTTGAAACCAACCAATCAGTACAACAGTATATGTTGACGTATGTATATATTAAAGAAAATACTGTATATTTGAATATACAGTAGTTAAAATTTGAAGTGGATAAAAAAAAAAGTTGTCCGAACCCAGAAGCAATTTTGGTTTTAGGTTTTAGGACAACTTTGATCCACTTCAAATGTTGACTACTGTATTTTAAAATGTAATTTATTCCTGTGAATTTTCAGCATCATTACTCCAGTCTTCAGCGTCACATGATCAGCAAAGCTGATTTGCTGTGTAGGAAACATGTCTTATATGATAACATTTGAAAACGGAGTGCTCAAATAATTTTTTGTATATAATGAATATAAAATAAAAAACAGCATTAATATTTTACTGTCACTTTTGATCAATCTAATGCATTTGCTAAATAATAGTACTAATTTCTTTAACTTTTGAATAGTAGTGTACTCTGATATTAATGAAATCACATTGAATGGCTCTTTATTACACATGCCGTACACCATTACTTCATTCATGAAGTCAAAAAACTGAGCATAAAAAGTCAAATAAAATACCCACAACACTTGAAGCGCCACACTATTTTCCACTTTAGCATTTACTGAGAATTACTACATATTTCACAATACTGTATTTGTTATTGACCTATAGTAGCATAAATATACCATCCTTGTATTGACTTAATTTAGAAATCATTTCTAAATGAACTGTAGGAATATAGGGAGAAAAGTATGCACAGAATAAACACATCTGTTGCTTTCATCTCATCGACAGAACAGCTTTGCATGGGGACTTTATATGGTTCTAAGCCTCCTCAGGTTCACAGAGCTATGAATACTAACACTTTTATAGTATCGTGCAGACTAAAAGCAGATGGAAACATTCGAAGGCATTTCAGTTTCCACATGGACTGAGTGGAGTGGAGTTTCCATGTGAATAAGCAGCTCAGTCTGGGTACAGTACCTTACTAAAATATTTTAGGTTTGTTTGCGAAGTCATCACTTTAAGCCACACAGTTCGTCAGGGACACAGCATAGCTATAATGTAAGAGTACTTGTTTGGTTATACACTACCATTCAAACGTTTGGGGTCAGTAAGGTTTTTTTTTTAAAAGAAAATAATACTTTTATTCGGCAATTTTGATTCTTTTTGATTAAATGCAGCCTTGATGAGAATAAGATACTTCTTTCAGGAATATTAAAAAAATCTTACTGACTCCTAACTTTTGAATAATAGTGTATATTAGCAGTAAATTTCAGTTTAAGGGAGTATACATTTTTATTACTATTTTTTTTGCACACAAAAGAGTCATATTTCAGTTTTTCATTACAATTTTCCACCTTTCTTTCTGACCCTAAGATTGTGTGTATGTGTGTGTGTGCGCGCTCCAGTTTCTCCTGCAGGCAGATGTTTTAACAACACCATTCATGCAATATACTTTTTTAACTGATCCTCCCTTTACTAACCTCATCGAAATGTGACTGAAACGAACAGGGACCTTCTTAAAATCAAACTTCATAATTTAGAAGGATATCCAGAGCAGCATGCACAGCCAAGAGCAGCACAAGGTTTAAGCAATGTACTTAATTTTACTTTTATATAAATATTATTTCTGGTTTTGACTTCCGAAAGTTACAATATGTTTTATAGTCGTCTTTATTTCAAAAGATCAAATATAATTTGATTCCATATGACAAAAGCATACAAACTTTCACACTTTAGCTTTCATTCTGACTCTAAATAATTTCTGCAAAAGGTCTGTAGCCAAAACCAACTGTACAAGACACCACTTTATGCAAAGAGACACTGTCTGCTCACATTACTCACACAGCACTAACAATTTAGCGGTTGTTATAGATCCAACGTACATCTGAAATCTATTAATCCAGTTGCCCGTGTCAACTTCATGAACATCTCCTTTTAGAATCCGCAATAATCCCTGAAGCATGCAGCTGAAATATTGATGAATGAATGTATGTGCATGTGGTTAAACGCAAAAATGTACTTATACTAGTGTTTCCACAGGTCAGTGAAACTTACAGGCAAAGGGCTCAACAATAACAAGCCCACGTTCGTTGTCAAATATGTCAGGGTTGGAAAGACTGAGTGTAACGAAAGCATCCTGAATTAGTGGCGGAGGAGGTCAAACTCAGCATTTTTAAAATGAGCTCTTTTCCAGTGGGAACTTCTGCTGTAAGCAAATTAATTCAATGTGTTTCACGTTCTAGTCTTCTTCAGAGAAGGAATACCATGGTAGATGTTTTGCTACTTTTTATAAAATCAATCAGCTGAACAATTTATGTGCGCAGAGCTGCTGAGATGCAAACATGTCTACAGGAATAAGGATGGAAGATTTATCTTGACATAAAACAAGTTCATGCTCCACAAATCATTTTTACAATAAATCCATTGGCAACACCTTGAGTACAAGCAGATAAACATGACAGCACTGTCAGTTGTAGAGAAAACCAATTTTCACCTGTGACTAAAGAGACTCCAGGGGAGGAAGAGGCAAAATACTTCTCTGCTGTTTCCTTCACCCAATCCAGACCTTTATTAATGTTTTAGAATGTCAAACACCTACACAAGGGCCTAACTGCATTGCTTTTTTTGCAGTTTGAAAGGTACACTATATCCTTTTATTTAGATGTTTCGGGAGAAGAGCAATAATAGTATTAAATACTCAATCCTGTTAATGCATAATTTTCCCTAATTTTCTATAAATATAATAGTATATTTTTTTGTTTTTTTTTTTTCAAATTGTGCCACCAAGAAGCCCGACGGAATTCGGAGTATATTATTACCCTGACACATATTTCCCAACTTCAACTTTGAAACCCAGCGAACCAACATTATTATAAAAATATAAACAAATAGTTTTCCCTTGGTTGATGGAAAAACCAAACCAGCACACTGTGGCAGTCAAGTTAGCTATAGCTCGCCTATAGCTTAATTGGCATACATATACGTTACATACCGTTTTGTTCTTGTTTTTACATTTCAATTACATTAGTTAATTTTTTATTTTTGTGTGTTGGTTTTTGTAATGGTTTGCAAGAATCCTGTGCTCCCCAAGGCTGTCATTTATAATGATACAAATACGTTAAAACTGTGTATTATAATAATTTATAATAATTCCAAATATATATTTTTCATTACACTGTAATTTATTCTGTGACCTGCAAAGCTGAATTTTCAGCAGTTATTTTTACCTCCCTCTTCAGTGGCAAATCATTCAAACTTGCTGATTTGGTGTTGAAAACAATTGTCCTGCTTAATATTTCTTAATTATTTTATGGATAGAAAGTTCAAAAGAACAACATTTATTTAAACTACATTTTCTATTACATTTTCCTAACCGTTCCTTTCAATAAATTTAATGCATCCCTGCTGAATAATTTCTTCAAAAAAAAAATATCTTACTGCCTGTAAACTTTTACATGGTAGTGTATAATTAAATATATAAAATAAAGCTGATTTTGATTAAGCACCTTCTTTCACTGAATTTTCATGCCTTTATTCATGGAAAGTGCTAAAACTCGGAAATCCAAATTGTTAGCACACCAAACCATTGGCTAGGTTCACCAGAATCAGTCATACAGCAATGGTTGAAACTCTCATAATGCTAACTATTAATGCTGCCACGCGGAAAATCAATAAATAATAACCCCATGGTCTTTTTAAACAAATCCAATCTAGAATGTCTGTGGCTGTCAGTGAGAAATAATTCCAACAGAAAGTGACCTCAAATCCACACTGACTCATTAGTGCACACAGCTGAGGTGATGTCATGTTAACGAAGGACCGCAAAGATGTAGGTCAATGGACATCATCATCATAATGGCACTCACTTCACTTATGCTCACATATACTCTGGATAAAGTTCAAACAATCCTGACTCTTAATAAATGTAAAGATTGATTTGCTCATCTCTTTGAAAAAAGCCAGCGATTCACACCAAGGTCACCATGAATGGAATCAAACGATTCCAGACGTGAAGCGTTAAGAAAAGTAGCTTGGTTAGGAGTAATTGCCAAACAATTATTTGCTCAAGCATTACGCCATCACTGGGTAGAATGTCTGGAGAGATCTGGAAGAAGCCTGCCTAATATTTCTTCATGATAAAATGGGGACACCAAAATGGTTTTCTCACCACGCTCATTAACCCTAAAATGTGAGACAAAACTGTCATATTTTCCCGATTTTTCATATTATATATTCTTTTCATTTGATTAATGTGTCTTTGATCATGTGATGAAATCAGTTCAACTGCATAGTTTAAAAACATTCATATTTATTATTTGCTTCATGTTATATTGATAGTGCCTCTCTCTTTGCTTTATAGGATCCTGAACCTGCCAGACAACCATCTTTTGATCATGGCAAGATAACATCAAAACTAAACACTTGTGCAAGATCTGGATAACAGCTAACATGGCCAAATGTAGACGTCAATGAAAGTTTATCACACTGAAAACGGTCTACACAAAACCTACAATAAACCTCAAAATGCCTTGGCAGACCGGTTTTCATTATCAGTGGAAAAACTCAGCAATTCTCTGATCACTGATCCTTGTCCAAACCTATCATATCTATTAGGAGCGCCTTTCCATTGTTGTCTTCACATAAAACATTCATTAAGGAAAGTACTGAGGGTTCTGTAACTCAGAGCAGAGGAGAGGCTCTGGTTAAAGTAATGGAAGAATGTGGAGCTAGATGCTGTGGGTACCGTGGTGTGTGTATGTGTGTTATACTGCTATAGTGCCACGTCACTCTAATCTGTAGCACCAGAGAGCACATGAGATCAGTCCAGAGCTGTGGGTTTCTGTGTGGCTTGATAAAAACAGAGGATGTGTATTTAGTTGCCATGGATATCTGTCTCACCTCAGGCTGTATCGCTTTGAATACAGGAGCGTCCATCAAAGTGATCTGACTCTGCAAAATAAAAGCTACAGTGTTAAACGGAGTATTTCATAAAAAAAAGATTCACTCCAAGTTCACTCAAAAATCATAATTTAATAACCTCATGTCATTCCAAACCTGTATGATGTTCTTTCATGCACAGAACACAAATGGAGATGTTTAGCAAAATGTTCAAGCTGCTCTTTTCCGTATAATGAAAGCAGATGGAGACCGTCGTCATCTGTGGTTACCGTTTGCTTTCAATTCAATGTATGGGAAAAAAGTAAATAGTGACAATTTTGGGGTGAACTATTACATTAACATATTTAAATGGGGCACTTTAAAGGTGCAGTAAGTAATTTTCGTTTACGTGGAATTTTTTGTTTCTGGGAGTTTTAAATATACTTTATAAAAGTACTACTGATTTCTTGTGGGGTGAAACTTATTCTTTTTACTTTTTTTTTTACAGTGGAAGAAGTTACTTAATGCATCTTTAATAGAGCATAGTGGGTTTCTATAAATATAAAAAGAGCCATATCTAATGAATAGGTAATTAAATGCTTCCCTTGAGCTGGCATATTACATTTGTGAGATGGAGAGATGAAATTTCATAACTAGCCCATTGTGCACATTTTACTTAAAAGTGATGCATATGTTTTTGAAAAAAAAACTGAAATATGTTGCCCAAGTTTTAAATCACTGCAGTTTCCATACCAAACCCGCACTGAGTGGCACTAAAAATTAGTTTTATTTTTTTCCAATACAGATGAGGCGTTAATAAAGTTAAAATATTAATGTCCTATAATCAACTAATTTTAAAAACCTCAAACCATCACTCGTATGTGCATTTTAAATTAGATTTTTTAATTCAACATTCAGAAGAGAATTCAGAAGAGACAAGTTTTATGTGAGAAAAAGACTTAAGTTTATGCTTCTATTAACTGATAAACTTAGTTCCCTTTCAGCAAGGCAGGGTCGTCACTCCTCCGACTCAGCGCGCTGGGGGAGGGAGGACCGACGAAATTGGGATTCGTCTTAGACTGGACCAATCTACTCAATCTACTTCGAGTTGTAAACTAAACGAGCCAATGATGCACATTGGTATGCGATTATTGCATCCAGCTGCTGCTGTTCACAGTGTGAGTATAAGTAGGCAGCCGGTGCAACGGATATTCAGCTTTTCGATTTGGAGCCGAGCAATCACATCGTTCTGCTCCCTGACTACTCTACTGAGAGAAGAAGACTGGACGAGTTCAGCACTCTCTTGGAGAGCTCTTCGTGTGCGGCGGCGCTTCAGCGGTTTGTGGTTCCCGTGTCTAGTGGGTTGCAACACATCATGCTGCACTACCCCCTTCGTGTTGCAAATGACATCTCCCTATGCAGCCTCAGCACGCTAAAGAGCTTTTTTCTTTTTTTCTTTTTTCCCTAAAAGCGCATTTTCTGTGCTTCGTTCTAAAGACACGTGCTTGGGCAACTACGTTGCGTCTTTATAAAGACTATGTTGGTCTTTGCTTTAGACAACGTATCACCCTTGCTTTTCTGGATGCGGTCGTTACCTGGCGTCAGGTGATGGACATGATCTCTGCCTCACGTGTCTGGGCATGTAGCATGCTGAGGTGGCTTTTGTGGATGGCTCATGCTCCCATGGCGGGGGTATGACCATCTCGGAGTTGCGAACAAGACTCCGTTACCTGCAAAGGGGCGGAGTGCCCTGTGCCACCGCCTAGATCTGGGGTTCCCTCTGGCGGCAGCCGGGTGCGCCCCTTTTTCTGGCAGTGGGCGTACTGGTCTTACGGTCACGGTGAGGAATTCCCTCCGGGGATGCCCAATCCCGCCGGCACTTCGACCATCGGAGCTCTCAAAAAGAGCAGGCTGGACCCTCCGGGGGTACCACCTGTTTCTTCCGAGGCTCCCCCCGACGATCGGATGTCGGTTGCAGCATTGGAGGGTGAGCCAGAGTTTTCTGGAGAGGAAGATTCGGCTGCGCTTCTCTCCTCCGGGACCGTAGCAATGCCAGGATCGGATCCATAAATAATGGCTATGCTTTCCCGGGCCACCGTAGGGGTAGGGCTCGAGTGAAGACTTTCACCGTGTCCCGAGCCCGCAAGGTTGCACGATTGGTTCCCGGGGCGGTCCGCGCTGGTTCTCAGCGCCCCGACTCGGTGCCTTTCTTCCCGGAGGTGCTTGAGGAGCTCACCAGGTCATGGACGTCAAGACCTTTTTACTGCCGAAACGGTTTCAATAAGATCCCTCCCTCCCTCCCACCCCGATGGTGGGGCAGCAGGGGTTCCAGGTCCCCGCCCCGGTGGAGCGGTCGTTTGCGATGCAGTTGTGTCCTAATACCACCTCCAAACGGCAGGGAGAACCGTGCCTCCCCTCCCGCGGAGGGGTACTCATGCTGCCAGCCGTGCCATAACTACCGATTATAATCTGCCTCTGCCTTACACGCTACGGCGTGATTGTAAGTGCACCAGGCCAAGGCACTGAGGTACTTGCACGAGGGTGGTCACGACCTGGACGTTCAGAGAGAACTCCGCACCGCGGCGGACCTTGCGCCGCGAGTGACGAAGGTTACGGTGCGGTCTCTTGTCGTGCGATGTCCACTATGGTGGTCAGGGAGTGCCATTTCTGGCTGTGACTGGCTGACCTGCGCGAGACGGACAAGACACGATTCTTGACCGCCCCTGTGTCCCAGGCCGGCCTGTCGGCGACACGGTGGAGAACGTGCCCCGCGGTTCTCCGCTGACCAGAGCAGACTGAGGCCATCAGGTACATCCTGCCGGTGTGCAGCTGCTGCCGTCGCCGAGGGCGGCCCCCCTGCCACCGCCAATACAAGAGCAGCGCTCCTGCGGCCTCCTGCAAAGCTGTGCCGTGGAGCCGGTCGCAGGGCGGCCGCCCAGCCCGTCCAGGCCCCCGCCAAACATGGTGGCAAGCGAAAGAGCTAGAGGCCCTGAGACGGGCAACCCAGAAATGGAGGGAGCTGCTCTTCGGGAGATGGTGAACGCAACACTCCCTCCCCCAGAGGAGGGCCGGATGGAGAATCTTTTTCCACCAATGACCTCGGTCGGTGGTACCCAAATACTTGACAAAGAGCAATTCCTCTATTTCTGGGTCCCCAGAAGGGACGGGGTGTTTGTTGACGATCTAGTACGTATCACACTCACACTCCTCTCTCGCCAGTGAGCAGCAGTTGGCGGATCGGGAGGACGAACCAACGGTTTACCCACGCACCCTCTGCTCGAACGAAGGTCAGTGTTACACATACTCAGACCCCGCCTCGGACCGGCTAAGAGATGCCTGGGCCGGGTCCCTGCGTTCTTCCTTGCTTCCCCACTGTGGGTACGCCTGTAGTTCCGTTTGATGCCACTTGCGCGGCGTCTGGGAGCCTGGCTAGAGCTACCCAGCCCGTCTCGATGGCTCCGTCGAACCGTCAGGCTCGGCTATGCGATTCAGTTCGCCCGGCGCCCTCCCAAGTTCAGGGGCGTCCACTTTACTTCAGTGAAGCAGCAGATGCCCCTGTCTTGCGTGCAGAGATCGCAGTCCTACTTGCGAAGGACGCGATAGAGCCGGTTCCTTCAGCCGATATGAGGTCGGGGTTTTACAGCCCTAACTTTAAGTGCACCCAAGAAAGGCGGTTGGTTGAGACCTATCTTGGACCTGCGCGTCGTGAACCGGGCCCTTCACCGGCTCCCGTTCAAGATGCTCACGCAGAAATGCATTTTCAGGTGTATCCGTCCCCAAGACTGGTTCGCAGCGATCGACCTGAAGGACGCGTACTTTCATGTTTCGATCCTTCCGCGCCACAGGCCATTCCTGTGGTTTGCGTTCGAAGGATGGGGATATCAGTACAAGGTCCTGCTCTTCGGGCTGTCCCTGTCGCCCCGTGTCTTTACGAAAGTTACGGAGGCAGCCCTTGTTCCCACGAGAGAGCAGGGCATTCGCATTCTCAACTACCTCGACGATTGGCTCATACTCGCTCAGTCTCAGGATCAGTTGTGCGAACACAGGGATTTGGTGCTCTCACAGCTCTGCCTGTTGGGCCTTCGGGTCAACTGGAAAAGAGCAAACTCTCCCCGACGCAGAGGATCTCTTTTCTCGGTATGGAGTTGGACTCGGTCGAACAGACAGCACGCCTCATGCAGGAACGTGCTCAGTCAGTGTTGAACTGCTTGAATACATTCAAGAGCAGGATGGCGGTCCCACTGAAATTGTTTCAGAGGCTCCTGGGCATATGGCAGCTACGGCGGCAGTCACGCTGCTGGGGCTGCTCCATATGAGACCGCTGCAACATTGGCTCCAGGGCCGAGTCCCGAGGTGGGCGTGGCAACGCGGCACCTTCCGGGTCCAAGTGACACCGGCCTGCCGACAAACCTTCACCCCGTGGTCAGACCTTGCGTTCCTCCGGGCAGGAGTGCCCCTGGAGCAGGTCTCCAGGCATGCTGTGGTTTGCACAGATGCCTCAACCACCGGCTGGGGGGCCACGTACAACGGGCTTGCAGTGTCAGGGGTTTGGACGGGGCCCCGACTGCACTGGCACATCACTGCCTCGAGTTGCTGGCAGTGCACATTGCCCTGAGCCGTCTCAAAGGGCGCATACGAGGCAAGCATGTACTAGTCCGCAAGGACAACACAGCGACCGTTGCGTACATCAACCGACAATGTGGTCTGCGCTCCCGTCGCATGTCGCAACTTGTCCGCCCGCGCACCGGGGGGGGTGGGGGTGGGGGGGGGGTCCCGGGTCCTTCTCTGGAGTCAGAAGCATCTGAGGTCGCTTCGTGCTGTTCACATTCCTGGGCTGCTCAACCGGGCAGCCAACGAGCTGTCTCGAGCAATGCTCCCGGGAGAATGGCTACTCCATCCCCAGACGGTCCAGCTGAATTAGAGGCATTTCGGAGCCGCTCAGGTAGACCTTCTTGCCTCTCCAGAAACCTCTCACTGCAAGCTGTTTTACTCCCTGACTGAGGAAACACTCAGCACGGACGCACTGACACACAGCTGGCCGCGGGGCCTTCGCAAATATGCGTTTCCCCCAGTGAGCCCTTTCCCACAGACACTGTGAAAGGTCAGGGAGACTGGAGCAGGTCCTGCTGGTGGCGCCCTGTTGGCCTACCCGGACCTGGTTCCCGGGACTAATGCTCCTCGTGACAGCCCCTCTTTGGCCGATTCCTCTGAGGAAGGATTCATTGACTCGGAGATGGGGCACCCTTTGGCACCAGCGTCCAGACCTCTGGAAACTTCCTGTCTGGTCCCTGGACGGGACGCGGAGGTTCTAAGTGGCCTACCCCAAGGGGTAGTTGACACCATCACTCAGCGAGAGCACCGTCTACGAGACACGCTTACGTTTTGAAGTGGAACCTGTTCGTTGAGTGTTGTTCTTCTCGCCGAGAAGACCCCCGGTGATGCCCGATCGGAGTTGTGCTGTCCTTCTTGCAGCAGGGTCTGGAGCGAAGGCTGTCTCCCTCCACCCTTAAATTCTGTCGCCGCGGTCGCTGCTAACCACGACCCCGTAGAAGGGTGGTCGTTGGGGAAGCATGACTTGGTCGGCAGATTCCTTAGGGGGGCGAGAAGGTTAAATCCGCCACGGCCCCCCTCTATACCCTCTTGGAACCTGAGTCTGGTGCTCACGGCACTACCGCAGGCCCCGTTTGAGCCTTTACATGCATGGAGCTGAAGTTCCTTTCGATGGAGACTTTGCTCCTGCTGGCATTGGCCTCTATCAAGATGGTAGGGGACCTGCACGCATTTTCGGTCAGCGATTCGTGCCTAGAGTTCGGGCCGGTGGATTCCCAGGTAACCCTGAGGCCCCGGCCCGGCTATGTTCCCAAGGTTCCCGCTACTCCCTTCAGTGATCAGGTGGTGAGCCTGCAAGCGCTGCTCTCGGAGGAGGCAGACCCAGCCCTGGTTTTGCTCTGTCCCGTCCGAGCCTTAAGGTTCTACGTTGACGGACGCAAAGCTTCAGGACCTCAGACCAGCTCTTTGTCTGTCACGGAGGCGGCAGAAGGGGAATGCTGTCTCAAAGCAGAGGATGGCCCAGTGGATAGTGGATGCATCACCCTGGCTTTTCAGGCACAGGGTGTGCCCTGCCTGCTCAGTTTGCGAGCTCACTCTACTAAAAGTGTTGTTTCCTCCTGGGCGCTGGCTCGTGGCGCATCGCTGACAGATATTTGTAGAGTTGCAGGCTGGGTGACCCTTAACACGTTCGCTAGATTCTATAGCCGTCGTGTGGAGCCGGTATCCTCCTGTGTTCTCACCACAAACGGGTAGAAGCATGAGAGTCCCTGGCTTCGGGTCGGCTTGCCAAATCACTCCAGAGAGTCCATACAGTAGAACCTGTTGAGTTCCTCCGTCCCCTCGGAAGCCAGACGTGGCGGAGCTTCCGGCCAACTTCTTCACAGTCGCTGAAATCCTCGAAACGGTAGAAAGGCTGGTCCATATTAGACACCAGTTGATCTCATATGTGTAAATCCAGGTATAAGCCCTAGCCCGTGTTTTCTCCCCGCAGACTTCTGCCAATTCCAAGATTGTTCAATCACCTCCATTCTTCCATAGCCTCGAAGGGATTTTCATATGTTATTGCTTTCGCGAACCTCTCTTCGGGAAAGGTTCTCGCTTCGTAACGCCCGCTGTTCCAAGAGAACGGTTACTTTCCTAGTGTTACATTGCTTACTCATTGGGTAGTGCCATGCAGCAGTAGCTGGTCCCGTCTTGTGAAGAGCCCTGTGGGGGGGGGTGCCCCCCCTACGCCAAAAATAGGCGCCGTGTCTTCCACAGGGACACGTGTACGGTGGCAGTAGCTGTGTCCCATTGGTATATCGCAATTTGTCGGTCCTCCGACGTGATGTCGAGATTGACCGACTGAAAGGGAACTTCTCGGTTACATATGTGATCCTCGTTCCCTGAAGGAGGGAATGGAAATGTCACGTCCCGTCGCCTCGGCTGCTGTACCTCCGCTGAGCGGCCGGGTCACCGGCTCTGCTCATCAGCGAAAACCTGAATATGCGCTGCATCTGCTGCCTACTTATACCCACACTGTGATCAGCGGCAGCTGGATACAATAAATCGCATGCCAATGTGCATTGGCTCGTTTAGTTACACTCGAAGTAGATTGGTCCCTCTAATGCGATATCCCAATTTCGTCGTCCCTCCGACGTGACGTCTCCGTTCCTCCTTCAGGGAACGAGGGTGTACATACGTAACCGAGACGTTTTTTTAACTCTTTTTATAATTAATATAATCTTATAATTTTATAATCTTTTACTTTGTTAAACTCTAATATTTGTTGTATATGTTGTATACTAATATTTGCCTTGGATTGTTGAGTTTTTGATGATTTAAAAAGAGCACCGATTCATGGCGTTCACACACCTGCAGCATTTTTGCATATTTTTGGATGCATAAAAGTTGTAGGGCTTTTATCACAACTAGTGGTCATTTACACAACTGAAGCAAGTTGTACTTGCATCAACATATTCATATTTAAAAAAAAAAATGAATGCAGTGTCACATTTTGACTCTGGAGCATTTATATACTTACAGCAAACTCCTCGGGTGTCACTTTGAGCATGTCAAACACCACCGCATCAAAGCTCTTGGCAGAGTCCAAACTCCGTCCATCCAGGGACTCTGAACTACTGCTGTCCTGCAAACACAGGAGCAAGACAGTTAGGCTGGAAAGAGATAGAAAAACTCAACATAATATCAGGGTTGATATTTCAAACACCTATAAAATCCATATGGACAAAGAGCCATGGCCATGGCACTCTTCCTGTGGACATTTAATCAGTTTAATTACCATTGTCCATTTGAATTACTTCATTCCATTTGATTATTCAGCACAGATGGTAAAAATGGATCAAAATGCAACCAAATCACTTTATTAACAGGCAATCCAGCACATACTGTAATTAAAGCCAGACAAAAATAGACCACATAACAAAGGCCAGAGAAGGAAATATACAGTCACGATGAAAAGATGGTTTCTTCTCAGCAAATTATCCTGACAGATCCCCTTTGAAGTTCCCCCATTCCATCCAGTGTAATATCCGTACTGATGCAGAATCTCTGTTTTATCTGCTCTGTGTGCACTCTTAATTGCTGGAAGATTCATTCATGCCCTCATTTCAGATTATTACTACTATTCAATGTGTACACTACCATTCAAAGTTTGAAGTCAGTAAAATAAGATTACTATCATTATTAATATTTTTTTTTTAAAGAAAAAAATACTTTTATTCAGCAAGGATGTATTAAATTGATCAAAAGTGACAGTAAATCATTTTATGATGTTACTAAAGATTTCTATTTCACATAAATGCGGTTCTTTTTATTCATCAGCATTGATAATAATAAGAATTGTTTCTTGAAAACAAATCAACATATTAGAATGATATCTGAAGGATCATGTGTTTACTGAAGACTGGAGTACTGATGCTGAAAATTCAGGTTTTCCAACACAGATGAACTACATTTTAAAATGTATTAAAATAGAAAAGTTATTTTAAATGGTATTAAGATTTCAAAACATTACTGTTTTTACTGTAGTTTTGATTTTTATTATTTTTTTTAATTATCAAGCTTTAGTACATTGTGTCTGTATCATGAATGTAAGAGTGGATGGCTTCATGGGTAGGCTGTGAAACCATTTCTCTTTCTCAATCTAAAATTATTTTTCTTGTTCTTTAATGTTACAAATTATTAGCACATTTCAGTTTTGGGACATAAATGGTTTCTCTGCTGAATCGTTAAATAAATATTCATGATCGCCAATATCTCTATTTCTTTGGCCTTTTTCTATGCTCCCATGTGTTTTAATACTGAGGTTTCATAACAGTAATGTGTTGACTTAAAATACATCAACTGAAGGTAATCATTGTTAAATACAAAGCCTATAAGACTGAGCCAACCATAAACTCACATATTATTTCCAAATAAACTAAATAGCCACTAAGACAATTGAGGCGATATGCATCACTGCTGCAATTAAACTCCTAACTGGCAGTTTCATTTGGACAACATCAAAGTGAAAACATTTTTGAAAGATCTTTTAGTATGTCCTCTGTCCCAATGCAGACCAACCCCTCTTACAAAACTGTCTCAGTTTGCTTTATAAATATAATAAGAATCAATGCTGAAAAAAATCTAATTCCATAAATAATTACAAACTGGCAACACAGTAATAATAATAATAAATAGACTTTATGAACTTAGTTAAGACTTTATGAACCTATAAGTGGAAAACACAATGCGTCACCATCTTCTGAACTATCTGTGAGTTCGAGTTCACACGGTTTATCAAGGACATAACATCCTGCCAGTGTGTATTTGAACTGATCAGCACTGATGGGCCAACAAGCTGCTATTTCTCTGATCTGATTCCCCTCAGCAAGCCAATATCATGTGATCTAACTTGGATGCTGTACACAACAATCAGTTCAGACTCAACAGCGACCCCAATCAATTTATGAGCAATCACACACACACCACTGAGGCTATAATGATCAGCAGCAATAAATCTTTAATTTATAATCCATTACGCACAGTTTAATGTTCAGTGCTGATGCTTCAGCTGATTATCCTTATTTATATATCTCAATTCAGGCAATAACACAAAATGAAATGAAATAAAATGAAATAAAATAGATAGATAAATCCATAGCACAGCTATGTATAAAATTGGTCGCCAGGTGTAACAGTCATAGTTGAACTCTTTAGTGAACAAATAGGATGTGTTTTAGTACCTGTGTGTGGCGGGAGGTGATGCTGACGCTGGCAGGGAGTCCATTCCTTCTGTACATGCTCTCAGTCAGAAGAGAAGACTCAGATCACAGCCGACCTCAGCTGCTCACCGCCACACACGACCTCTCAGCCATCCCTGGAACACAACACACAAGCACAAACATTACACCTTATTTGTGACTCTGGACCACAAAACCATGGGTACATTGAGATTTATACATCATCTGAAAGCTGACTAAAAAAACTTTCCATTGATGTATGGTTTGTTAGGATAGGACAATATTTGGCTGAGATTAGGGCTGGACAATAATTCGATATCAATATGTATCGCGATATAATTTTTTTCAATAACGGTGATATGATTTTTAAACACATTTCCGATATTTCGATATACATTACCAGTTTTATCACTCTAAAAGCGCCTCCTGCTGGCAGAGAATGAGTTTTCATTTTAAATAAGCCCCTGTAAATGGCGCATCATGCACGTGAGGTTATCTGACGGAGAGACGCAAAGCAGTTTAAAGCAGAGTCCTGCACGGGTGCTGTTAGATAAACCTGCATCCAGTAGCTACACAACAGAACACACGACCCGTTATCCGACAGCAGCCAGCACCAGTTTAATTCTGTACCCGACCCGCGACCTGAACCGCACCCGCATTGAATAGGCTACTGCATCAGTAAGGCAAAATGATTTATTTCCTCATGTAACACAAGCAATCACACCAAAATAGTCATTTTAAGTTGGTGCTTTGAAGAGAAATAGACAAGCAGCGCAACAGAGGAATGATAAGAACGCGCATCCTTCCTGTATACAATACAAACTTTTGCCTACATCTTGTGAACAATCTGCCAGGCTGTTTTAAACAAATGTGCATAAACTACATACTTAAATCTTCATAAATGAAAAGAACATATTTAGATATGACTTTACTGTTAAGTGCCATTGTCTCCCTTAAACTCTGCAGTGTATAGGCTATGCGGCCGTTAGTCCTTTACAGAAGCATTAAAAATAAATCTTAAAAATAAAATGATATAGGCTACAGAAAGCGAGCAACGAGTGCTCCCAAGCTGTCATTCACTTCAGCTGCAGAGCGAATGGCTAGAATGTATGAAGGTATTTTTGGTGCAAAACAACTGAGTGACCGTGACAGCGGAATTTGTAGTTGTAGAGAATAGCCACACATGTGTATCAGTAAATCTGAAGTCACAGACAAAAGATGCAAACTTGTAGATATTTTTTTCTCTCCCACAAACCCAACACAACAGTTACACGTTCTTGAATCATTCACTGCAGGTGCACAAATCCTATTCTACGAATCACAAATGAAGAAACTCGTACGCTCACATGTTTTTCTACTATTGCTGCTGTGAATATGGTGCAAAACACATTCACACAGCTGCATCAAAAATGTGAAGTCACGGATGGATTTTGTACATCCGCAAATCAGTTTGTGAATTCTTGCAATGAGATTTGCACGCTTGTAGAATGTTTTCTTACATATGTATTTTTTTCTTGGATGCTTTTTCTAGAACAAACACAAGTGCACAACTACAACGGCTTGAATCTGCTGCTACGAGTCTCAAACCTGTTTTTCACTTGCAATTGACAAGTTTCACGCACTCTCCCTTTTGAACCACATATCTGTGTGAAATATGGTGATTTGTGCATCTGTAGAGGCAACGGCGGGCAATGTTCAGAGAGCAGAGAATTTCGGCCAATCAGAAGAGCTCATTTGGGTGCCTGAAACACGCCCCCTAGTTTTAGCCACAACCCCGAAAAATCGCGAGCTGCGAGCATCTTGACAGCGACAAGTATCAAAAAAGGTACGTGGCTATTTTTTCTTTCTGAAATAATTTGTTTACAGCTTAAATATAGCTACGTTGGTAAACAGAGTTTCTTAGTTAGGTTAGCAAATCTTATTTCAAGAAAGGTAAGCTAACGGTAGCCTACCTGCACTGTTAAGTTTGCTATTCAATCGTCTCGTATAATTACACTGTCTAATTAAACGATATTATATTCCTGTATTCTGGTCCCATATCTTTACCTTAGAAAACTAAAGGTAACTAAAGGTAATTTACAGCAAGGCAAATCTAATCGAGGTAAATATCATAGTATTAGATAATTGAGCCAATCACAACAAGGATTCTCAAAGGAATGAAAACTGAGATAACTAAAGTAATTAGTAATCCTACCCAACACTGAGTAATAATTACTAGGCAAATTACCTACTATACATTGCCTGCTGTAAATTACCTTTAGTTTAACTTTAGTAGCTTATCCCAATAAAATTACTATTCCCAAAGAAAAAAAACAATGGACCCCTTGTTTTACCTTACACGTCACCTGTGAAGTATGCACCCTGATCTGTCATTTTTCTATAAGGTAAAGCATAACATAATACAAGGAATAAATCGTTATATTAGACGGTGTAATTTAATACGAGACGATTGAATAGCAAATTTAACAGTGCAGGTAGGCTACCGTTAGCTTACCTTTCGTGAAATAAGATTTGCTAACTTAACTAAGAAACACTGTTTACCAACGTAGCTGTATTTAAGCTATAAACAAATGATTTCAGAAAGAAAAAATAGCCACGTACCTTTTCTGATATTTGTCGCTGTCAAGATGCTCGCAGCTTGTGATTTTTCGGGGTTGTGGCTAAAACTTGGGGGCGTGTTTCAGGCGCCCAAATGATCTCTTCTGATTGGCTGAAATTCTCTGCTCTCTGAACAGTGCCCGCCGTTGCCTCTACAGATGCACAAATCACTTTTGCACCATTTATCACACAGATAGGCGGTGCATAAGGGAGAGAACTTGTCATTTGCAAGCGAAAAACAGTGTTTGAGACTCGTAGCAGCAGATTCACGCCGTTGTAGTTATGCACTTGTGTTTGTGCTAGAAAAAGCGTCCAAGAAAAAAATATATATGTAAGAAAACATTCTACAAGCGTGCAAATCTCATTAAAAGAATTCACAAACTGATTTGCGGATGCACAAAATTTGTCCTTGACTTCACATTTTTTGATGCAGGTGTGTATATGTGTTTTGCACCATATTCACTGCAGCGATAGTAGCAAAACTTGTGAGCGTACGAGTTTCTTGATTTGTGATTCGTAGACTAGGATTTGTGCACCTGCAGTGAAGGATTCAAGAACGTGTAGCTGTTGTGTTGTGTTTGTGGGAGAGAACAAAATATAGGGTCTAAAGTTTGCAACTTTTGTCTGTGACTTCAGATTTACTGATACACATGTGTGGCTATTCTCTACAACTACAAATTCCGCTGTCACGGTCACTCAGTTGTTTTGCACCAAAAATACCTTCATAAGAATGCGTAACGCTGCAAATCCAGTGTTGAGGCTCCGCTATTATTATTGCATTTCATCAGTCCCACTTATTTATGCACGTTTGTTCGCGGGAAAGTGAGCAAGACACGACAGTGATTATAGTTAAATAAGATGAAAGACATGGCTATAATATTAAGAAATTAGCTACATTTATTTTCAAATTAAGTATCACAACACACATTTATCATTCAGTCTGGTGCGTTTTACATATAATGTAAGCGCAGCTTGTGTAGATTTAAAAAGGCCTGACTGCTTCATGTTGGTGTGTATTTGTATACTTTTACCATCCAATCAATCTCAGCATGCTTTCATTTGGTGTCGCTAGATGTTTGCATCACTAAGGTTAAATTAGCCTAAGTCTTTCTTTGGCCTGCGCTCTGGAAGTGATCTGTTAAATCTAATAAACTTTAATTACTAAAACTAAACTATATAAAAACTAAATAGAAATGTGTTCACAAAATAAAAACTAAACTAAAACTAACAAATATATGAATGAAACTAATAAAAACTCAGCTGAATTTTGAAAACGATATTAAAATAAAACGAATTTAAAAATGCAAAACTATAATAACCTTGGTCTCCAGCAACATTTCCAGGTTTTGTTGTTGTTATATATTTTTTTTTAAAGAATTCTCTTCTGCTCACCAAGGCTGCATTTATTTGATCCAAAGTACAGCAAAAACAGTAAAATGTTGAAATATTTTTACTATTTAAAATTGCTTTCTATTTGAATAGATTTTAAAATGTAATTTATTCCTGTGATCATACATACTGTAGCTAAATTTTCAGCATCATTACTCCAGTCTTCAGTGTCACATGATCCTTCAGAAATCATTCTAATATGCTGATATGCTGATTACAATATTTAAAACCATTGAGTAATTTTTTTTTTCAGGATTCTTTGATGAATAGAAAGATCCAAAGATCAGCATTTATCTGAAATAAAAAGCTTTTGTAACATTATACACTATTCCATTCAGTATCATTTTTATTAATTTTTTGGGAAAGAAATTAATACTTTTATTCAGCGAGGATGTGTTAAATTGATCAGAAGTGGCAGTAAAGATATTTATAATTTTACAAAATATTTATATTTCAGATAAATAGTGTTCATATTGATATTGGAATTATATCGTATCGACCTAAATTAAGAAATATATCGTGATATCAATTTTTGCCATATCGTCCAGCCCTAGCTGAGATACAACTATTTGAAAATCTGGAATCTGAGGGTGCAAAAAAAAAAGAAGAAAAAAATCAAAATATTGAGAAAATCGCCTTTAAAGTTGTCCAAATGAAGTTCTTATCAATGCATATTACTATTCAACAATTAAGTTTTGATATATTTACAAAAATTTACAAAATATCTTCATCAGAACGTGAGCTTTGCTTATAAACTAATTACTTTGTCATAATACATACAATGTATTGTTGGTTATTGCTACAAATATACCCGTCCTACTTATGACTGGTTTTGTGGTCCAGGGTCACATTTTGTGTCCAAATTGGTGTATTTGGCAACCTAGAATTTTTTTTGTTTTATTAAGCGTATATAAATATAAATTATGACTTAAAATAAAATATTGTATTTTTATTATCCTCATTATTGTTTAACACACTGTGCTGCTGTATTTGGGATCTACTCATTCTGAGGAGTAATGCATAATATTGCCAGCAGAGGGAGGTCTTCACTATAAATGCAGCATCTCTCCCCTCAACATGACTCGCTGCTTTTGCCCTACATTCTGCCAGCCAGCCATTATTTGTTGAAATGAGCCATATTCATATCATAGCCATTTCATGAAAAGACCCTGCAGAGCATCTCTACTGTGTACTTTTCAATGAAATATTTCAGTCTGTATGGCCTAATTCTGTCCAGAACTAAAGTGCATGAGTAACAAAGGGAATAACTGCAGATTATTACCTTCAAAAATAGTGGAGCTTTAGGATCCACATTTTCAGTTTGATAGTAAATGGCCATCCAACATTTTCAAACATCGTTTACTGTACAATGTTAAAAATATGTCCTTAAAATAAAACACTCAAATGTATTACTATTACCAAAAAAAGCACAGGGCCAGCAGTATTCTGAAATTAACAGAAGCTAACATCATAGCCTGTTCAAATCAATGGGAGACTTGCAGATGTAGCTTATTATTTGTATTTTTTTTTATTTGTGCAATTTCCCAAGTACGACTCATCACCACAGGGTTATATTGGTGTAAAAAAAAAAAAAAAAAACATTCTTAAAATAGCTGTTAACTAAAATTAAACAAAACCAAATTTAAACTTATTGTATTTCAGCTACCTGCCAAAGCAGCATTTTATGTTTTACCTGCTGTACTAAAATAAAAATAAAACTGAAATAAAAAATAAAAACTACATAGACTAAAAAAACCCGATAATGACAAACACACAAAATGCCTAAAACTTTAAAATTAATATATAAAAATAAAAACTATAATAGTATCTCAATGATAATAAAAGAACACTGTGCCACCCTTTGTGCTCATTAAGAGAGAAAATTATGTAAAGCAACAACAAACTAGAAGAGATGACCTCACATATCAGCCAAGTTAGGAAAGAGAGCAGTTTTTCAGCAATGAGATATCAAGAAAAGGTGTTTGACAAACAGACAAGATGGGAAAAAGTTCCGGTGTAATGCAGAGCAGTTTCCATTAAGCGCTATTTGATATTGTCGATGGATGTAGCTAATGAAGCTCAAACATGAGGAAAAACATGAGCTTTAATATTACATTATCTAATATAATTTTTTCTAAGTGGTCATATCATACATTTGTCTAATTTTATTTTCCCCGAGGTCTGTGTATAATGTTAGTCAATGTTTCTACACAAAAAAACAGTCATAATAAAAAAATTTCTTCGCCATGTCTACCTGAATAACTTAGAATTGTAAAACTTCACATAGTACATCAAATTTCAAAATGGTATTTCATTATATGACCCCATTAGCAAACATTTATTTGCACAACAACTAACTAGTAACAATAATACTTGAATACAATATTTATAGATTTGCATACCCATTTTGTTTTTCCAGATCTTTCACATAGCTAATATCTGCATGGTAGGGTTGGTGAAGGCCATCCCAAGTGGCGGTTCTTTAGTAATTCTGAAAGAGAAAGAGAGATAACAGTAAGATATATGATCATTATGATCTCAATAAACTCTGACTTTATGATTAAAATACAAACAATTCATCAGGGTGTAGCTGTGCAGCAGACTCTACCACAAACTTTATCATTGGCATTCATCAAGGTTGGTTGGTTTTCCCACTTTTCACAACTGATTATAATATATATATAATATATAGTATATATATTAGCTATAGAAAAAATTTGTAGAAAAAAGTGTATAGACAAATAGAATTGAGGTTTTTATGCTTCATGATTTATTACACAATTGTTAACATGGATGAAATGTTATTCTATACTGTTTCAAAGTTAAATATCCCAGCCAGAGGCGTGGATAAACTCACTGTTTACCTGAGAGCAGCAGCATGTAACTAGTGTAATCGAGTGTGAAGAATTCAGTCAATACTGTTAGCACTCATGTTTGCTGTCCACACAGGCATGACAGCATTTGTTTATTTGGCTGTATTTGTCTATATGGCTTGCTTTTGAATGCCTAAATAAAAGACTTTGATGCTCGCCAAGGCTCGCATTTGTTTGAAAGATTGTGAAACATTATTACAATTTAAAATAGCCCATTTCTATATTAATATCCTGTGACAACAAAGCTGACATTTCAGCAGCCATTACCCCAGTCTTCAGTGTCACATGATCCTTCAGAAATCATTCTAATATGCTGATTTGGTTCTCATGAATATTTCTTATCAATGCTGAAAACAATTGTGCTGTTTTAAAATCTATTGGAAACAGTGATCAGTGATACATGTTTTCAGTATTCTTAGATGAATAGAAAGTTCAGAAGTTAGTGCTGTTAAGTTCCAATGCATCGTACCATATAGTAACCATAGACACAAACTGTAACTACAACATACAGTAACTAAAAAAGAAAACTTCAGCCAAACTGTAACCTACAAAATATTGTGTTTGGTGGTACATTGCCCTACAGCTCATGTCGGACAACATCTCCAGGACGCTGCGCTCCATGTGACTAGTAAGTCAAATCTCAAATATCGGCTATGATGGGTTTTGTTATACCCAGTTAAATGATAGAAGTACTTGTGTTGTACAATCTATAAAGACTGTGTCTGTCCCCGAATAGTGAGGTCAAAATATAAATTTAATGCAGGATCTAAAAAAAATAATAATTCTGATCGTGATTAAACCAGAAAAAAATAAAATAAATGCCCAAAAACAAAACAAAAACAATTTTTTAAAGTTTGGGCTCCTAAACATTAGATCACTCTCACCCAAAGCAGTTATTGTAAATGAAATGATCACAGATAATCGTTTTGATGTACTCTGCTTGACTGAAACCTGGCTAAAACCTAATGATTATATTGGTCTAAATGAGTCTACTCCACCAATCTACTGTTATAAGCATGAGCCCTGTCAGACTGGTCGTGGCTGAGGTGTTATATAGTGATATTCTCAATGTTACTCTGAAGACAGGATACAGGTTTAACTCATGCGAAATACTAATGCTTAATGTTACACTAAAAGAAATCTATTGTATCTCTTGCTCTGGCCACTGTGTATAGACCACCAGGGCCGTATACAGATTATCTAAAAGAATTTGCAGATTTCCTCTCAGACCTATTGGTTATTGTTGATAAAGCGCTAATTGTCGGAGTTTTTAATATTCACGTTGATAATACAAATGATTCATTAGGACTTGCGTTTACTGACCTATAAACTCTTTTGGAGTCAAGCAAAAAGTCACCGGGCCCACTCATCTTTTTAATCATACACTAGATTTAATTATATCGCATGGAATGAATCTTCCTGATAAGATTCGTAAACCTAAAAAAAAAAAAAAAAAACAAAGCGAGCTGTGACTGACCATTTTCCTTGTATCGGGCTGCCTGCGGATTACTATATTACTATATGCTCCCGCGTTTCGTCCTGGCAAGACATTGTTCCAGCCACCAAAGACAGATTCTCAAATAACCTGCCTGATTTATCTCAACTTCTCTGTGTACCAATAAGTACACATGAACTAGACGAAATAACTAGCAACATGGGCACAATCTTCTCTAATACATTAGAAGCTGTTGCCCCCATCAAATTGAAAAAGGTTAGAGAAAAACGTACTGTTGCGCCATGGTACAACAGTAATACCCAATCTCTCAAGAAAAAAACTCGTAGTCTTGAGCGCAATTGGAGAAAAACTAACTTGGAAGTTTTTTTAGAATTGCGTGGAAAAACAGTATGTCGAGCTATAGACAGGCTCTAAAAACTGCCAGGGCCGAGCAGATTCTTCTCAAACTCATAGAAAATAACCAAAACATTCCTAGGTTTTTATTTAGCACAGTGGTTAGATTAACAAATAACCAGACGTCACCCGATCTAAATATACCCTCACAGTTTAATAGTAATAGAATTTCTTCACTGATAAAATAGATAACAGCAGAAATACAATAACAAATGTAGATTTTACAGTGTATAATACTTCAGCTTCATTCATTGCACCCAAAGAAAAACTGCAGTGGTTTATAGGAACTATAGGACAGGAAGATCTAAATAATCTTATCACTGCATCTAAACCAACAACTTGCCTGTTAGATCCTGTACCCACTAATTTATTGAAAGAGTTGTTACCTGTAGCAGAAGTACTGCTTCTCAATATTATTAACTCGTTGTCTTTAGGTCACGTCCCAAAAACATTCAAGCTGGCGGTTATTAAGCCTCTTATTAAGAAACCACAACTAGATCCTAGTGAACTGGCTAATTACAGACCCATCTCAAATCTTCCTTTTATGTCAAAATTTTTAGAAAAGTTGTGTCTGCTCAATTGTGCTCCTCCCTGCAAAAAAATGATCTCTATGAAGAATTTCAGTCAGGTTTCAGTCCCCACCATAGCACAGAAACTGCACTTATTAAAATTACTAATGACTTGCTTCTTGCGTCAGACCAAGGCTGTGTCTCATTGCTAGTTTTACTTGATCTTAGTTCTGCATTCGATACTATAGATCATGACATACTTATAGATTGATAACAAAACTATACAGGTATTCAAGGGCAAGCTTTAAGATGGTTCAGATCCTACCTTTCCGATCGCTAACCACACCCAAATTTAGTTTCATATTACATGGTTAGTCATCGTCAAAAATATCCACAGTTAAATATGGGTGCCACAAGGATCTGTCCTAACGTTCCTCTGCTATATTTCGATTAACATGTTAGAGCTCCACTGCTTGGTAATATTATTAGAAAATACGGGATTAGTTTCCATTGTTTTGCTGATGATACTCAACTATATATCTCGACGAGACCAGATGAAACTTCTAAATTGTCTAAGTTAACAGAGTGTTTTAAAAATGTAAAAGATTGGATGACCACTAATTTTCTTTCCTCACTAATTAATTCAGACTCATCACCTAGCTATTACTTATTGTAAACCACCAGACAAGTACAACTAATCTCGTAGGATTCCCATTTGCAACGTATATCGGATTTACTGTTCCTCTCCTCTACCGAGACTAGGTCAAAAAAATCTGGGTTTTATCTTATATAGCCACTTCACGTCTTATTGACACTCATAGTTTCCCAGTTCCAACAACGAAAAGAAGAAGGGAGAAGGGGAAGAGGGAGGGGGGAAGGGGAGAGAGGAAAAGAGGGGAAGGGGAAAAACGGGGGGAGGGGGGAAGGGGAAGAGGAAGCAAAACAAACAGACGAAGCGATCATTGACTAATATCAAAATCGAGCAAGTCATGAATGCCAATGAACGAGCGTTTACGTAAATTCCCCTCCCAAGTAATTCTCCAAACAAACCGACACATGCTTGTTTCTTACTTTCATACAAGCTAGTTCATGCATTTATGACCTCCAGACTGGACTATTGTAATGGCCTGCTAGGTGGTTGTCCTGCATCTTCAATAAACAAGCTACAGGTAGTTCAAAATTCAGCGGCTAGAGTCCTTACCGGGTCAAGTAAATATGATCATATTACCCCAATTTTCTCTGCACTGGCTACCTATTAAGTTTCTGTATCAGTTACAAAATATTATTTCTTGCCTATAAGGCCCTTAATGGGTTAGCTCCTGCGTACCTAACTAGTCTTCTACCACGTTACAATCCATCACGCTCCCTAAGGTCGCAAAACTCTGGACTTTTGGTAGTACCTAGGATAGCAAAGTCCACTAAAGGAGGTAGAGCTTTTTCGCATTTGGCTCCCAAACTCTGGAATAGCCTTCCTGATAACGTTTGGGTTTCAGACACACTCTCTCTGTTTAAATCTAGATTAAGACACATCTCTTTGGCCAAGCATTCAAATAATGCATCTCATAACCTTTTACTGCAGTTATATCTAATCAAATGCACATTATTATTCTTTAGCTTGGGTTAAACAAATCAATTTTGCTTGGTTGGAACAGTAGCTACGCTAATTATGTCTCTATTTGTTTCCCTGTATTTTGCCATAACTAGGAATTACACAAGCTTCAGTCTGGATCCAGAACACCTGAGAAGAGATGATGCAAGCCCTCTGTAGCGTCTCGACCAATCTGACACACTAATTTTTATTTTGGATTTAACAAATCAATTATTCATTAGATTAACAAATCGTCACAGTCCCCTCACTCAATATACTGGATGCCAGGATTTCGGCTGAACACCATCCCCAACCTTGGTCACCATGACAACTAATCATGATATCACTGGTTTTATGGCCTAAAAGGAATGCAGGGGATAAACTCCCTGCATTTTCCTCATAAGAAAGACACACAATGCCCAGAGAAATGGACTGTTCTCTAATTAATTCATAGGAAAACCTTCTTTGAATGAACACCCATTTTCTTCAGGCCATTGTGTATATTATTGCTGTGTTGTATTTAATCTGTTGTATTATAGCCTATTTTTATTCATGCTTACGATAAACACTCATTCATATAAGTACTATTCATGTCTAGTATCTTAATGAATTCGCCTTCTTATGATCGAAAAAAGTGTGTATATTATATGCTGATACCTATGCAACATATTGATGTTCTAAGAATCGGTACTAATTTGTGCCTCAACACTCCAGCGAATTACATATGCAAAATACCATGCTTACAGACAAAGAGTCATAAAAATCCCCAGTATTTCCAACCTCCCGCTTGGGATTTCAGCCTTCCTCATTGGACGAACCCATCTTGAGAGGCGTGAATCTCTGCAGGCTTTAAAAGGCCACACTTCATGTGACCCGCCCCAGTCGGTGGTTCAGGGAGATGCTAAGATGAAGATGTGAGAAACGCTCCACGATACCAAAGCTCGTGCCAGGCTCCGGCCTAGTCCTTTCATTCATCAAGTGATTCTGACTCAAACTAGCTCTTTCTCATCAACCAACTTCAGCAAGATCTTGGGGCCTTAAGATTGCATCAGGAATCTTTTTCAGACATACGCAAGTATCAAACTTAGTCGATTTAATTGATGCATTAAGTATCAGTTACACCTTTTTACAAGGTTTGTTTGAACTAAGAATCTGACGTTTTCCCTCAGGCTTAGATCAGCTGAATATGCAAATGGTTTCATTAATGTCATTCCTTATGTCTCTTTCTTAGTGCTAAACTTTAACCCTTTCCTATACAAACTGTGTGTGTGTTAGACCAGTTTATGTTTTTATGTAGTGTGTTAGACCAGTTTATTTGTTTATGTAGTATGTTAGACTAGTTTTTAAGTGTTTATGTAGTTAATAAAACTTACTTGTATCACACTTGACGTGTTCCTTGTTTACTCATAACCGGAGTCAATAATCATGCAGATTTACGTTACAAGATTTTGTAGAATTGTACAGTAAGGAAGTTATTTCCCTTAACCAGTAAATTAACGTTTTTAGAATTGACAAGACGGTTGACCCTTAGTGGTCAGCTAAATATCTACAGTGGTTCTAATATATGAATAGTTAATTATAATTAGTTATGGTTAATTATTAATATTTCCCCATGAGCTGATCCGCTAAGATTTTGGTGGAGAATATGCGGGTATGATAAAACGAAAGTTATGAGTTTAAACACTGGCAAATTAAAAGTGTGTGCTTGATAGCCCAGATTAAAATAGGACGTGAATTCAGATGCCCTGTTGTGTCCCTATTTACTGGCTTGTTTAAATGCAGATAAAGTATGGGCTTGGTATGGTACCTCTATTATGTTTGGAAGAGTCTTTATGTATTTCATGATTAATGGCATCGGTGTAAGGTTAATCTAATTTTAGCAAAGAATCCCTAATGTCAGTATTAAAGCATAAATCTGTTTTGACAAAGCGTAAGTCTGAATCTCAGTTCAGCGGCATGTCCAAACTGTACCATTATGTAATATGCTTTAGTGAAGAAATCGCAAAATTGCAGTATTGTTTAAATTGTTTCTTTGAAGAAGAAATCTCAGTACAGTTATATCAAGGTAGATGTGAGCGCTGCTCCCCTTTCTACAGCATAAAGGCCTTATATTTTATAATTAGATTGAAACACTTTGACTGCACATATACAAGCCTAGCAACCTGGTGGTCATTACTGTGTTTCACTCGCTGAGTGAAATTAAAGGTGTAATACTGTACTTTAGTACTCATGTGTGAGGCAAACATAACTACATATATGTTTAAACCGGTTTTAACTTACAGTAAACCTGTTTTGTAATTCTTTAAACAAGTGCACGAAGTTTATTGTTGCATTAGAGAAGCACTCACCGAAATGCTTAGGTAATGCAACAAGTCTTGAAGGCTGAAAGCACCACGTTCTAAAACTATGACTGTTTAACATAGACAGACATTAAACTGCACTAATTACACTGGCATGCATTGGTTACCGTGACAACAACTTGTCACAGGAAGTGCTAACTTCACATAGCACAACACGCCATGTTTGTAAACAAACCATTTGAAGCAGCTAAGCTAACACGACTTAGCATAGTTTCATTTTAGGCTAAGCTACCAAATAGCTTTCACAATTAGGGGTTAACACTCTTTAATTGAAGCTCTTAAATACAGCATGTGTGTGTGTGCAGTGTGAAGTAATTTGAATTTAACCTAATCCCTGGTTTCTGATTTTTCCATTTCTCTTCCTTCTTTTTCTTCTTTTTCTATGTTTCTCAATCTTCAATTCGTCTCAGCGAATTTAACTATCTAGATGTATCCTTCCTGAATGCTATTGCTTAGTTACTAGTTAATTAAATCTAAATTTAATTAAATCTTAACTGTCTATCGAGGAAAGACTCATTAAGGTATTGGGTGCTTTTAGTAACACACTAATCACTAGTGCTGCTATTTTTTCCTAATACCAGAATGATTACCTTGTTTTGTTAATAGCAGTCAGCTAATTTTAAATCCATTTACATGTTATGCCCCCTTGACGTTCTCTCTGAACCTCAAAAGGAACCAGAGACATTTCTATTTTTGATTTGTTTATTTTCAAACATGTGCCCTAATTTTTAAGACCCTGTTACAAAGTCATCTAGACAAACACTAGGGCATAACTATCATCCTACCAAATAATAAGCATAATCTGAATAGAAATGCTCTCCTTTTCCTTCTGCTTTTCCCCTTTTCTCCTTCATACCTCAGAGATTAAGCCTGTTTGGGGAACCGTCAGTGATAATTTGACAATATTTGACCAGTAAGTCTTAAGTCCTCAATCCAAATCCTGTTTTACGCCTTTTTCAGCAAAACCTATGCTGACCCCCAACTATTTTAGCATTTCCCACTCTGTTTTGATCTGTAAGTAGTCCTCTAGCCCTCTACCCAGGGCCGACGACCACCTACTGAGCCGAAAGCAACTGGACACAGAGAGAGAAGTGTACCTCAGACTCAGGACTCAAGCGAGAGTTATGGCTACAAAAAGCTCACCAAAGTCATCATTTTCCTGACCCACAACCTAATGGGATTGAAACAGGAGGAAATCGATAGATTTCAAGAGACTCTGATCCAGCAGCTGAACAACACTCAAGACAAGCTTGACATGCTCCGAAGAGAACTCAGGGACTCCTACAGGCGGCGAAAAGAGACGCAGTGGGAGAGACACCCTACTCCCGCATCCTCATTCAGCCGTGCAAACTCCCTCATATGCAACAAGCTACGAAGGGGGGAGCCAACACTTTCTGCTTAACAACTGACAGAACAGAACTGTAATACTTCCAAGCATCCCCGCAGCAGCGCATGATGTGACCCCCAGAAACTTTGACAAGCTAGCCAGAAAAATCCCGGCATTCACATTGCTGGGGAAACAATAGTTTCCTACTTTAGGCAGTACGAGCAGTAATTTAGAACGGTGGAGTCGTTTTAAACATTGCTTGCAAGCAGACCCAGTAATCAATCTTATGTGTCTGTCTCATAAGTTAGTAACTTCTTCTCCATGCGCATACCAGTTCCTGATCAAAACCAGATAAAATTATAGTTTGAATGCGCCTTCCTACGAGCAGTAAGAAGTTTTCAGTGCTATAATGTGTTTAAATCGTACGATAAGAAACTAACCTGACTTTAGCGAAGAAATCCTAATTTCTGTGTTAGTAGAGCACAAGTCTATTTTCTGACGACGAAATCTCGAGATTAGCAGCTCATATAAATGGTACCAGAATAAATCGGTCTGATTTTGGGCGAAGAAATCCCCTTCTTCAGTACTGTGTAGGTGATCTGAGCGATGCTCCTCATTTCACTGATTTAAGGCCTTATTATGTGTTATGTATCATTGTATTCATTATCGACCCGCTCATGTGAAACATTTATGTAACTCTTATACATGCGGGTACCAGTTTCTGATCAAAATCAGATAAACCTATAGCTTGACTGTGCCTTCCTAAAAGCAGTAGAAAGTTTTCAGTGCTATTATGTTTTTAAATCGTACGATAAGAAATTAACCTGATTTTAGCGAAGAAATCCTGATTTCTGTGTTAGTAGAGCACAATTCTATTTTCTGACGACGAAATCTCGGGTTTAGCAGCTCATATAAATGGTACCAGAATGAATCGGTCTGATCTTGGGCGAAGAAATCCCCTTTTTCAGCACTGTGTAGGTGATCTGAGCGATACTCCTCATTTCATTAATTTAAGGCCTTATTATGTGTTTTTTGTTTTTTTTTTTACGTATCATTGTATTTCATTTTGACTCGCTCATGTGAAACATTTACGTAAAATTAATGGTGTTATTCTAGCGTAGCTAACTACGAATCCACCATTGCCTGTGAAGTGAATGTGCTGTTTTGAGTAATGAATGAATTTGTATGGGACATGCATGAGTTTCCCATGCATGCTCACAGCAGTGCAAGTCTGCTCCACCTGCACCTGTTGTGAGCTTGTATTGGTCTCCTAGCAACACGTGACCCCGAAGTGTGAGCAGACTCTTCCGGTTATTCTGACAACAGCATTCACTTCACAGATCTGTGTGTCAACAAAGAATTGCGTGTGACTAACGCTAACTCTTAAGCTAAGCCCTTTACCTCAACTGCTAGCTGTTAGCATCTGACTAACACTTAGATAGGCGTGTAAAGTGTAACTTTCTAACCACACCTCTCTCTCCCTCTCTCTCTCCCCCTCTCTCTCCGTCACTCCTGGTGTCACTTCCTGTTGATGCCCTCACAGGTCCCTGTGGGACCCACCCACATACTGGGTTTTACTTGTGTTATTGTTTATTTTTGTTTTGACTTTATTCTACCTTTTTTAATTTTATTGCATTTATTTACATTTGGTTAGCACAAATGTACCAATTCAGCGAACTTGTTTGTATGAAATTTGAGATTTAATTAAATCAAATTTTTATTTATTTTTTTATTTTCTTCCATTTTTTTTTTATTTTTTATTTTGTTTATTTACTTTCCCCTTTTAATTTCCTACAGCTCTTAGGACCCCTTTTTTTTTTTATTTATTTAATTTTTTTTTGTTGTTGTTGTGTTTTTACTTTTTCCTTATTTTTGTTATTTCACCATCACCATCGTCGTTTTTGGATAGGTTTACAGTAGTTCGAGCAACTGTTGTTTACTTAGCGAGTTATACAGGTTATTAGTAGCCTAATCCCTGTTTCCTCTCTACGTCTCCTCACGCCTCAGTGCCAGGCCTCATACGTTGAAGGGCAGCTACCATTGCAACACAATGTAGGCTAACATAAAACTAGAAACAATCCCCACTGTTTCTTTTTCTTTTGACGAGGTATTTGGTGGGTCCCTGCTAGTTTAGCTAACAGCCTAACCCTAGGGTTATGAAGTCTATTGCAGCATCACACACAAGTGAAACCTGCTTAGCCATATCTCTTAGAAACAAAACTAAAATAGGTAAAAATGTTCCTTTTTTTTTTTGAGTTCATCTTATTTTATTTCAGTTTCTTCTTAGTGACCAAACCCGTGAACCATCATTAGTATAGCCCGGTCATCAGCTGACCCCTGCTTACGGCCCCTCACCAAAGTTACTCACACTCTTCCTTTGTGTTCCACTAAAAAAAAAAAAACAAAAAACAAAAAAAAAAACATCAAAAAAACAAGAAAAAAAAAAAAACAAAAAAAAAAAAAAAACAAAAACAAAAGAACACAAAAACATAGCACCCTACTTCACTAGCTGCCTCCCACCAGCTAGTCATACCTTACACGGCCTACACAGCCGTTCCCCTTAGAGATAGTTTAACACCTCTGTACGTACCTGCATTTGCCTTGTGTCTCTCTCTCTCTGGTGTTCCCACAAGTGTGCCAGTATGTCGCAGACATTCCACTGACATCCAGCCCTGGCAGCTCACCAGTACCACCTGGACACTCAGTAGAGCACTGTAATGGACATCATTCAGCTCAAAGCAGCCAACGACCTGCCATGGCAAAGAAAGGAACAGCGAGACTGCGACATAAGCGAACACTTGATCAGCATCATCCTCTCCTCGGCCCACACCCTCAAGGGCCTCAGACAGGAGGTATATGAGCTGAAACTGCAAGTCACAGAATTCTGCAGAGAACTGACACCTGCTCAACGAGAGAAAGCACAGAACGGATGCAAAGAACCTCACCGAATGGTGCGACAGAAAGAAATCACCAGTCTTCACAGAGGCTCTAACCGCTGCTCAACACCAAGCGCCGCTGGAAAAAGCCATCACACAGGACTTGAAAAGAGAACTGTTTCACACAAAGTCACTCTTAAAACAACATATGTGGAACTAAATGAGAGAGACACCACATCTTAGGCCTTACAAGGCCACCTGCATACAGACAGAGCTGAGGTCCAAACCCTGACTCAGCAATTAGAAAGGAGCTTGACTTGGTTCAGAAAGAATTTAAACAGTCCTACCGACTGCGCATAGACTTAAGCAAAAGACACGGGGGGGAAATGAGAAAGATAAAACACGAGAATGGATTGCGAGCGCCGGCTGAATATCAGTCGCCAGCAGTGCAAGCCCTCCACGCCTGTGCACAGCTACGAAAGGGGGGGAAAGGAGCCAAAGCCTTCTGCTTGACACTTCACAATTCAGCTCCCTGAAAACCTCTGCAGCTGCAACAAAAAAAAAAAAATATTTTTCAGGCGAACCGAAGCAACGCAACGAGGTGAATTCAGTGTCACAAATGAACTGAAATATGCTTGCAGACCACAAGGCGAACAGATAGGGAAAACACGAAACAGAACTTCCCCTGGCCAGCAGGCCCACCCCCTCAGCCAAGAGTCTGAACCTGCGAGGGGGGGGCGAGAGGCCCTGTTCACACGTCACCAATCAGCAGCCACAAGGGGGTGGGCAAGGACCTTTCCAGAGGATTACTGCAGACACACACACCGTGTGGCCCCACAGACCCCAACGAGCTGGCCAGAGACAACACATCTGGCAACCTAAATACTCTCAGACCCAGAGTCTGAACACGGACTGATCGCTGCCCCAGACACCAAGCAGGGCCGGCGTGAAACTCCCCATGCTTACTACCACAGACTTTGACAAACTTACTCCAAAGCTCACAATTACCCTGGGATGGCGGAGGACACCAGCTGCAAGAAGGCACCTAGGCATTAGGGCCTGCCGCACAATGCCTAATCAACAGCTGCGTAACCTGACACAGAAGGCCTTTAACAAGCAGAAGGCCTCCACCAAAGGTGTTTGTAAGAACCCAATGATTCTGAACTGCACAACCCAGAATCCAAAGTAGGCATCAGAATGCACCCAGCATTGCCACAATGCAAGGCACTTCTACAGACAGCCACTAGCCAGCGGAAGACAGAGCCGTCACCATGGCAACTGACTCAGGTTCCAGACCAACCACTGGGAAAGGCGTCCTCATCCTGCAAACACCACGGTATGTCCAACAGCAGTCCACCACAACATCCTCCTCCACACGGGTGCTGAACGGAGGCTACACAAGGACAGCTGGACACGCCTACTTCTGGGTTACAGGAGCTGCTGACACTCGCAAAAGAGCTCCTTGAACAAAACTCAACTAAGGAGTATTGAGAAGGACAAACCTCTGACTCCTTGCCTGCTGCAACACAGCATCAGGCCCCTCCAAGGGAGGAGCATCCCTTGAAACCGGTCGACACCCCTAGAAGCAGCCAGACAACGTTGGATTGAGCAGCGGGCCCACATGCCCAACGGCGAAAGCTCTACCAACACGACTCAGGCAAGCTCAAGTCGGTGCCGCCACAAGAGCCAAGCGACACCGCAAACATCCGATTTCTAGTGACGTTCGGGCAGAACAGAGAGCTAACAACCACCTGCTGCTCTCCTGCCATCATCACTAGGTCAGTCTGAAACTCTCTGCACACTACAAAATCTCCATAACAATTACCTGCAATCCCTGGAACTACCTGCACTCTCACCATTGAGAGTCTAACCCGGCTGTTCCACATCGTGGGTACCACAGATAGCCTACTGGCTAACAGCATCAACAAAAACATCCTACCCGGACTAACTCACTTCAGGATGACAGGTGACACAGCCTCGACACCTGCTGCATAAGCTCGAGGACCCACACCTTGCTACAGCCTACATCACCACAAAACACCACCTGACAGCATCCACCACGGCACCAACAACCAAAAAGCCACCACTGTCTCCCAGCCGTGAGAGGCAGGTGTGTGTTCGATTGTTCTGCAACTTTGACATCGCTCGTTGTTGTCTATTCTACGGACAACAACGCTCGAAAGGGGGATATATGTAGCGTCTCGACCAATCTGACACACTAATTTTTATTTTGGATTTAACAAATCAATTATTCATTAGATTAACAAATCGTCACAGTCCCCTCACTCAATATACTGGATGTTAGGTTTTCGGCTGAACACCATCCCCCAACCTTGGTCACCATGACAACTAATCATGATATCACTGGTTTTATGGCCTAAAAGGAATGCAGGGGATAAACTCCCTCATTTTCCTCATAAGAAAGACACACAATGCCCAGAGAAATGGACTGTTTCTCTAATTAATTCATAGGAAAACCTTCTTTGAATGAACACACATTTTCCTCAGGCCATTGTGTATATTATTGCTGTGTTGTATTTAATCTGGTGTATTTTAGACTATTTTATTCATGCTTACGATAAACCACTCATTCATATAAGTAACTATTTCATGTCTAGTATCTATGAATTCGCCTTCTTATGATCGAAACAAGTGTGTATATTATATGCTGATACCTATGCAACATATTGATGTTCTAAGAATCGGTACTAATTTGTGCCTCAACACTCCAGTGAATTACATATGCAAAATACCATGCTTACAGACAAAGAGTCATAAAAATCCCAGTATTTCCAACCTCCCGCTTGGGATTCAGCCTTCCTCATTGGACGGACCCATCTTGAGAGGCGTGAATCTCTGGAGGCTTTAAAGGCCACACTCCATGTGACCCGCCCCAGTCGGTGGTTCAGTGAGATGCTAAGATGAAGATGTGAGAAACGCTCCAGGATACCAAAGCTCGTGCCAGGCTCCGGCCTAGTCCTTTTCATTCATCAAGTGATTCTGACTCAAACTAGCTCTTTCTCATCAACCAACTTCAGCAAGATCTTGGGGCCTTAAGATTGCATCAGGAATCTTTTTCAGACATACGCAAGTATCAAACTTAGTCGATTTAATTGATGCATTAAGTATCAGTTACACCTTTTTACAAGGTTTGTTTGAACTAAGAATCTGACGTTTTCCCTCAGGTTTTAGATCTTCTGAATATGCAAAATGGTTCCATAAATGTTATTCCTTATGTCTCTTTCTTTAGTGCTAACTTTAACCCTTTCCTATACCAACTGTATGTGTGTGTGTTTGTGTGTGTGTATGTTAGACCAGTTTAATGTGTTTATGTATTATGTTAGACTAGTTTAAGTGTTTATGTAGTTAATAAAACCTTACTTGTATCACACTTGACGTGTTCATTGTTTACTCATACCGGAGTCAATAATCATGCAGATTTACGTTACAAACTTATAGAATTGTACAGTAAGAAAGTTATTTCCTTTAACCAGGAAATTAACGTTCTTAGAATTGACAAGACGGTTGACCCTGAGTGGTCAGCTAAATATCTACAGTGGATCTAAAATATGAATAGTTAATTATAACTAGTTATGGTTAATTATTCATATTTCCCATGAGTTGATTAGCTACACCTCACAGGACCTCAGATGATGCCAACCCTGAAACAACATACAGAACTACCACATTTTGCTATAAGTTTGATTGCATCATATAATAATTGCTGTTAATATTGTTCATCGTCTGTTTTATTACGTTTTAAATTGATTTTTCCGTACTGCTGGTTCGTCTGGTCAGAGGAGAACTGGCCCCCCGACTGAGCCTGGTTTCTCCCAAGGTTTTTCTCCATTCTGTCACCGATGGAGTTTTGGTTCCTTGCCGCTGTCGCCTCTGGCTTGCTTAGTTGGGGACACTTCATATTCCAGCGACTTGATTGCAAATGATTGCAAAGATTATTATTTAAACTGAGCTGGATGTTGACATCACTGAATTCAATGATGAACTGTCTTTAACTGAAAAATGAGTGTTTATTATTGTCACTTTGCATTATTGACACTATTTTCCTAATTAATGCTGTTCAGTTGCTTTGACACAATCTGCATTGTTAAAAGCGCTATATAAATAAAGGTGACTTGACTTGACTACAGAGGTAACGCTTGATTCAATAAACACTGAATTCAACACTACAGTAGATTTGTTTTGAACATGTGCTTAAATTTTGCTTCAGGTAAGGCATGATGTAAATCAACCAGTTATTCTCATAAAACAAACCCTGACAAGAAGATTTGTCCCTTGACATAAAGTACGGAGGAGTATTACATCACTCTGAAGGGGGTTTATTTTGAAAATGAAAATAATAATGAATTGTATTATTTACTTGAACTTGTCGAGTTGAAATTGTACTATTCCAATTATATTTGATTAGCTTTAAGCTTCTGCTTACCAAAAAGCTCATTCCCAGTAGCATCAGTCAGTTGCCATGGACAATGTGCAAATATATAATTTTTACCCTGCAAATGTCACATAAGTATAAGACTAAAATAATTAGAGCAAAGAATAATGGCGGTGTCTCTTTTTCTAAATTATTGGTCAAATGCTAGACTGTTTTAAATTAGTTTAGATAAGAAATGTAATTGATGTGCTCTATATATTTCTCTGCAATTATTCCTCTAGATAACTGAATTTGACAGCTGTTTTTCACATACACCATCATACTGCAAGCCAGTCTGACAAATACAATTAAAAATGTCAGATTCTGCCTGGCACTAGCGAAAATGTAATACTAAAACACAAATTCTGAATTCAAACAGATGATTCTAAATACAATGAGAGCGGATAAAAGCCCTAAAGTGTTTAAAGACAGCATGCGGGTTCCAGTAAAGATGGAGAATGAGCTGGGAGAGCAGACAGAGCATCGCCTCAAGGAAATGGGCGCCCGCTGTGAGGGGGAAACCTTAGAAGTAGAGTACTACTACGATACTGACAGCTTCCAACTGGCTTCTACACAGACCTGGTTGAATCAGCATAATGGCCAATGGGGACTGATCCTGGCAGAAGAACAGGAGCTTAATCACACTCAATCATACAACACCAAAAAGTTGGAAGCTGGACATTCTGAAGAAAAGAAAAGCAAAATACTCAACTCATAACATGAAGAAAAATCGGAAACAGGTGCTGCCTTTGGAGAAACATCTAACAATGAGTGTCCTGAGAAGGTCTTAGATACATCTCTGACATACACAGAACTCAGTGAGCCATGCTCCATCATGCTGCATCTCTCAAAGTGTATCCAGCTCCCTCTGACCCACACTGAAATGAAAAGTATGACCATGAAGAACTTCTTGAACTTGGCCCCGGATCCAGATGTATGACAGCTGGACCAGGACCAGCACAGTGAAGTACTCTCTGCCTGGTGGCTTCTCTCTGGTGGTGGAGAGAAACTACAGTATTCCCACTGAAACTGCTGCTGCATTTTTTATGATGAATGCTGATGTGCTGAGCATAAGCAGTGAGTTTGAAAAGATGGATCAGCTGTGTAAAGAACTAGGCCTAAAACCAAAGGCAAGCTCAGATGAACAATTATAAATAATTGTCGAAGCCTAGCAGTTAGCACATACTCTCTTGATACAAAAAGCTGTAGTGGTCATATGGACACCTCTTCATAAATACCCGTCCTGTTTTTTACTTCGCAATTAATAAAAGAGCCCAAAATAAAACTCTCTCTTTTAAAAAAATATCTCAAACTGACATAAACTTATAAACAAACTTTATGGTAACTCTTTACAATAATTAGGTATCAAAACATTTTTGAGCATATAATCTACTTTTTATAATATAATATAATATACAGTATAATGGACCCTTTTTCCAACTGCGGGGTTCTCAGAAGCAGAAGTTTGTCATAGTTGGGTAAACGTCTGGTAACGCTACCACAAAAATATTTTTGCGTTTCCATTTGCTCAAATAGCAAAAGAAAAAAAAAATACACGATAGCATTTCTATGACTTTCCAAAGGAGGAAAAAATATGGAGAGATTGATTACAGTGGTCAGAAGATGGAAAGATGTCAAATGTGACTCGCTCCTCGACTTGGTTATACACCCAGACAGCAGACTGATTAGATTTCTGAAATTTATGTCAAGGATTATATAACACAAAGTATATTTTTAGAAATTTACCAGATTTACGAATAATAATTTTATTTAAAAATGCAACTTTACAATAGTACTAAATGTGGAAACTTATCACCGTATGTGAAAAGGTAATATAATATAATAAATAATATTTACATAAGATTTTGTCATTTACAATCTTTTATCCAAAGCGACTTACAAATGAGAACATAGAAGCAACTACTAGCAAAACTACCAAAATAGCCCACAATATGTAAGTTTCAAATACAGTCTCGGTTATCCTAACCAGTACCGTAATAAAAAACAAGTAGATAGCGAACAAAAATAGAAAGCTAGTGTTTTTTTGTTGTTGTTTTTTTTAAATAAAAAAATAAAAACAGATAAATGAATTCAATATAATATAAAGTTTTATAGTTAGAGATGAACAAGTGTGTTTTTTTTAGCCGTTTCTTGAAGATGGCTAAGGATCCAGCTGCTCGGATTGAGTTGGGCAGGTCATTCCACCAGGAGGGAACAGTTAATGTAGAAGTCTGTGAAAGTGATTTTTGTGCCTCTTTGAGATGGCACAATAATATGCCGTTCACTTGCGGAACGCAAGCTTCTAGAGGGTACATAAGTCTGAAGTAATGAATTTAGTTAAATGGGTGCAGAGCCAGTGGTGGTTCTGTCTTAGCCAGGTTGAGTTGAAGGTGATGGTCCTTCATCCAACAAGAAATGTCTGTTAGACAAGCTGAGATGCGAGCAGCTATCGTCGGATCATCAGGATGGAATGAGAGGTAGAGTTGAGTGTCATCAGCATAGCAGTGATATGAAAAGTCATTTTTCTGAATGACAGAACCTAGTGATGCTTTGTAGACAGAGAAGAGAAGTGGTCCAGTTACTGAGCCCTGAGGCACCCCAGTAGCAAGATGTTGCGATGTTGCGACTTTTGTTGTGATAGTATGTCCTTTTAGCAGTGGAGACATTAGCAGAGAATGAAGAGAGTGATCGATATACATTAAGTTTTAAGGATTTTGTGATTTGCGTCATACTCTTTCTGCAGCTCTGCGCTTACAACGATGCTCACGGAGAACATCAGATTCACCCAAGGGGCAGAAGAGGTGGTACGAGCTGGCCTGGAAGACAAGGGGCAGACAGTGTTTACACGTAAGAGTGGAGCAGAAAGTATCAGTAGCACTGTTAACATCAAGAGATGATAACTGTTCAGGGGGAGGAAGCGAAGATGAAACCATAGCAGATAGCCGGGAGGGTGAGAGTGAGTGTAGGTTGTCGAAAAAAGTGACATGTGGAGGGGTATGTCTTGTGTCAGGAACCATGTTGAGGTTAAGAGTGAGGAGGAAGTGATCCGAGGCAAGGTATGCAGTGGAGTAACCAGCACATGATCAGTGGAGCAGTGTCGTGTGTAAATAATGTTCAGTTGGTTGCCTGATTTGTGAGTAGCCATAGTTAACACTCTCTTGAGATCAAAAGAGGCAAGCAGAGTGTGGAAGTCTGCAGCCTGAGGTTTATCTAGGTGGATGTTGAAGTCGCCAAGCATAACTTGGGGAGTACCATCCTCAGGAAAGGTTGAAAGCAGCACATCTAATTCATCCAAGAAGTTACCTTGTGGTCCTGGGGGTCGATAAACAACTATAAAATTGATTTTAAGAGGGTGGGTAATAGTGGCTGAATGTGATTCAAAGGAGCTGTTGATACTCAGAGATGGTAAAGGAATAAATGTCCAATCATTAGAGATAAGCAGACCAGTACCTCCACCTCTTCCAGTCAGATGGGGAGAAAAAGAGAAATTATTGGAGAGTGCTGCAGGTGTAGCAGTGTCCTCTGGTTTGATCCACGTCTCTGTCCGCTTTTTGCAGTTTTAATATCTGAAATGGTTCTTTCTAACAATTTTGTTCCCTAAAGACTCAAAGCTGTGATTTTGCCCCATTTCATCTAAGATACAGATTTAGCTGAAGCACTTGCTGCTGAGACACTACAGCTATAGTTACTATGGCAACTGGGAGCAGAAATGTGTTCATATTTTTTTATATTATACACATGAGGGCAGAGCAGTCTGCAGGCAACAATCTGCCACATTGGATGTCTGACATGTTCAACATTGGCAATGTTTCTTGTCCCTGACTACAGAGAACCCGCTGCATTGTACATCTCTCTTTTTCTGTGTATGGAATCTCAACAATACAACATTTATTTCATTTGACAGATACTTTTATCTAAAGTGACTTACAGTGCATTCAGGTTATGTTTGATCAATATCTGTTGTTCCCTGGGAACTGAACCCATGACCTTGTCATTGCTAATACTCTACCATTCGAGCTCCAGGAACTCTAAGGTCTCAAACAAACAGAAAACACAGGTTGCTCCTGAAACAATAACATATTTTCTCATCAGCACTTGCAGCAGACAGCAGATTTCACGGAGGCGTAACACACAACAAAACAACACAATATAATGTAACAGATTCTCCACCCTAGCACACACTTGAAAGTTTGCCATCAACACTAAACGTTGAATACAGGAGCACTAATCAGCAACTGAGAAACATAATGTGGAGGATAAGAAAGAACACATCAGTGATCACTATGTTAAATATACTAAAAGTAAAAGAACTTCACTGGTAAATTACACAACACAGTCACACCACTATATGATGAGAAGATAACATTGTCAATGTTGTTAAATAAGTAAAAATAAGTAAAGGGGAGGGATGTAACTGCAATAAATAAATAAGAGATGCCAAAGAAACTAAAGGCAAAGAAAAAACAGGTCTGCAAGCTCTGCAGTTGTAAATTTGACTTATGTTTTAATGTCACTTAAAACCATTAAACATTACATTTAACAGGTAAGTCGTTTTTGAGTGTTTTTTGAATTATTCATATTTATAACAATATATATTAATCAGTTTCATAAGTATACACTGTATGAGTGAACATTAACTACAGATTTGTAGTATTATTAAATGCAATGAAGTTATACATGCTAATAATAAAATTAAAAACCTGCATAAAAACCTACAGGACAAACTGTGTCTTTGAACCATCAATATAACTTTACAAATTATATTTACAACTATTTGTACAACTTGGAATAAAGAATTGGATGGCTACTTTGTACTATTGACAAACAGAATCATTTCTGTAGTGTAGAGGCTCCTAACCATGAGGCCGGGGCCCACTATAGCTAATTTTCAATGGGGGCACAGTTGTTGTTGTACAGTATTTAAATTTATGTCCAAATCAGCTTTACATGCTATTACATGGCAGATACAAATTAAAAATTCAACAATATAATACAATAAATATAAGTATAATAAATACAAATATTTAAAAGAAATGCATAGAAAAAAAAAACATTAGTGAGGAAAAAAAGACAAAAAAATTCTGTATATGCAACTCTATAAAAGATACTTTGAACGTACTAGTGTTGTGATAAAATCTGTATAAGTGTCCATCTTACAAAATAGATCCATCAAAGTCTGCCCTGATAAAAATGGTTGCTTCATGAAATTACAATTTGGGCAAAAAACATATGTTTTACAGACAAGTTACAAAAACTGCTACAAAACTGACAATTTGGTATTTCTTCACTCTTCAGTAAATGCCATGATAGTATCCAATAGGGCCACAGTATGATTATTGTTGTTGTCATTACATTAAAATAATCTTACTTAATTAGGGAGATAAAAAAAAAACACAACAACAACTTTTCTCAGAAATCTAAATGGAGGAAATATCTTATATAGGTGAACTTCGAATATTGTGTTGGACAATGGGGGCCCCTCAAGTCAACAATGCTGAGAACCACTGCTGTAGAATGTGTAATGACCTTTAAAAAGGTTAATAATAAGACTCTGTCTTTGTTTTAAAAATATACAAGGTACAGTCATATGTGCCACACTATGCTTTGGGATCAGTAAATGAACTAAAAAAATGTGATAAACTGTTATAGGTGTGTGTGACTGTGTGACTGTGAACCAATAGAAACATCCATTATTTAATCTGGGGTGCTGGCAAAGAGTAAATGTAAAAGTATTAATATTACTGTAATGCATCAGGGACGTTGAGACCCCAGAAATATAATTGTCCTTCACTGCAGCTTCCATCAAACATTGCAAGATAATAATAAATAACCAGTTAGCAAATCACTTTCAGTTTTAAATGTAACTTTAATTGGATGTAAATTTAATATTGCCTATATCGATGCTAATCACTCATCACAATTTACCCATAATCCTAAAATGTAACACACTTACATAAACATGTACTTTGGACTCCCAGCACTTTCCACAATGCCAATGTAAAAGTGCAACTACTGTAACACATAAACACAGGTGCTTTCCAAAGTCAAGGTAGTCCCTCCAGACCTTACATCAGCCACGTAAACAAACACAGAAGACTGGTTCCTTCCAAAGCCCCAAACAAAACAAAAAAAGCTCTCAAAACTACAAATAAGCACATATCAACAGAAGCACAATGCAGAACAGCATCAGAGAGTATATTGCTTTAAGCTGTCTGTCCGTTATAGTATTGCTGAGATTCTCATTCTTTTGAAAAAGATGCAACCTCTCTCTCGTTTTTGTAATGGCTGTTTTAATAATACGACAGTGCAGGTATAACTATCAGAGCATATTTCTGAAAACCGATGAGCCACCACATAAAATCTATTATTCCATCCTCCAGTTTGCATAGGGCATTAAATAGATCAGTATCTTTACAGCAAAATGGTATCATAACATCTGACAAAGAGCATCCTGCATATGCATGCTGTTTTAGATGTAATGGCGCCATGCATCATATTGACAGTGTGGTACCCAGCTGGGTAACGTTAGACGACCCCCCGCGACGCAACTCCATCCCTGCTGGTGCTGATTTCATTTGCGCGTGATGCTCTAAACAGATACAGTTCAACTCACCTGTCAATGAAAATATGCCACTGTCCTCGTCCCCGCTGTTGAGATGCACGCGCCGGTCAACGCGAAGCTTATGTCGCTGTACTGCAGCACGACCTTAAGGACACACACAATCCAATTTGAAAGGATTCACTCGCATCCACTGGGCAATCTAAGCCTATTTGAGTTATTCACACGGCCGTCGTTTGAGCAGGTATGATGAGAAACAGTGAGGGCTGTCCTGTGTGAAGAGACGATGTTATCGGATGCTGGAGATGCGGGTCATTTGCCAACAGCTGGGCATCGACATCAGGGAGTGTTCTACCCATACCGTTTGATGGACAGATGATTTGACCAATCGCGTGGCGTCTGGGCGGACGCCAGGTTCCGCCCTAATAAATGAATGACCAATCATTAATTAGGCCAATACTGTCCGCGCATATGTCGCCCTGTTTTGTTTAACCTATACGCAGCGTTGGAAATGTGTGAGGAAAGGGGTGCAGGGGTAACAGGTTTTTTTTTTATTTTGATATTCCTTTTGAAGAAATGTAGTGTTCATTTTTCGTTTTTGAAGAAACTGAGGTCTTTTTATTATTATTTTTAAAAGATTTTGTTGTAAGACGTTTTGCTATTATTATTTATTGCGTATATTTATATAATTTGTTGGCTGATTTTAGGCCTATGATAATTTAGCAGAGAGTGGCATGTATTTCGTATATGTATTAGCACAAATACAGCTTATAATTCAGTGTTCATAGATAGGCTACTATTATATTTTTATACTAATTTCAGCCAGTCAGTTATTTATACAAGTAACCAATTTTTTCATGGTTATCGTTTTCATTAACTATAATGATCCTTTGTTTTGTGATGCTACAAGCCTCCTATATGTAAATATATTGACATTTTGTTTAATTTTTGTATGTGATAATGAATACAGTTAGGTCACTGCTTTTCACTTGAACTGCATATTTATTTTCAGGTAAAGCAAAAAATTGTAATGATTTTTCATCTACTGTATAAAAAGTGACACATTCAGACTTTGATTTAGGTCTATGGTCCTGCTTGAAAAGTCACGATAAAGCAGTTTATAGGACATGGTATTATTTGTTACTGGTCCAAAATGGTTTGCCAGCTCTAACCACCTTGATCAAAGTCCACCAGGTCAATGTTGGCCCCACCAGCTGCTAGTCCATCTGACAAATCATCATCTAGATCTAGATCCCATTTCAGTTCCATCATGATACATTTTTGATTGATATATTTAGATGGGTCATTAATAATGTATTGATTATTATTATTCATTTGCCAAATACATCAAATGTATTTCAATAATTAAAAAAAAAGAAAACTTTGAAATAAAGATGAATTAAAAAATATAAATAAGGATGTTTATTCAAAATCAATATGCACAGGTCCTGCTCAAGGGCTTATAAAATATAAACTGTAGCTGCAATACCTCTGCATATTACTGCTATTTTAATTGACAGTAATTCATTTGCTGTACATGTGCTCCATCTAGTGGACATCCGCATTAATGTACAAACAAATACACATTTCAATACATATTTTGTATGCGTGAATGAGTAAAGCAAAGATATCCAGACATTTTGCCAAATCAGCATCTTTATTGTACAAACAAATGCATTTTGTATCTATTGACATTTCTTTGTATCATAAAAAAGCAATATACAAGCTTTAAGAACGCAAATAAAAAGCAGCACAGAATGATTATGAGTAAAATATATAATTTGAATAAATATAATTTTATATTTCATGCTATAAAATAAAATTCATAAATGGCGAGTTATTTGTTGCAGCGTCAGCTAGCTGCATGTACTTCATAGTTGTATAAAACAGTAGATTTCTGAGGTTCACAGTTGGGTTGTGAGGTTGTATGTATATGGAAGACAGAAGGTTGGACAGAGTGCTACTTATACGATAAGACCTAAAGATCTGCTTTCCTCTGCGGTGAAACTCCCATGCATTCGGGAAGAGCAAGAACGGAAACATTTAGGTGCGTCTTACCACACCTATGAGGCAGACTGTTTTGGGAACCAATGACTGAGGAATTGTTTCCCCACCTGAAGTAAAAGTGCAAGCTTAGTTTTGGACGCATAAAGATCATTGCGCATCCAAAATGGCATTTTCTGAATACTAGTAAACCCTGAGTTCTACTTTTTACTTTTTGCAATGTCCCAAATACATGAGAGAACAAGAGTCTGACTGAGCTTGCATTAAAGGAATAGTCATCCAGAAATGAAAGTTTGATGAAAATGTACTCAACCTCAGGCCATCGAAGAGGTAGAGGAGTTAACTTTATCAGAACACATTTATAGATATGTCGCATTACCACATTTGCTCACCAAGTGGATCCTCTGCAGTGAATGGGTGCCGTCAGAATGAGAGTCCAAACAAAAACAATAAACACAATAACCCACAAGTAATCCCCATGACTCCAGTCCATCAATTAATGTCTTCTGAAGTGAAAATCTGCATGTTTTTAACTTCAAACCGTAGCTTCCAACTAAAATACAAGTCCTCGATCCATAGCATTGCTTTCTCCAGTGAAAAAGTGGTCTTGGCTGAATCAGGAGAGAAATATGCAACGATCAAACAACGTTTATAAGCCAAAACAGTTATAAACAAATATGTTGGTGGATTTTGATGTGAGAGGACAAAAGATTATGGATTTTTTCACTGGAGGAAGACTTATTATGAATTATGGACTGGTATTTTGACCAGACGCAACAATTTAAAATTAAAACGGCTTAACGATGGCTTTGTTTGTTTCAAACACACAGCTTTTCACTTCATAAGATGTTAATTGATACAAGTGCGAGTCGTGTGGATTACTTGTGGATTGTGATGTTTTTATCAGCTGTTTGAATTATTATTCTGACGGCACCCATTCACTCCATTCATTGCTGAGCAAGTGATACAATGCTAAATTTCTTCAAATATGTTACATCTCGGATTGCCTTAGTATATTTTCAGCATATTTTCATTTTTGGGTGAACTATTCTTTTAATAATTCTGATTGGCCTGTTATATCTGCAATCTCGAAGCATGAAAAAAGAAGATCTTTAGCGTACACCATAGCGGCAGGTTACATCTCTCAAAGATCCCTTTCTTATTTGATACAGATAAAAAAAAAAAAGATGCATCTTTTCACCAGTGACACTGAGGTGGCAGGTCGATGAAGTACAAACAGAATGTGGACTGTGGTGACCACAAAAACAAGAAGCCACTCTGTAGAAGCATATTTGCCCAACCTGTCCAATTTTTCACATAAAAGTATATCTTAAAACATGAGAAAAAAATCCTCTCCTTGCCATAAATGACCTCAGCTCCCTGACATCCTGAATGCATTCATTTTGAGACACAATTCTCCTGCAATCTGAGAGGCAGCCAGACTCCAAAGAAAGAAAGAAAAAAACGGCTCTTAAAAAGGTTATTGCTTTTGCATATTACACAGTGGAGACATGTTGGAAGTGGAGAACCAATGGAAGACTTCAAGATTTTCTTTTCTTCAATATCTCTAGGTTTAGCTCAGTGTTCATAAACTACCTGAAGTAAGTCAACAGTTAAAAAGGACGAGCTGCACAATCCAAAAGTAGTCCAACAGCCTTTCCTGTAAACACTTCTTTTTTGACTATTGTGCATGGCACAAACTGAACTGGTTTTATATGAACAAAGCGAGTGAAATGGACCATGAGTATCTAGGTCAGTTGGCGGAGCATGACTCTTATTAGTACAGTTCATTAAATCATTTACAAGTGTATGTTAACCCCATATCACCGATTTAAATTTTTTTTGCTTATACATTATAAAAACCAAAAAGAAACCTGACCAGTCGTAAAGCACCATTAAAGGGGAAAAACATCCCAAGCGATAAAATATTTGAGGCCTTATGAGTCCCATAAGTTGGGAGCATTACATGGTCAATTAATCCCTTGTGGAATACATTATTATTTAAAAAGAAAATCATTAAGTGCATGCCAGGTGAAATATCACATAAGAGATATAGCTATAAATGAAAATCACTTTCAAGTTTTAAGACAAAAACAAAAAGTAATCTGTAGTTTCGTATTACAACGCGGAGGGCACCATGCAATTCTACTTGAACAATAAGTGGGCCGGCATGCATATTTCCCCCCAGACCAAACAATATACATAATACAGCGATCTGCTAACCTGAAAGCATCATCATTCTGATGTGATTATAGCCAAGCATAAATCAACTAACTTTTTTAAACTTATTTTTTTAAGAGGAAGCTTCTGTACCATGAAGCTGTTTGATTGTCCCATTTTATTATTTCAGCATATTCACTTTCTGTCGAAACTGCATAATGATTCTGACGTGAAAATCTCTGTCGCTTCAATGCATATCGATCCCCTACAAATGGGATGTTCCCCATATAAACAAAAAGAATGATACAGAATAAAACAAATGCAACTATACAGACAGAACCCTTACTGCATGTCTCAATTACAATATAACAGGCATATTTCCTTTTGCATTTTACCATTAGTTCAATATTTTTACAAAAGACCAGGCTGATACATTGATACATCCAAAAATAACAAACATTTCTGCCTTCTTTGAAGGAACCCCTCATCTCGTTCCCTAATCTTTGCATGAAACAAAAAAAAAAAAAAAAATTAAATTAAAAAAAACCTGCGGTGTGATTCACAACTCAATTAAAGTTTGGGGTCAGTAAGATTTTTTTTTAATGTTTTTAAAAATCGCCACAGCAAAATAGTAATATTGTGAAATATTCTTATAATTTAAAATAAATATTTAAATTATTTCTGTGATGGCAAAGCTGAATTTTTAGCAGCCATTACTCCAGTCTTAAGTGCCACATGACCTGAAACATTTCTTCTTATTAATGTTGAAAACATTCATGTTTTGCTGCTCAGGATTTTTATGGAAACCATATTTTTCTTTGATGAATAGACAGTTTAAAAGAACAACATTTATTTGAAATACAAATCTTTTTTACATTATAAATGTCTTTAGTATCACTTTTGATAAATTGAATGCATCATTTCTGAATAAAAATATAAATTTCTTTAAAAAAAATCTTGCTGACCTCAAACAGTAGTGAAGCCTATGTTTCACATCAAGGCACTGGTTCAATCAACTTCTTGACAAAAAAAAAAAAAAAAAAAATCAGTGTTTGTATCACACTCTTTAAAGACCACAGAACAACATCCACAATCTGTTCATCAAATACTAAAGCTTACAGCTTCATTCATTGTAAAACAGTATCTCAACAAAACCTACCTAACACTAATGTGTGAAATAAATGACAGCCAATGCTATAAAATCCCGACAGGTGTTAGAGCCAGCATGAGGCTGGGAAATGAGACGGAGAAGATCTACTGACAACTCTAAAACAGATTCATTTGTTCCAGGGCTTGGTTTTGGTCTCTCTTTTGTCCGCTGTGCAACATGCTACACAAACCCTTTACAATTTTTGGTTTGCTCTTTGGTTAGTGGCCAAAGTCATGTTCATATTATCTAAGATAAACTGGAACATTACGATAAAGGAACAGGGCAAATCTAAACATGTTCAGGGAACAAAGCAGTCCGGCTTACAATGTTTCAAATGGCATACATGGCATCTCATGTCACAGAACGACACCAAACATGCTGTCAGTAGTACACGGTGTTCTGCATTCAGAGTTTTGGCTCTTGATAACTGTAGTTATCACATTGGCTCATTGTTTAAAACTGACACGAACTGATTCAAAGCTCAAGAGCCGGTAAAAAAAAGAAAAAGAAAAAAGTATAAGGTTCATTCTGCCAGTAATACAAGCACATGAAGAGATTTTAATGGCACAAATATAGTTCAGCATTCTAAAATGTGCACTTTGAGTGAAACTGATTTTAAAGAAAGAGAGAGAGAAAGGGCAGAAGTCCTGAAGTTCAATTTGAAATCTCAAAATACTTTAACTGAGACAGTGATATAAATGCAGATAAAAAAAAAAAAGTTATACGAGTAAACACCACAAAGGAAAAGTACACAAACTGAAAATGAAAACAGAACAGCACCATAATGTAAGTCACTGTGTATTTTAACTTATCGTACTTTCAGAAACAACTTTTGTCCAAGGCGTGATACTTGATGCGGTTCACAGATTTAAGGAGTTGTCTTGGAAGGATAATACTGGAGTTTCTAAACAAAAGGGAACGCTGCTTACGCTAACTATCCTTGGCTAATGGTTGTTAAAGTTAACTTATGGAGGGTGTGGTAAAGTAAATATCAAAATGATATGTCAGGCAAACTTGAAAGCACTTGAATCTTGTAAAAGCGAGGCATGTTTTAATCTGTCTGAGCATCAAGAACTATAAATCAAATATACTGCAGACAGTCAGGGAGGCAGATGCTCGACTATAGTGAGAACTATAAAATATGAGTCGACAATACGCCATTTTACTTGTTTTGCATCTTATGTAGCCACTTATATTACTCGTTAGAATGAATCAAATAAGACCGTGTGGTGATAAGAAATAATAAAATGTATCTACAATTGGCATGTGAGACAACAAGGAGCCTTATTCAATCACAGGTCAAGAAAAGACAAAAAAAAGTGAGGTATGACGTTTTGCACCAGTTACATAATGAAAAAGGATGGGAAGAGATATTGTGGAGATAATAGGCATCCAGGGCTCTCTCTTCACAATACTAAATGTATAAAAGTGTCCACAACAGTGGTACTGACACTGCAGGTTTATCTTATTACTGCTCTATTGTAGTTTGAAACCCTATACTATACTTCCAGCATAAACTACACCTCCATACAATTTAACATGAACAAAAGCATACCGGCAGTAAGTGAATCTTCTTCAATTATACATTTCTGCATTGAAACACAATACGTTTTGGTCTGTACATTGACAGATGCACAAGTGTGAGAAGCCAAAGAGAGCTTCTTCTCACAGCTGTCTGTTCCACACAAGTTTTTTGAAAAAAAAAAAACTAAAGTTCTTTCGAGCCAGCTGAACACAAGAAGAGCTGTTTGAAATTGTAACCACTGATTGAGCGTGTACATTAATGCTATAAATATTTCACCTAGATGTTTATTTCCCCCTTGTTCCCATGGCGGTATGGCCCTAAAGCAATTTTTATAACTTGCATGACTCCCGCACCACTTTTAGAAACGCATTTACAAATATATTAATATATAATTTAAACTTTCATTTCAAAGGCACACCGTCCCCACTGGTGTTTGGAAAAACTCAAACCATAAAAAACATTGTTTTTCTGAATTAAAAGCTAGATTTTGAGACAGAAGAAAAAAAAAGAAAGAAAGAAAGAAAGAAAGAACTTTTGCACGAAAGCAAGTCAAAAATTTGACTAAACATTTCTTAACTCAATAATATTGTTGACTCTGCTGCTACTCTAGCACTAATCTGTGATTATACTGTTGATATTATACCTGAAACCAAATGGATGATATTACAGAAAGTGTGCAGAGTGACAGACTGTGATTTTATGAAAAATATGGCATTTAAAAAAAAAAATAAAAAAAAAAGAGGAGGAAGATCCTGGATCCTGAAAATACGCCACAGGTACACCTTGTACTAACAATATTCTCATAGATACACAACATGGCTGCTAAAGAAAAATGAACAAGATTAATCCAGAATTCATACAATCACTAACGAATATTTCACTGAAGTATCAAGCCTGGGTAGAGTGGAGATGTTTAGTTGAGGGGTTTCACCGCAACATTCATTCAAACCCTATGAAAACAAAACAAATGTGACTACTGAGAGAAGCTTCTTCCCCTCCATTCAGGTTCTTTGCTATGAGGTAAAACCTGGCTGGAGTTGACGACAAGCTACAAATACTGTCCATTATGAGTATATGTTGAGGTTGTATAATGAGGTATGTGTCACAAAAAGAGCCTTGCACTGGCAGATAAACCATTCCTCGTGAGTGAGTGAGTGATTGAGTGAGTGACCTACTACAGGCCACATGTGCAAAAACAGGTCAGGTAAAAGCGTGATATGACAAGCATCTCATCTGAGCTTTCACATTATTCATTATTGCAACATGCCTATATTACTCTGTAAATATGTTTAAAAACATGGGAAATATATTATATATATATATATAATATATATATATATATAATAAAAAAACTTGATAAAACTCTTAGGAGGCCTTGATTACAGAGACCTCCTCTCCGATTATTTAATTCCCCGATTATAGGACTCCTTCCCTTTGAAAAACTCCTTAAAAATTTTCTCTCGATCTTTGTCCTGTGTAGAACTTCCACAAAAATGGACAAGTAGAAAATGCGCAAGGCAGGTTATTTCTTGTCGTTCTTTAAAAACAGCTGGGCTTAATCACGAAATGAGTAACCCTTTATGGTTCCTTATTAGATAAGGAGGACAAACAACCAAATAAATGGAAAACTTTATTCTCAGTATCCACGCAGGGGTTTGGATGCAGAGGTTTCTTCCGGACTACACTTGCCACTTTCTTCGCTGGGGGTTTTTGTTGACAAATCATCGGGATAAGTTGCTCCGCAGGCTGCTTCGCCCTCGGAGGCATCCTCTTGCTCCGTTCTCTGGCCATCTGGTGCCTCTCCCAGCAAGTCAGTGTGATTGTTAACTTCTGTGCCAGAGGTCATGTGCTTCTTGCGCAAATGCTGGTTGAGTGTGCCTTGGAAGGGAAAGCATTTGCCGCAGATCTGGCAGTGGAAGGGTTTGTTGTCCGTGTGGCCACGGATGTGGTACTCCAGCTGGTCTTTGCGGGTGTACTTCTTGCCGCAGAACTTGCAGACGAAGGGCGTGATGCCCATGTGCAGACGCATGTGACGGTCCAGGCTGCCCTTTTGGTTGAAGGACTTGCCGCAGTAGATGCAGATGAGGCGTTCGTTGCAGGGGTTCCACTGTCCACGGAAACTCCGCTCCCTTACATCGTTCTCGAAGGTAGTTGCCATTGCAGGTGGATCTCCTTCTGCAGCACCAGGCTTGACCAGAGTTAGCAGATCTGCTGGAAGAGGCACGGGACGTTTTGGTCGGGCACGACCACCCCGGACGCTGCTGAGCAAGGAGCGAGATGGGCTAGAGGAACTCAGGCTGACGAAACAGGAGGAAGGTAGTGCAGAGTAAGTGTATCCAGCAGAGGAAAGCACAGGCCCGTATGATCCCACGCTGACAGCCAACACCTGTTCACCGTCCACCAGCTCTGTATGGTAGCCATCATCACCGGCCGACGAGCTATCGGAGTAGTTGGGCCGGTCCGTTTTCTCCAGCTTGATATGGACATCGGTTACCTGTCCATCCTTGCCGATGAGGTCTACTTGTTCGGACTCAACCTCCATGGACACCTCCTGCTCAGATATGCCGTCGCTACTCCCTCGGTCTGACTGACCCTCTTCTGCCGCTCCCTTACCTGAGCTTCGCCCCTCCCCGCAATGATTCTGACGAGAATAGTAGGGTGCTGAAATCTGGGTGGGGTTTACAAAGATATCTCTGTCTTTCACACCATTGCGGCCAGCCCTTGAGGTGGTGCAATCGTTATCTGGATCGATCCCAGCAGACACAGGGACGCTGATCTTAGAGTGAATACCCTCAAGAATCTGTGTGCATTTGTCAATCACAGCCTGCATTTGTAGGAAGCTGGCAGCCGTGAGGAAGCTGATGACATCACGTAGGCGCAATGACATTCGGCCAGTGTAGCAAAAGGCGAGCAGCTGCTCAAACACCTCGGGGCTCTTGATTACGGAGATGGTGAGGCCACTCATCGTGCCTAGTGCTGAATGATCGCGGAAGTACGGCGAACTGGCGGCTAAGACGGCCTTGTGGGCTCGGAATGGCTGGCCCTGAATGTGCACAATGATGTCGCACAGCTTGCCCTGGAGACGGAGCTCATTGAGCTGGTTCAGGACGGTATTGCTGAACTCAGGTACATCGAACTCTATGAGGCTACCACAGTCCTCCATGACTCACTGACGTCTCTCCTGGTTTGTAGAGAACCTGAGAAAATAAAAAATTTAAATGTGTGAGGAAACACATTCATAGGTATCAAAGGTACTCTAAATGAAAAGTAGAGTATATGTAAGCACAGATGGAAATTGCTGTTTTTTTATCACCATATCTACAGAATTCTACACTCTTAAGTCGGGCTCAAAAAATTAATCCCAGAATTCCCCCTTCCGAGAATTGGAGAGAAAATCTTGTTGAGGACATTGGTCGGTTCCAATGTTCAGCGTGGATTATCTTGTAATGCGAGACGTTTACAGATCGAATCTTGCACCTACCTATCGGCTCGCACACAAATCAGCCCCGATCATATAAAACATGTCTGATGTAGGGCTGCACGATTAATTGAATGCGATTGTCATGCACATTTTGATAGTAATGCCGGTTCTGTAATCAGCAGGAAATCATCATCATGGAGCAGAATTTACTACACAGTTCACAGACAAGTTACGCAAAATAGTCGCAGAGCCGATTTTATTACGCGATTATGAAATTGAAGAAATCGTTCGCGATAATGACAGCTGTTTGCATAGCTTTCTCAGTGAACTACGGCTCTGTGAGTAAATTGCTGCTTCCATCTGAAGCAATTGAAAATACCACAATTAATACTCATTTTTGCTTCCTAACTCACTTCATAACGTCGTCGAGTGTTTTGATATAAATCCTCTGTGAGATAATGTTGGCTTCTTTACACAGAATAAGCACGCACATCATTTCATAGTATTTAACGCAGTGATAAAGGCATGCATTTATAAAATATACTTTATCTTAATGAAACTTATAATCTAATAATATAATTCAGATAACCGGATATTTTGCCGTCTCTTGTGTTTTTTTTAGTCACGTTGAATCAATGAAAGCAGGTGAATCTTCTGTTTATTCAGCTGCAGCAGTAGGCATTTTCTGGGTTTCTTCTGTGAGGCATTTTTGGAGTTTCAGCGTGAGAGCGCCCTCTGGCCTTTGGATGGAGGTTTACTGCTGATCACAGAACCATGCTTCACTGAAAGACACGCATGACAATCGCAGCTTCTGTCGAATCGCAATCTCGATTCCATTTCGATTTATTTCGTGCACCCCTAGTCTGATATTTAGGTTTTTAAATTGGGGAGATTATGGCTATGATTACATCAGTAATTTCATAATAGCCATAGGATAGTGGAGATGGAGGAAACTGCTTGTTGAAGTTTTGCAATAACACAACTGTCTGTATAATGTGTCGAAAAGGTACCACAACCGCAAGAGCAAAGAGACGCGCTCTTTGAGCGTACCGGGTGAATGCAGAAAGCCACTAACATTAGTTGCTGAAACGTCAATGCGTGACTAAACTGATCTTAATAATATCTTAAATTGTGTGATGTGCCACGATTTTCAAATTTTGCAGTGTGTGCATGTTTAAGATTTAAGCGAAGAAAATTTGCAAAGATTTTCCTTATATGTGTGCTGCATACAGATTTCATAATCTGTATTTTAAAACTCTTGTAGTCCGAGCCCGGCATTAGAGAGGAAAAAAATGGTGCATGAAATTCTAGTAATAATTAGGGTTTCAATTTCAACACAGTTTAATACGAATCTACACTTTAACCCTATCAACAAACAAAATATGTTTTGGCACATTGGCGTCAGCCTGCTTACAGTCTAACCACACTTCCCCAGTCTTTTTACACATGAGAGTAAACATGCTGCTGTACTACGCAAATGTAACATCCACATGGGAAAAAAACTGTTCCATTAACTCAATGAAGGCATTTGTTAACTAGTGCATTACTCTTCAAATCAAGGAACATTAATTTAGCATATTACATGCATTTAGATACATAATCCATTCAAATGTTTTTTTTGGTGTTTTTTTTGGTTACACTTTATTTTTAAGGTGTCCTTGTTACAGTGTAATTTTACATTTAAGTACGGAGTAATATTAATTAACTACATGTACTTAGTATATGGTTAGGGTTTGGCTTAGGGTTACTTGCATGGAATTATGCATAATTTATTATTATAATAGTAAGTACATGTAACATGGACACCTTAAAGTGTTACCTTTTTAAAAAAATTTTTTAATAAGTCTCTTATGCTCAGAAAGACTGCTTTTAAAAAAAGATGTCAAATCAGGTAGTGTTGTAAAATATTTTTTATAAAACTGTTTTCTATTTGAATGCGTTTTAAAATGTAATTTCTTCCTGTGATGACAAAGCTGCATTTTCAGCAGTCATTACTCCAGTTTACAATGTGATATGATGTGATTATTATAACCGTCATTTTGGAGTTCAAAAAACATTTCTTATTAATGTTGTGCTGCTTTATTTTTCGAGGGAAATATTTCAGGATTATTTTGATAAACATACATTTCAAAACAACAAATCTATTGATCTAATATGAATCTTGTGTTACATTATACATATCTTTACTGCCAGTAATGACTAACCCCAAACTATTGAATGGTAGTGTATATGTTGGCATGGGTTTGTTTGTATCTCAGTGGGATAAATGTTTTGAATTACCAGATCATTCTGTAATAAGACACTGCATCGCCTAATTTCAGAGATTCATAAGCATCAAGTGACATATGGCCCGTTCACTTTGGCTCTAAAGTGGCACGTTTTAGTGAAAAGGCTCTAGTTCCACTTTAAACCCAATCCTTTGTGTGCCGTGTACACTGAAGGTAAAGCACTTTAAAAACTCAATAGACATCACCCCTTTAAATGACAAAAACAGCCTATAAGCCCTGACGTTCTTCAAACACACCTAAAAAAAAAATCCTAGTTCCTAAGTTCTCTCAGCAAGTGTCCATCCAGACAAGTCGAAAAAAAGAAGCAACAAATCATCATAGAACCATAAGATCTTAGAATTTCATGTGTTTGATCAAGTTGATGCCGCCCAAAATGATGTGGGAGAAAGAAGTGATCCATTCATTACGAGCAAAAACGTACTTACGGCAGCCACTAACTTGCATAATATGTTGAACAGCACAGCACTTATAAAATCTTGCATTTGAAAAGAACTGGAAAAAGCAAAATTCCACAAGAATCCGTAAAGGAAAGCCTGTCTTTTTATCTTCCTCTTTACATCTCTCGTCTAGGTCTCCTATGCCTCCACCTAGGGGTGGGCGATATGTAAAAAAATATCATATCACGATTCTTTGTCATGTTGGTTTTGCCATTTTGCAAGTGTCCTGAGCATTACGCAACTAATTTTCTTATTATAAGACAAAGCCTTTCAGGTACACAAAAAAGAATGGCAGATCTTTATGCACGTGGTCGAAGCATAAAAATAGTGTGTCATTTTTTATCTTTGTTATTAAAAATAAGAACACAGATATATACCCTTACAACTAACACCTAATACAAATAAAACAAACAGTGCTTTATTTTCAGGTACAATATGTATTTAGCAGGAGCATTCAAGAAACTGAATGAACAAATATAAAAATAAAACACTATATAGACTGATTCCTAAAGCAACTGTATTAAAGTTCTTCAGTCAAGAATAGTGAGTGATTTTTCTCTTTGCGTTTTGTGTTTAAATTTCAAAAAATGCATCTGTCTGTAACTTTCTGTCACAGTGGTTTATTTTTATAACCATAATTTACTCACTCAAAATTGTTTTAACCTAAAGTAGTTTTCTTTCTTCTGCTGAACTAAATGCTATTTTGAGGAACGTGGAAAACCAAACATCTTGCTGTCCACAACGAGCAACTTCCATAGGATTTTTTTTTCCTACAATCAATTCATGTGGGACCAGCACTGTTGGCTACCACATTCTTTCAAATACCTGCTTTTGTGTTCACAAAATAAAAATTATTTACGGTTTTGGGCAAATGTGAGTAAGTAAATAATGACAGAAATCAATTTTAGGGTGAACTATCCTTAATGACAGTTGGCTGCATGTTTAATACTGTTCCTTTAAGACCTGCATGCGTCTAATCTACAAGCACAAATGCGTTTTTCTCTCAACTGTTTACTTTCATTTTAGGCATAACCAACTGAGTCTATATGTAAACCTTGTGTGTTTTGACAGTATTAGCGCAAAAGATAACTTAGTTAAGTAATCAGGCACTGTCTGCCAGGCTTTTTAGTGCGAATGAAACATTTAACCGGCAAGGCTTTAAAGCATATGCAAATAATGTACTTTTGTGATTGCGAATAAGTGCAGTGTCCTGTGAGAGTAACTCTACCGCTGAGTTAACACTGATGTGAACGCATGTGGCGTTGTACAGTATATGATGGAGACGCTAGAACTGCTATTGATAGAATGTGCGCCGTAGCACGATAAAACGATATTTCTTCAAAAGCAGATTGTGGAGACATTTTTATCATCCACAATCAAAAATTCTAATTCGAGTCTCAGTCAGCAATTTGGGAGCGTAAACACTTTCTCCAATTGGGAGGGCTTGCAGAGACACCTGTCTCCCCACCCATATGTTCTCTTTGCCATGGTCAAGAGAAACAGAAAGAGGGGAGGAATCATAGAAACACTCAAGAGAAAGAGAAACAATTTCAACTTAATTTTTCTTGCGTACACATATATACATAAAAAGGAAACAAAAAAAGTGGACAAATAAACAGAAATATTACAGAAATAATACACACAAATAGACTACTACCATTCACCGGGAATACAGTTTTTTGTTTATAATCAAAAATCCAGTAAAAGCAGGAATGTTGTGAAATATTATTACAATTCAAAACAACTGTTTTCTTTTTGAATAAGCCTACATTTTAAATTGTGCTGGCAAAGCCGAATTTTCAGCCATTACTCCAGTCTTTAGTGTTACATGATGTTTCAGAAATCGTTCTAATATGCTGATTTGATGCTCAAGAAATATTTCTTATTATCAAGGTTGAAACCTGCTGTGCTAAATAATCTTTTTTGCAGAAACTGTGACTTTTTTCAGGTTTACTTGAACAGAATGTAAAAAAAAAACAGCAATTCTTTGAAATAGAAGTCACAACACAAAATGTCTTTAAGGTCACTTTTGATTAATTTAATGCATTCTTGCGGAATACAATATAAATTTCTTTAAAAACTTTTACAAATTTTGAATGGTATTGTACCTACATGTTTTCCAAGACATACAGTGGGTACGGAAAGTATTCAGACCCCCTTAAATTTTTTCACTCTTTGTTATATTGCAGCATTTGCTAAATCATTTAAGTTAATTTTTTTTCCTCATTATGTACACACAGCACCCCATATTGACAGAAAAACACAGAATTGTTGACATTTTTGCAGATTTATTAAAAAAGAAAAACTGAAATATCACATTGCTGTGACACTCATATATTTAACTCAGGTGGTCCATTTCTTCTGATCATCCTTGAGATGGTTCTACACCTTCATTTGAGTCCAGCTGTGTTTGATTATACTGATTGGACTTGATTAGGAAAGCCACGCATTTGTCTATATAAGACCTTACAGCTCACGGTGCATGTCAGAGCAAATGAGAATCGTGAGGTCAAAGGAACTGCCTGAAGAGCTCATAGACAGAATTGTGGCAATGCACAGATCTGGCCAAGGTTACAAAAACATTTCTGCTGCACTTAAGTTTCCTAAGAGCACAGTGGCCTCCATAATCCTTAAATGGAAGACGTTTGGGGTGACCAGAACCCTTCCTAGAGCTGGCCCGTCGAGTTATCGGGGGAGAAGAGCTTTGGTGAGAGAGGTAAAGAAGAACCCAAAGATCACTGTGGCTGAGCTCCAGAGATGCAGTCGGGAGATGGGAGAAAGTTGTAGAAAGTCAACCATCACTGCAGCCCTCCACCAGTCCGGGCTTTATGGCAGAGTGGCCCGACGGAAACCTTTCCTCAGTGCAAGACACATGAAAGCCTGCATGCAGTTTGCTAAAAAACACCTGAAGGACTCCCAAGATGGTGAGAAATAATATTCTCTGGTCTGATGAGACAAGATATAACTTTTGGCCTTAATTCTAAGCGGTATGTGTGGAGAAAACCATGCCTCGCTCATCACCTGTCCAATAGAGTCCCAACAGTGAAGCATGGTGGTGGCAGCATCTTGCTGTGGGGGTGTTTTTCAGCTGCAGGGACAGGACGACTGGTTGCAATCGAGGGAAAGATGAAAGCGGCCAAGTACAGGGATATCCTGGACGAAAACCTTCTCCAGAGTGCTCAGGACCTCAGACTAGGCCAAAGGTTCACCTTCCAACAAGACAATGACCCTAAGCACACAGCTAAAATAATGGAGTGGCTTCACAACAACTCTGTGACTGTTCCTGAATGGCCCAGCCAGAGCCCTGACTTGAACCCAATTGAGCATCTCTGGAGAGACCTAAAAATGGCTGTCCACCAACGTTTAACATCCAACCTGACAGAACTGGAGAGGATCTGCAAGGAGGAATGGCAGAGGATCCCCAAATCCAGGTGTGAAAAACTTGTTGCATCTTTCCCAAAAAGACTCATGGCTGTATTAGATCAAAAGGGTGCTTCTACTAAATACTGAGCAAAGGGTCTGAATACTTAGGACCATGTGATATTTCAGTTTTTCTTTTTTAATAAATCTGCAAAAATGTCAACGATTCTGTGTTTTTCTGTCAATATGGGGTGCTGTGTGTAGATTAATGAGGAAAAAAAATTTACTTAAATGATTTTAGCAAATGGCTGCAATATAACCGAGTGAAAAATGTAAGGGGGTCTGAATACTTTCCGTACCCACTGTACATTACACCCCTGTTATCAAGTTGAATAGCCCAACTTTAGTCCAGAGATCTTAAAAACATTGTCAATAATCATGTCTTGAATAAGAAACAGTTTCAATCAGTGTCAGGTGAGCCTGAAATCAGTAGAATTACACCAGTTAAATGAAGAATTCAGACAGATTTGACAATTGTCTGGCAAAGCAACCCACTAGTAGTTTTGCAAATCCCCTAGAAGAAATAGATTATGAATGAAATCGAAAAACCTAATTGGTGTGAAAAAACAACAACATGGAAAGTTGTTAAACGTGTAATTCCTGTTATGTCCTTTATGTTCACATGTACATGCAGAAGTAATGTCAGAAAGGCGTTGCACCACTGCTATGCGAACCAAGCTAAACTCAAGTTTGACAGGTTGCCAGAGAATGCATACTCAGTTGATCTTGTGGACCCAAGAGGGCAAGTGTACTGGCAGCACTCCAGCGAGTTGCAATCACAGGTTTCGCACTCAGGCTCATGTCCCGAGGGAAGAGTTGAGGGGTATTTTAACTCTCGATCATTAAAAACAATAAAATCATGAAACTACTTCCTCATACTATGGGTTGCATAAGTAACAGACCAAGGGGGGAAATTAATTCGGTGGATTGGTGAAAAGATTGTCTGTTAAAGGTCAGCAGTTTCTCAATGAGATAATGCAGCAGCGTCAACAGTGATATAAGAGATTTGGCAACAGTCAATGTGCACGTCAAAGGCTAATTTTTTGGCAGCAACAGAGCTGTTCCAGTTAAAGTGATCGAGTTGCCTTGGTTCACTGCATGACACATCTTCATGTCTAATCATAAGTTACTTATTGTATCTCTTAACTTGTGGATCAGCATGTTTGTTTGTTCTAAAACTGCAATTTTACACGCATTTGTATTACATACCAGATCAAATCTGATTATGAAATTAGGTAAACACGTCTCAGCCTAATTAATCTTTCTTAGGATAATCGAAATTAGCCTTCTTTAAATTCATTACGGTAAAATTTGTATTATAGTCCCTTTTGGTTCCCAAATATTAGCAATCAGATCCAGTCAATCACAGGCACAATAAAAACTTCACATACACACACACTACCCAGAATCCCTAAACAACAGTAAAAATAAAAACTCAAGGCTAACCGGGAAAACTTATTTTACCGGTTCACTGAGCAAGCCGTTAAGACTTAAAAAACGCCATATCAGCATTGGCAAATGAACACTGCAGAAGGCCTGCTTCAAGATAAGCAGCTTTTAGCCTATTCTGCAAAATAAAACCTAGTCCAGTACTGCCAAAAATGCTTAACATGCACAGTCTTGGCAGGAGGAACCCAAAAGGCCGTGAGAGGGTGGAAAAGTGGCGAGGAGTGCTTCACAAACTTTGTGAGGAACTGTTTTCAAGAACTACCATGAGAACACAGAGTACGCTGTGCAGTGTGGTTTATCTCAGCAGCACTTTGATAGAAAAAGTAGAAAAGTATCCTCAAAAACATTGTGTCCATATATTCTAAAACACATACATGGGGCGTACTCATACACCCGGTGCAATGCGGCGCAAGTGTTTTTTGCTAGTTTCTTGCTAGTTTCAGCCCGACGCAGTTATCATTTTCACGTCCTGCGCCACATTGTTTAAAGGGTTAGTTCACCCAAAAATGAAAATTTGCCTGTTTTACTCACCCTCAAAGCATCCTGTGTTGTGACTTTCTTCTTTCCGACGAATCCAATCGGAGTTATATTAAAAATTGTTCTGGTCCCTCCAAGCCTTTCAATGGGGGTAAGCGGGTGTTGGTTGTCAACAGTTCAGAAGATGTGAAATAAAGTGCACGCATCCGTAATAAAACATGCCTTACACGGCTCCGGGGCATGAATAAAGGTCTCCTGTAGCGAATCCATGCATTTTTGTAAGATAAATATCCATATTTCAAAAGTAATAAACACTTTTTTCCTCACTTCCGCTTTCCACGTCTTCTAAACTGTTGACAACCAACCCCCGCAACACCCCCCCCCCCCCCCTGTTCTCACCCGTTTAGGAAAAATAGCCACCGAATGTACTGAAGGGTTCTACAAAATATTTTAGTCATTATACATATCACTGCATAGTTTTTCAATTATAAAACAATAGACAGAATCTTAGACATCGTATAAGTGATTTATTTAAGCACTAGAAAAATACAATAAGAATAATTTTTGAGTAATGTAAAAGAAAAAAAAGAATTCGCTTTGTATGTCAAGTACATACTCAGATTAGCAGAAATAGCATTCACACTGATAGCTGTCATACAGATAGTAATCACATGCTGATTAACAGTCATACTGATGGTAATCATGCAGAAGATCGTGCGTCATGAGCCGCCACGAGAGAGCGCCAGATTTCAAATAAACAATATTCCACGCATCTTTTAGTTTTTGTTTAGTGGATGGTCTCATTCTGTTTGTAACACTGTATACTACAAAACCATGTTGCTTTTTACTACCATGACTAGCAAGTTATTCCATAACGGATACAAACAATAACTCTCCCTGAAGAAATTAGACGTAAACAAAGGAATAACCATCCATATTACAACGTTATTGTTTCATTGGACTAAAAAAGCTCTATGGGATGTTGTTCAGTGGACCCTTACCTTTCTAACTAAACTGGGATTTACAGCTGTGGATGCGTTTGTGACTCGCTATTATGATGAATCTGGTATGTACTGCGTTTTGATTATGCATGTTTTGATGTGTACTGCTTACACAAATTTAGCAAATACATTCCTTATAAGATTTCCATTGAAAAACAGCGATCTATCGTCGATGCTTGAGGCTTAGACCTTTATAATGATATATAGTTTGTAAAGATTAATCATGTCCCTTTTCATTTAATCTATTCATAAACATTGACACGTGCAAACAAAGAGAATTCAGTGCGCCGGCGTCCAGGTGCGGGTTAACAGGTTAAAGAGTGTGTTAGTAATATGCGTCTATAGGCGGGTCCACAACGCACATACACTCTGCTTATTACGGTACACACTCAGGGGCGCACAGCAGCACACAAACATGCCAAATATTACAAATTAAAAGATTACAATGTAAAAGATTATTATTGTATAGGCTAAATAAATATAAAAATTCCTACATGTCATAATGGATAGTCATTGCATGTATCAGAATTAGGTTACCTATTTGCTTGCACACGAGCAGCTCCGTTTTCTCTCTGAGATGCGTTCAGTCTTTTGCGCTTGCCGTGTAAATAGCGAATCTGCCATGGCGCAAGCGCAACTGGCTCTTAAAGGGAATGGGAGATGAGACTCTGATTGGATTATTGCACGTTATGCCCAAAACACACCCATTACTCATTAAGAGAATAGGGACAACACTTCTAGACCATGCGCGCCGACCATTTTTACCGTCATTATACTAGTAAAAGTGGATTCGGACACGCCCTCAGTGCGCCTGCGTCTTGCACTTTAGACCATGCGCTTAGATCATTAAAATAAGGCTTGAGGTCTTAAAATGACAACAGCCTAAACTGCTGCTGTCTGTGTAATTAAAGCGCTCATTTATCAAGATGGGGTCTTAATAAAAGTTGTCTGTCTATGCAGTAAATGCATTTTTTGTGACTAAAGAAAACAGAGAAAAAGAGCTGTGGTGAAAAAAGGTAGGGAAACTTCCAACACCCATAATGCACTTCAATCAGACGTTCAATGACGCCTTTATTTCAATTCTTAACGTTGATTCCTTAACAAAATAAAGTATTTTTATTCAAACAAACAGTAGTGAATAACTACAATCTCTAATCACGTTTATATAACCGCTAGCATATCTATCATGATAATATAGCCTATAACTCAACAACACAGCAGCAGCTAGCTCGAACGGCTAACGAAAAATGGGTCAGAAGCTCTGGGTAACATCCTTGGTCCCAGGGATGAGGCTACACCAAAGGAATCTTCAGTTAAAACACTAACATATTGCTCCCGATCGTGACAGGAGAAAGATCATAAAAAGGCCAATGTGCATTAGGAACATAGTCCAGGCCTGTTTTGTGCCTCCTTCCATCGCCATCTACGAGTCCAATCATTCTGATGGCAAGAAAAGAAAAGCTACATCAAAGGGAAACTGCTGCACAAATTTGAAAGGATAATTAAGAATCGCTATAAAAGAACTGGCAAGGGAAATCAGCCAGGCTTTGCATATCTAACAGGCATAATCAGAGTGGATAAAAATACCACCAAGTCATTCTGTTTTGCCTTGGGTGCGCAGGTCAAAGGCATCCTTTCTTCTTTCCCAAGTCGATCCCCATTTAAGCTGGCCAAGAGACAAGGAACACACAGCCAAAGCCCACTGAACCGCAAGCTTCAGGGACAAACTGCTCTTCAACATTCCCAAAAAACTCAAGTATTATACTCACAGCAGAAGTCATTAGATTCAGAAGCAGCTAACAAAAGCTGGAGCAGCGGAGGTGATGTCTTGAGTAAGATACAAGAAAAATCCTTCTTTTTTTCCCCCCTACATGCTATAAATCTGCCATAACAGGAGGATTTTCAAACCAAACCCCTTTAACAGCTAATACTGAGGAGAAGCAGCCACCGCCACAAAAATGAAAGGTTTATCGAGTGCAAAGCAATAATGCACGTCTTAATTGGTTTGGCTCCATCTGTTCAGTCAAGCCTGGTTGGGAAACATTCCGAGTGGTTAGGAGTGACCTTTATGCCTCCAGAGATGCCATAAATGCACCTATAGGATTAGTGAGCAAAATACGCCTTTTAAAAAGACAAAGGCAAATACAAATATTTTTACTTTCAATTTCAGGGTATTGCTCAAGAAGACATATTTCAGGTACACAATCACCTTGAACATATGCCAGAGGTATCTATAGAACCCGAGTTTAAAAAACAAAACTAAAAAAACACGGAATGTTCTTACTCAAGTTTCACTCGGATATCCTTCCTATAGAACGCAACTGTGCCCACCCAGTTTTTCCTGCGCTGTTGGTTTAAAGAGTATTTTATTTTTCCCATAGATTTTAAAAAAGTTGTAAGCCATGAACCAAGCCAATTAGCTACGAGGTGAATCACAACATTACAAACTTTAATTTGAAGGAAAAAAAGTATCTGAAAATCTAAATAAAGTCAAAGGTCATGACTGTGCATTTATCAGAAAGAACTGCAATCCCATGAAGCACTGCGAATGTCACAATTGAATTGATGGAGACGTATAGAACTACTGAGTTAAAGATGTTAATAATATAGAAACCATATATTTTTACTTTTATTGCAAAAAAATTAGATATTACGCATACAAATATTATAGTAATTTGAGAACATAAGCAGACTGACACATAATATGCAGTTCTTCATTGGAGTGGGTGTGGGCACGATTTACTAAACTAGTTGAAATAATGTAGGCTGATGGCTTTAACAACCTCGCAACAACCTTGCAGCTCGAAGCAGGTCTGTCTTTACAGGTTATCGTTCAAAACCAATTGCCCTATGAAAAGAATGAATGAGATTTTTACTTTCAGAACCTGATTGTTGCACTCTATTATTCTTGTGAACTGCTGTGACACATTTAGCCTAATAATCTGCATTTGTAGGTTGTAACCTGCAATTGCAGTTAACCAATTAGCAGCCACTTTTATCCAAAAAGACTAACAAATTAGGAAAAACGCAAGCAATTTCTCACACTTAAAACAGTACTTCAAAAACTAGAGCAGACATATGTGGAAAGGTAAAGAAAAGGAAACTTTTTTTTTACACGTTTGTTAAGAGTAAGGCAATCATTTAATAACTTACAGATCATTATTTTACATGTGAACTCTCAGCTGTGAGCTAAAAACAAAAACACACTCACGGCAAAAAAAATAATTATGGCACATGAACAACTTTTGAAAGTGAAACTATAAAAATGATTTTCTCATTCTTGCACAACACTCACACTTTACTTTCCCTGTATGCCAATGAAAGTGTTATCTTATAGACACAGCACTGTTAGTGGACAGTCACACATATTATGATATGTGGAAGTTAAAGGGACAATTCACACAAAAATGACAGGCAGAAAGTTAGGAACACTAACCCTTTCATTTTACCTGAACTAAAACTAGGCCACATGTGACAAAGTCATTCGCTTAAACACGTTATAAATTGAATACATTAATTGTGGCTTTTGACGATCAAGTTACTAAGCTAATTACATGCAGTTTCACTTTAAATAAATCATCACCACCTTGTCAAATAAACCAGTAACAGCTCAAATAACTCTGGCTGTTTCAAAATCTAGTGAGTTGCTTAAAAAGACAGCATTTTTAGGCATAACTGGCAACATCAAACTAATTTATAATGTACAAAAGCTATCTAGGTAACTTAGGCGGCTCACTAGTTTTATGACACAGCCAGTGACTTACACTTTCGATAGTTAAATACCTTAACGTAATAAGTTAACGTAAGGTACTTTTGCCTCACGTCTCCGGTTGTAATCAAAAGTTTTACTTGTCTAAACACAATAGGGAGGGTGGGAAGTGGCCCACTTGCTTGTGATTGAGGGGAATGTGGAATGTGGAGGTTGGCAGGTAACACTGACTGCATCGGAGTTGATAATAAAACACGTAAGCTACGTACAAGAGCTAAAGAGCGGTGTAAAATGGTAAGGTCATATCATGACAGTTTCGCTCGGAGAGGTAACGTTAACGTTAATCTGCCCAGCGCTGCATGCGAACTCCCCCTCGTTACATTTGCTGCCAGGCTAGCTCGCACCAAAGCTGTCACGGAATGCTAACAAGTTAGCGACATGTATTTAGAAGCGTCCGGTATAACCGCGTCAAATACAACAGTCATAACGTCTGAGCGAACATAAAGCGCGAATTAAAAATACCACGCCTCACCTTCTCTGATTAAACGTCGCCCATTCCTCTGCACAGCGACTCGCTTTAGCTCCAGCCTGGCCTCCTCCTTTCCCAGCTGTGCTCCTCTCAGCCGTTGCTATTTTTCCAGCTCTCTGCCCAACCGGAAGTGGACGCGTGCTGTCTCCAGGGGACGCGCTGTCAGGGAAGTCGCTCGGTAGATGCTATAGAGATCAGCGGTAGGGCTCGCCCCCTTCCCTTCGACTTTTCGCTTCAAGGGCCAGGCAGTGTATGTTTAAGGATCTCAGCTTTGTTGCAGTCATTTCAGTGAAGAGTATCCAGAATTCACTTCCGTGAATACCTACTAAACCAGATTTTGAGGCCGGTTTATAAATCATTAAAGGACCATAAAGTCGACGTCTTTACTAATACAGAAACTCTTAAAAAAAATTAAATAAAAATATTATAATTTATTCTTATATTTCATATATTATTATTTTAATAATATATATATATATATTATTATTATAATTTTTTTTTTTTAAATAAAAGTTACATGACGTATAAAGAACAACAATAAAACAAATAATAATAATATTAGTAATAATATAATTAAATACTATGCATTATGGATTAGAAGAGAAATAGCTTTATTGATATTTTATAGAATACTTTAACATGAGCAAACAATTTGAAAATTAAAAAAAAACATTTATTCTTTCATTTATGTATCATTGCCTTTTAGAGAAAATGTAAAACAGTGTAACATATTAATTCGATACTGTATTTTAGATAAAACACATAATAGCATGGGGGAGAAGAATTGACCTGCTTAACCTACTTCTTGAAATTTAAGAAGTCTAAACTCGCATTTAAACATATAAAGTGTTATCATCAAACTTGGAAAGAGGTCATAATAACCCGTGTGCATCCTTCAGCTGGCCAGTTTCGAGTTGTTTTACTACATCTAACAGCAGAGGGAGCCATAGGCTAAATTAACAAGTAGAGTAGACGTCTGTTCACATTGTTCAGTAAACAACAACCGTGATAAAGGCTACTCTATATAGGCATAAATTATGTTATATAATCATCTCTATAATATGATGTAGAACAATGACACAAATAACGTATTACATAGGTTACAGAATTTAATATATTTCAATATGCTGTTCTGCAGCACTGTATCATCTAAATTTATGTCAGTCGACAAGAGTCAAGACGTTGTTTCAGCTGGATGCAAAGAAGAACCTTTGGTAAGTTTTTACAACCAAGTTTTTATTCTCAAGTTCTCTGTACTGAAGCCAGAAAACCAATACATTGATAGCCTATGAAGAATATGTGATGTTACCGTTTCAGTCATAGAGCCAACTCAAAACTCTGCAATGAAAAAAAAAATGATACTAATTTCTTTAAGGTAAGTGGTTGCAAACAATTTATTTTAGCTACATAAAAACAAAAAACAAATCATTGCAACCACTTACCTTAAAAAAAAAAAAAGTAAATTCAACTAATAATTTTTTCAGTGTGCACAGCATAATGGTTCTTTGCGGAACCCAAGGTGAAAGGACTGCTGAAGAACCTTTATTTTTAAGAGTTAATCTGATAAAACCCTCTTTTACAATAATTTACTAACAATAAAATCACATATGACCATTCCATAGAAAACAACAACAGCAACAACAACTTTTATCTGTATCCATTTGCTAAACTTTATAATTTCATAGTTATGTCATGCTTCAAAACCTTTGATTCCTGTACATAGTCTCAAGTGCTACATTTAGAAAGATATATTTGGAAATGAACCAATGTATGCAAAGAGGTCTGTTTGAAATTCCACAGATGTGTTCATTTATGTGTTTATTTGCTGGAAGTAAATATTTAAACTACAAATACAGGATGCCTTTGAGCACATTTGGTGCATTCTATAATCATATCAAGTTTACAGATTGAATATTGGACTGAATTACTGCCATTTACAGTTTGTCCTGAAATATTTGACATTTTACACATATCCAAACATTATTACCTGTTATAATATTTACATTTGTCATTTCACTCACATGATCATACTGCAACAATCACATGCCTTATTTGGCCTTTTCTGTTGCTTCAAAATATTGTAGTTTTTGCACTAAATATACAGGCCGACATAAATCATTTTGGCCCCCAGATGTCTAAAAATTACTGGTGGTAATTTCAACAAAAATATACTATAGGTCTAGTTATTTTAACTAAACAGATTCAGTAAAGTCTCTAAAACAGCACCATTGTTCCTCCCACTGCAGCATAATGCGGTATTATGTTTTTATTTTTTGCACTTTTTTCTACTTCAGCCGAAAAAGAATGTTATCCACAATGAGCTTTTTTCATCATCTTATTTGAGAGACAGTTTGGCCTCAGAAATGAATATCTGACCTAATCTGAGTGCAGGTGGGTGACCGGTGTAAGGAGCAAAATCGCTTTGTCATCGCACGTGCTCTTGAGCGTGGCCCATGTTAAACAAGTCTCTCTTCTATTCTCTGACAGTAAGATAATTCTCCCATTTTTTTCTCTCTTGCTCTCTCTCTCTCTCTCCCCCTCTTAAAGAACCACACACACACTCACATACACATATACACACAAACACAAAGAATACATAGCCACAGGTATGGGGTGATTAGAAATGGTTTTGTTGACCCCAAGGGGTGATGGTGATATTGATAACATTTTCAAACAGTCTCGCTCATCAAAAGGTTTCCTGTTGAAGTTGTAATCTTCCTTGAAATAGGGCTTTGTTAGCCACTGCGCCATTCACTTGACTGAGAATTCCTCGGCAGTAAGCTAATGGGGATGATTTTGAGCGGGGTCGGCGTTGGGGATCAGAGCTGGGGACCCGATCGGGGTGGCCCTGGAGCTCAGAGGTGCCTTGCAGCGATTTGTAGTCCAGGTGACTTTGCAAATTCCCCTCCTGCTTAAGGCAGGCCTAGTTGGATGATCATTTTCTAGACTTTCTCAAGTCTGCATATCAGGGATCAAAAACAACAAATTAAGTATGTGATTAAAATGTCTAGTCGACATTATTTGACTCAAAAAACACTATTGTTTAAAATTTTGGAGGCTCTGAATGAAAGTAATAATTATTCAGTAAGGATAACATAAGGATCACATACAGTAAAATGTGTCCTTTTGAACTATCTTTTGTAAATGTATCACAGTTTACACAAAAAATATTAAGCAGCACACACAAGTATTATTATTAATTTTAAGTTGTAAGCATGTGATTAAAATGCTTAGTCGACCTTATTTGACTCGAAAAACACTATTGTTTAAAAGTTTGGAGGCTTTGAATGAAAGTAATTTTATTCAGTAAGGATACATTATATTAATCAAAAGTGACAGTAAATACATTTCTAATTTTACAAAAGATTTCTACTTCACATAAAAGGTGTTCCTTTGAACTAACTATTGTAAATGTATCACAGTTTACACAAAAAAAATCATAACACATTACAATTTTTTTTGAAGTTGTAAATAAAATTTTTTTTAAAGAAAATACCATTTAATTTGTTTTTACTTAAAAAAAAACACGTTCTAATTAGTGTTACCTGTCATTTTTTGAACAGTTGTGAAAATTTACTAGCAATTTCTAAGTGAAAATTGCTAGTAAATGTCTTTATTTTCATTGCAACTTTTTTCAACATTGTGAATAAAATGTTTATTTAGCAGCAAATCAGCATATTAGAATGATTTCTGAAGGATCATGTGACACTGAAGACTGGAGTAATGATGCTGAAAATTCAGCTTTGCAACCACAGGAATAAATTACATTTTAAAATTAATAATAATACTATTTCAGTTTTTTTGATCAAATGAAAGCAGCCTTGGTGAACATAAGAGACTTTTGAATGGTAGTATACAACTGTATTTATTTTCACTGTATCAGTCAATACATCAACCAAGAGATGGATGTTGGTCACTACTAATATGATTTATACATCAAAAATCTATACTTTGCTCCTTCAAAACACACACACACAAAAACGATTTTATACGTAACCGTGCCAATGATAGATCAAAAAGTCCCGTGCTGATTGATGGTCTGCCATTGATAGCTGCTGATAGAGATCAGAGTACCTCAGGTTTACAGGTGCACTGCATTCTTGGCAAGCCAGCGCTGTGTCACAGGTGAATGTCACTGCAGGGTGTTAACTGATCTTTAGATTTCTTCAAAAGCCAAGCTTGACCCTCAGATAAAGATATTATAAAGGAATTCAGCCATTTTCTAAAACAAATTAAGACACTGGTTTGTGTTATACTATCAACATTTTAGTAACACACTATGTTCAAAGCTGGAAAGTGAGTTGAAATAGTAAAGCTGTTTTTCCTATAGGCTACTAACTTACATGAATTGGCCATTGTTTTTTTGTATGTGCTCCAGGAGTCCAGAAATACCTTGGCTGTCAGCACCGGGACAGAACAATAGCCTCCCAGTCCTGTAAAACCCAGGATCACTGAGGGAGAACATACTTTCCAATAGCAGGTGTTTGAGTCTGTCAGTACCTGCTCCTCACCACGACTGCCGGTGAAAGGCTCGGGTTGTCCAGGTGTGCATGTGCATGTGTGTGTGTGTGCAGGACTTATTCCTCTAAGGTTACTATTTGGCAAAGCTGGGGATTGAAACATACTATATGGTGATCAGATTGTTGAGCATGTTCATATCTCACGTGTTTTGTCAGTGTAATTCACACAAAATGTTTTCACATCCTTTGTGCTTAGGGTTGCTGAATGCATTTTTGTTATTTAAAAAAGCAAAACATATCTGTTTTTCAAATCAATTTCTCAGAGTGTTTTTGTGCTAAAAAGAACAGTGTTTATTTAGCTGGAAAACTCAATTTTCTTCGTTTCAAACTTCCTCCCTGGACACATTTCTGTGTGTTCATAAAGCCGCTACAATCCCACAAACCAACATCCTCAGTCACTTGCGAGCCACAGTGCTTTTATTAATATGAGCAAAAGACTAATTTTTTGGAGTTAGTACTTTATTAAGTCTGTGAGAAGCCTTAAAAGTTTAGAACTGACATAATCATCGCTAAAAGTATGATTTAAGAGTTTATGATGTAATCCTGAAACATTAATTTCATATCACACTTAGTCCTTAGAAGCAAATGATATTCTCAGGCAGTTATACATATGTGTGTAATGATCGGCCTGCTCAAACTCCCATCTGTAGTTCATTGTCTCTTCTCTTGATAATTTTACACCTAATCACCACTTTTGCACCCAAATATAGCGAGCTCTAATGACAGATGATAATCATGCAATATATGCCTGAAGCATATTGATGTGAGGTTTCCCACACAGAAACACTGTGGTGATTGGATTTAAAAAAATAAAGCACTCTCATCTGGCACCCAGTGGGTGATCAGAGTTATTCGGCTTTTGCGTTTAATAACGTTTGCAAAAGGCGATGATGGTAGATAAACATAACCATTAGACCGTCACAGTTTGTATTCAGTCGTCTTCATAAAGTATTATTTTTCCTATTGAATACCTTAATACAAGATTTTGAAATTTTATACAGATAGATAGATAGATAGAGACAAAAAGACAGACAGACAATAGAGAACGAAGAAGTCTTACAATAAATTGTGTTTATATATAGCTAATATCTATATTATATCTATATCTATATTAATATAATGTTGTTGTGTGTGTGTGTGTGTGTGTATGTGATAAAACATTTTCAGATACAGGTTAAATACATTGAATTTTTGTATTTTTTTGTTTATATATATATATATATAATATATCATTATATATATATGTATGTGGGTGTGTGTGTGTGTTGTTGTTTGTATACACTATAGAGAGATTGGCAGATAGACAATAGGATAGACAATAGATATTGTTTTCCAAGTCCGACAATAATGTAATATTAGTATAATAAACCTCTATTATATATATACTATTATTATATATATAGATATATACCGACATTTCAGATACTTTTTAAAATGCATTTGAATGTACAAAATACCTATCACTTACATATATATGTTTTGAAAATGTACAGAACTAATTTTGTTAGATGGCTTATTCTTCAAAGATTCAATCTAACTATATTCATGTCCAAATACTTGTAAAAAAACGAATACAGCATTTAGATTTTACAGATATATAACAAGTTTTTTTCTATCTTTTACTACTTTCTCTTTTACATTTTATTTTGTTTTGTGTATTCTTAACACTATACTGTTTAAAGGCAGCAAGTGGTCAAATAAAACTTACTCTTCTCTATCATTATTTTTAAAAGAACAATCTTTTCATTGACATAATTTAAAATGAAGTAAAAGCCAGAGCACTCGTTTTTGCTTTTTTGTGTGTGCTGTACACAATGTACAAGGCACAAAAAGGTTAAATGAAAAGAACAATCATGAGATTTTATATCCTCTCCACAGAGATGCATTATCACATTGCAGTTGCCTAAGAAATTAAGCCAAATTGTGGATATAATGGCTGAGGCTTGAGAGAACACAACGTGGGGGCCTGAACAGGGGGAGAGCGGATGAGTGATTCCTGGCACAAGCGGAAAGAAAAGAGAGAAAGAAGGAGACAGAAAGAGTAAGAGCGAAAGAAGTATACTGACTGGTGCTTAGCTCGAATGAAAGCTCCTGCTTTGCGGACCAGAGATCAAAACTGAAGGGGCCGGCCTGGGTCTTCACCTGGGCCCTTTGTCATTGATAAGTCTGTCATCCCTGCTGATATTGGAGCAGTAATGGCAACCGATGATTAGCCCACTCCTGAGCCATTAACCACATTTCTTATCCCTCTGCTCATGCTCCGCAGGGGAAAGACACACAAAGAGATCCTTTATAGCCCTTCAGCCTTAAACTCCAAGGCCGCGTCCACCTGACCTGAAAGGCACAACTGTTACGTCCCTTCACCGGATCGCAAAAGAAGAAGAAGTCTGGGACCAGATACATGTCAAAGGTCACGGCGTGGTGCTACGCCAAATGAGGGGGTTCTGAGTGACTGGCTCGCTGAAAGAAAATGACACAAAATTGTCTGTTTTGTCAACATTTCATCAGTAGATTTGCACAAGAAGAAGACCCTCCGCTCGCCCTCAGACAACTAGAGGGATTGAGCTCGTCAGAATTTGACTGACAAACAAATCTCCTCATTATTTCTGTCTCTATCCTCCCTCAGCACGCCTCTTAACTGCCGATATTTAATCTGATCTCTTTTTAATGATCCTTAAGTGGCTGAAATTACATCCCCCGAAAAACATGTAAGGTTTGATGGAGGTATTTGAGTTATGGAGCCTCGACTAAAAAAAAGGAAAAGAAAGAACGAGAAGAAATTTGTCTCAGTGGATCATTATATAACTGAGAAACTGCACAACAAAAAATAGTATTGGTAACTACTTTTGCAGCATCAACACATGGCAGTTCACCTCTAGCCTTCGAAAAACCCTTTACTGAAAATAGTTTGCCGTGGCCTGGGTTAATCCTGTAAAAATATTTCTCCAAACGCAAGTACCTTGGTGTGTGTCTCAGACACTGTCTGCTCCCAGGATTTAAACTTCCTGTTGGTAAAGGATGCAGCAGGAAGTGTCTTGACTTTTCACACACCTCTTCAGGGTGCTGACCGCTCAATTGAAATCACTTCCACTAGTCATGTCATGCTTGTGTGCTGTTCATGATAAACTGCCTGGTATGTGATGCCTTGGTTACATCTGACAAATCTGGCTTACAGGATACAGAGGGTTTAAATATCTGAGACCACCAGTGAAAATGCTGTAATTTTTTCGAATTTAATACAATTCTTCTGATACTTTCATATTATTCTTTCAGTCATTTTTTTCAAATAGTGGAGAATTTTAATCTTTTTTTCCAGTTTTTGTTTTCTTCCTTTTTTCCCCTCGAAGTCCTAAAACTTTATTTTCAAGTTTAAATGAGATTTTAAATCCCAATTTCTCCGATTTGTTGTTTACTCCTGAACTTTTTACCCCATTCAGCATATATACAAAATACAAAACCTTAATTTGCTGTTCCACAAATTAAGGCCCCGGTCTTAGTGTTGAAAAAAAAAATGAAAAGAAATGTATAAAGTCATGGCATTAAATGTTGCCTGAATAAATAAATAAATATCTTCATCAGTATTTTTGTCTTGTTTTCCAGTACAAATACACAAAATGAAGCAAAATTAAGATAAGTCTTGTTTTTTGATAAATTAAAATGAAAACAAATATCTGTCAATGTGGTATGAAAACTTGTTTTCCCTTTGAATTAAGCAGATTTTTCTGTGCCCCTTGGCTGATGTTTGACCTTTTTTAAATCATAAATTCACTTAATTTGTAAATATTTCTCAGAAAACAAGACTTCTTATGAGGGCTGGGTTTTGACAAATTTCATGATTCGATATGATTCTCATTCACAAGCTTGTGGATTCGATTCAATATCGATTATTTTGGATATATACCAGGTACAGTACATGACAAATTTTCTCAAGGAACAAAATCTCTCAACTAATGCTGAGAGTCAGTTGGTACATTACTATAATATTGAAGGTTAAAATGGACTGATTTGTTAAAATTACACTTAATGAAGTTTTAAAATATCAAAAACAGATCAAGATCCTACAGAAGAACTGTTCCTCTCGCCCCCAAGCGGGTCTGTGTGTATGCTGCTGTTTGAGAAGCAGGGCAAAATATCTTTCATTAAGTTGCACAACCTCAGGAATAAGATGGCGGCTCTTGATAAGATCTGGTAATGCTGTAACATGAAATTATGGAAAGGCAAAATTGTCATTTTCGAAATAAGCACCTGTGATCTTGCATGAAAGTTTGAAAGCCCCTCATTTATAGGCTCAATCTGCCGACAGCAAAAAAAGAGAAAGAGATAAAGAAAGAGTGGGAGGGGGGTTTGCACAGAGCAGCAGCCCGGAGCAGTAATATCTCAGTCATGAAGGGTCAGCGCTCGGGAGCAGACACTGAGCTCAGGTGATCGCCTCAGAGAATTCAAACCCCTTTGGACTGTACTTCTCATAACCCAGCCAGACCAAGTTTAACCAGGCCTGCATGACCTATAGCTGCGCTCACTCATGCTTCATTCAGGTGAAGTATCTGGTGGATGCCCACAGCTGTGTAATGCAAGTTAACCTTTGCACCTGACCGAATCAACCTTTGACCTTTGGTGCTGTCATGGCATTTTAATGAGAGTGGGCTTTTTTGTAGTATTCGGTTCATAATAAAAGTAATGCTTTTCTTGAAAATGCATTAAAATCAATGACAACAGGTCAAAAGTTCCTTTATTTTATATGAGCTAGCTGTTATATAACTATTTACACTATTGTCTATATGGAGCATTCAATATGAATTACAACAAATACAACAATATAATGCAACAAAAACAACAACAACAAGTTTTATTATTATTATTATTACTATAAAATTAAATAAACCAAAAAATAAATATTATTATAGCAGTCAGCAGCAGTCATTCAAAGAAAAATGAATATTTAATTATTATTATGGATTTTGTTGTTATATTGTATATTATTATTTAGTGCTGGGCAACGATTAGGTCCATTAATCGCTTCCCAAAAGAAAAGTTTTGTTTATAATCATAAGTTTGTGTGTACTGTGTGTATTTATTATGTATATATACAGGACACCCAACATACGTAATATATTTTTGAAATATTTACATATATATAATATATATATATAATTTTATATACTAAATGAGTTACTAATAACATAATTATTTTTCGTAAATATAGACATGCATGTGTGTATTTATATTTTATATTATGTACACAATTTTTTTTATTTTTGGATGTGATTAATCGTGATTAATCATTGCCCAGCACTGTTATTATTATTATTTTATTTTACAGAACAATAGTATAATTAAGATTTGCTTAAATTTAAACTGCTTTGAATATGTCTTTGTGAAAAGTGCAATACAAATAATTGCGACCAAATTACGTAAAACGTTTTCACTTTCCCCAAGAAATTGCTATTCAATGTTACAACATTGGAAAGAAACAGCAAGTAACACAAAATGTGAAATTTATAAGTGGAAAAATGAAAATAGTATTTTCTTGTAAAATCCATACTCCAATAATCGTTATTTACAACTTTTTTAAAGATATAATATTCATGACTTTTTAAATTTTTTTTTGCTTTCAAACATTAAACCACAGAGCTGTTCTTTGGAAATTCTCAGAAATTCTCAGGAACAATATTAAATGTTTCATTTGATAAATTCAGGAAGATGGTTGGCACATATGTTTTAAAATTATTCACATTATTCATTACATGACTAATAACAAAAAAGTTGAACATCAACAAGAACAAGTAACAGCAACAACAAATAAGCTCCGACTTTCGGGTTCGGTCCGGTTCGGAAAGGAACGCAGCATTCCCCATATCCATTATCCTTAATGATGTCATACTCAACAGCTGGCCAATTAGCAGCTGAGAATACAAATGATGCATCTACTCTGAGCGCGACCCTGTTTCCTGTCTGAGGATAAGCTGGGTTAAAACTACATTTTCAGTTTATTTGTGATCATGTCATGTTGTTCGCAGCGAGCCGGCAGGTTCACCACAGATTCCCGAACCCTGCCATTGTGGGTTAAGACTTCTGCCAAGCTAACACGGCTAGCAGTTGACACCTCATAGAGCAAAAGGGGGGCAACCTATGCTCCATCTGCTCTGTTTCACCTAATTATCTTCCGATTACGCTGACAAATTCTCTATTTCCGTTCCTAAATGGAGGCTCTGGCAACAGGCTCTTCCTGTGGTGGTTAATGTTCCCTACCCATTCGTTTAATTTTCCAATCTCTATAAACATAATCCTCAACACCGGCAAAGTGGCCAGTGAGTAACACCTCACCTCCACAGCTACCCTGACCCCCATGGGACGGGCCCGACACGGCCAGCCGGGAGAGAGCGGGTCGGCCGCTCTGCTCGTGTATGTGCATTTAGGTGGGACGAGAAAGGGTATTGTGCTTCTACCAATGTGTTCCTTTCTCATCTGGATAGTTTCCTCATCACCTCTTTAAATCTTAAAGTGTTTGGCATGAAGCCTGAGCCGGGTTCTCCTGAGGCTTTCTGCCATGAGCACTCGGGGGTCAGTGGCTGCCGTAAATCTCCCGATTCTTTTGCTTTTGAGCAGAATCGTTCACGGAACCGTATGTGGAACACACATTAATTTTCCCTTCTGTTTAATTGCTCGGTTTCTTCACGATGCCAATGGATGAAATCATTTTTATGCCACTTTGAATATCTCAGTAAATATGTATGAATTTTATTTCGACTATATAGCTCCCTGCACATTAGGCTTGTCAGTCTCCCATAGGCTATGATGTTTTAGGTCTTTAATAAAGAAAGTGCACTGCCATGTAATTGGCTCCCTGTGGAAGGGACCTAAAGACTGCGAAAGCCACTTGGCAAAAGGTTCATACGAACGGCGAGAGATGTGATAATGAAAGGCCTTCAGACGTGTGGAGAATTTCCACACACGATCATGGCAACAGTACAGATGCGGTAAGCGTCGTGCGTTAACTTGGATTACCCAGAATCATCTTCCATTTCTCTCTATACTGTTTCTCCCAATATGATGTGTGAGTTGTTAAAGGCTCCTCATAAACCCGAGATGAATGCCAGTCTCCTGCTTTTAAATGGGGCTTTTCTGGAGGCGAAATGATGGCAGACGTTTTGTTCACACTTCATTCCAGAGCAATGCAATAAGTGACATGACCGTGGCCCCGACCAAGGCTCAAAGAGTCATGGCTTTTACCATGTCTGTCTGTGTCCCTTAGTCCCTCCCACTGATGTGGGATCTCAACTCTGGTTTCCTAAATAAAACAGACACTGTGGACACAGCTGAGCCAGAAATACATTCTTGGGCCCCTTATAAAGAACACAAAGGGAAAAAAACTGCAGGTACGGATCAAACCGTTGGTGACGTTGCTTGGAATACTTGCCAGGCTTGACCTGGAACAACAGAGATCCTGCACTTTTGTTATTACATTCAAACGTCTGGAAGGATTAATAGTGGTTGCTGTTTTGCTATTGAGCTCACAAGGTCAAAGTTTCGGCAAAAATTAAACGATATACAGATATAAAAGATGTGTTTCCTGTTAATTTTTCATGATATTTAAGAGTAAAGTCTTAATGACATATCTTTCTCTGTAGGGAAGGTCAAAGCAAAATCCACTTATTTAATGTATACACAGCAAAGTTAGTGATGATTCAAGAGGGGCAGAAGTTCAAAACAATATTTACAAGCAGTGTGTGTGTGATTAAAAGCATAATTCAATTAGTCAGGGACTTTGGGTCAAAGTTCAGATTGTCAGCGGAAGGATACAGCGGATGTTTCTGCTAAATTAAACTGATTATAAGACATGAAATCTAAACGAAACACGAGAATCAATACTTAAATATGTATATATTATATTATTTATATTATATATTGGTTTATATTTTTATATATCATATATTTTTAAAAATTAAATAGTAAATAATTATAGTAATAATTATATTAAGACTATATAAAATGTAGCTATTATTACTTACAATTTTTGTAGCTATAAAGTAAATTATGTGATATTATAAATAAATAAAAAATTAAAATTAAAAGATATAAACTCTTGTAACACTTATATAATACAATATATTATACTATAATATAATATATACAATTATCATATAATAATATATATAATAATGATTTATAATGATTTGACATTACATTTAAAAAAAACGAGAATTGCAGTACTATTAAATTTTACGTATCGTAAAAGTATAAATATCTATTTGCGAAGCTATAAAATATGGGGGATATTGATAAATCTTACAATTATTATGGATAGAATCTATAATACGATAAAATTTATAAATAATATATTAAATGAAATATTACATTATATAACTATTGTATACTATGTAGTATTACACAATGTAATTTACTATATCTATTTAAGTTAATTTAAATAGATATAGTAAATTATAGCAATCATAATTATATAATAATTTATGTATTTCAGATGTGTTTTCACAGCTGTGGTTTAACATTGCGGATGATGATATAGGGCTGTAAAGGACAGAAATCACAGCTGTTTGGCCCTGCAGGAGAAGGTGCTCTGCTGATATGGAAAAACAAGTCGAACAAGAATGAGAATTTATTGCATGCTGTGAGATGTCGTGACAGCTCTGTAAAGGACATGCATAAATCATAAGCAATTGGAAAAGTTGCTGTTTTCAACTATTGTGGCGGTGCACATGGAGGTCCACATTGAGTATATGCATACTGTGACCTCCTCTCAATGTGATGTTAAGCTACTCTAGTGACAAAAAGATATAAGATATAATCACTAAAGATCCAACAAGATGACATGGTGCTGAAAGGTGGCTTGTCTGGCAGATGTAGCCCACACAAGGACAGATGTGCATTACATATATGTTTGTACTATATTCTTGGATGATATTGCATTGTAAGATTGAAATCTCACTATCGGCATCAGATTAGGCTGGAGGATGTCCTGTCAGAAAATGGTAACAATAAAACAATATAGTTGACATTTTACAATAAAAATGTCAAAGAAAAAAAAAACTTTAAAGACAGGACATTTGTTTTAGGACGGAAAGAGCAGTCAACACTACAATATATGAAGCAAAGAAACAAGATTTTGGACATCAGCATGAAATGAATCTGTATGAAAAAAGTAGTCCGATTTTCGATGTTAGTTTTATGTTCACTCGGGCTTCAGATTTATCAGTGTTTCACAGACAGCAGAGACTAGAGAACTGCACTGGACCCTAATGCTAACTTAGCATCTCTGCTAACCTTCATTTTTAATGTAGCCATTCAGTGCATTGCCTGCAGCTAGCCATGCTAAGCTCTTCTGTGTTTACACAGATGGCATTCTGTCCTCTTCCATCGACTGCTCCTATAATTCCTAGCGTAACAACTTCCCCTAAATGTAGCCTTTGAAAAATTCCAAAAGCAACATGCACTTAGCATTTTAATAAGAGAATGGCTTGATTCGATACATATTGTCGAGTGTCCTGGTCCTCCCAGTCCATCTAAGACTGGATTTCCGAGCCTTTCGTTCCGACCATCTGAGAATGTCTCTGTGAGAGAAGGACTGGAAGATAGAGATTTGAAGAAACGCAAACCATATGTAGGCAGAGATCTCTTCTACGCCCAGTGTCTGCTGTTTGTTTTCATAAACTTCACAGTCAATGCACCCCTGAAACCTCAAGCCATGGAGAGTTTGTGTCAGGGTGTTATGTTCTCAATGTCTTACTTTGCTTTAGAGTACTGAGAAATATTACAATGCCGAATTTGATGCAACTGAACCACTGAGATAACAGAGGAAAAAATGTCCCAATTATAAACAATGGTAAAAGTGTCGCAATTGACCTGAATTCACCCTAAAGGGCAAACATGTATTTCATTGCTGAAGTCAAATAAACTCACAAATGCTGATTACAAATGATTGTAAAGTCCATAAAAATATTATTTATTGCTGATAGAGTCAACTTAATAGAATTTATCATGTTCAAAATAAGTAAAATTTTATTAACAGCATTTGTGGCATGTAAATTACTACAGAAAACAATTATGACTCATTCACTAGCAGCTTCAATAAAGAGAAAAAGGGAGAATATAGCAGAATATCACAATATACATATAGTAAGTAGCCATGAAAGCTGAGCTCCAGGGGGCTTTTCGAGCGACGCAGGGCCCGAGTACCCGGCACCCCTAACCCTCTGAAATTTTCATCAAGCTCCTATATTTATGTTCAGTTCTTTCACTTTAATGGCATAGAAAAGGACCTATACATTGCCATTAATGTAAAATTACTGAACCTAAACATAGGAGCCTGATAAAAATGCTAATTTTAGAAGAAAATTTCTCTATATACAGTGGTGTGAAAAAGTGTTGGCCCCCTTCCTGATTTCTTATTTTTTGCATGTTTGTCACACTTTAATGTTTCAGATCATCAAACAAATTTAAATATGAGTCAAAGATAACACAAGTAAACACAACATGCAGTTTTTAAATGAAGGTTTTTATTATTAAGGGAAAACTAAATCCAAAACTGCATGGCCCTGTGTGAAGAAGTGTTTGCCCCCCTGTTAAAACTGTGGTTTATCACACCTGAGTTCAATTTCTCTAGCCACACCTTGGCCTGATTACTGCCACACCTGTTCGAAATCAAGAAATATCTTAAATAGGACCTGCCTGACAAAGTGAAGTAGACCAAAAGATCCTCAAAAGCTAGACATCATGCAGAGATCCAAAGAAATTCAGAAACAAGTGAGAAAGAAAGTTATTGAGATCTATCAGTCTGGAAAAGGTTATAAAGCCATTTCTAATGCTTTGGGACTCCAGCGAACCACAGTGAGAGCCATTATTCACAAATGGCAAAACATGGAACAGTGGAGAACCTTCCCATGAGTGGCCGGCCGACCAAAATTACCCCAAGAGCACAGTGGCGACTCATCCAAGAGGTCACAAAATATCCCACAACAACATCCAAAGAACTGCATGCCTCACTTGCCTCAGTTAAGGTCAGTGTTCACGACTCCGCCATAAGAAAGAGACTGGGCAAACATGGTCTGCATGGCAGAGTTCCAAGACGAAAACCGCTGCTGAGCAAAAAGAACATAAAGGCACGTCTCAGTTTTGCCAGAAAACATATTGATGATCCCCAAGACTTTTGGGAAAATACTCTGTGTACTGACGCACAAAAGTGTAACTTTTTGGAAGGTGTGTGTCCCGTTACGTTTGGCGTAAAAGTAACACTGCATTTCATAAAAAGAACATCATACCAACAGTAAAATATGGTGGTGGTAGTGTGATGGTCTGGTCTGTTTTGCTGCTTCAGGACCTGGAAGATTTGCTGTGATAAATGGAACCATGAATTCTGCACTCTATCAGAAAATCTTGAAGGAGAATGTCTGGCCATCAGTCTGTGACCTCAAGCTCAAGCTCACTGGGTTTATGCAGCAGGACTATGATCCAAAACACACCAGCAAGTCCTCCTCTGAATGGCTGAAGAAAAACAAATTGAAGACTTTGGAGTGGCCTAGTCAATGTCTTGACCTGAATCCTATTGAGATGCTGTGCATGACCTTAAAAAGGCAGTTCATGCTCGAAAACCCTCCAATGTGTCTGAATTACAACAATTCTGCATAGATGAGTGGACCAAAATTCCTCCACAGTGATGTGAAAGACTCATTGCCATTTATCGCAAATGCTTGATTGTAGTTGTTGCTGCTAAGGGTGGCCCAAACAGTTTTTAGGTTTAGGGGGCAAACACTTTTTTTCACACAGGGCCATGTAGTTTTTGATTTTGTTTTCCCTTAATAAAAACCTTCATTTAATAACTGCATGTTGTGTTTACTTGTTATATTTGACTAATATTTAAATTTGTTTGATGATCTGAAAAGTTAAAGTGTGACAAACATGCAAAAAAATAAAAAATCAGGAAGGGGGCCAACACTTTTTCACACCACTGGATATATACAACCCCAAAAGAAGTTGGGACATTGTACAAATTGTGAGTAAAAAAGGAATTGAATAATTTACAAATCTCATAAACTTATATTTATTCACAATAGAATATAGATAACATATAAAATGTTGAAAGTGAGACATTTTGAAATTTCATGCCAAATATTGGCTCATTTTGGTTTTCATGAGAGCTACACATTCCAAAATAAGTTGGGACAGGTAGCAATAAGAGGACGGAAAATTTAAATGTACATATAAGGAACAGCTGTTGCCAATTTGTTGTCAATTGGCAACATGATTGGGTATAGAAAGAGCCTCTCAGCGTGGCAGTGTCTCTCAGAAGTCAAGATGGGCAGAGGATAACCAATTCCCCCAATGCTGCGGCGAAAAAGAGTGGAGCAATATCAGAAAGGAGTTTCTCAGAAAAATTGCAAATAGTTTGAAGTTATCATCATCTACAGTGCTTAATATCATCCAAAGATTCAGAGAATTTGGAACAATCTCTGTGCGTAAGGGTCTAGGCCGGAAAACCATACTGGATGCCCTTGATCTTCGGGCCCTTAGACGGCACTGTATCACATACAGGAATTTTACTGTAATGGAAATCACAACATGGGTTCAGGAATACTTCCAGAAAACATTGTTGGTGAACACAATCCACCGTGCCATTTCCCGTTGCCGGCTAAAACTCTATAGGTCAAAAATAAGCCATATCTAAACATGATCCAGAAGCGCAGGCGTTTTCTCTGGGCCAAGGGTCATTTAAAATGGACTGTGGAAAACTTTTCTGTGGTCAGACGAATCAAAATTTGATGTTCTTTTTGGAAAACTGGGACACCATTTCATCCGGACTAAAGAGTACAAGGACATCCCAAGTTGTTATCAGCGCTCAGTTCTGAAGCCTGCATCTCTGATGGTATGGGTTTTGCATGAGTGCGTGTGGCATGGGCAGTTTACACATCTGGAAAGGCACCATCAATGGTGAAAGTTATATCCAAGTTCTAGAACAACATATGCTCCCATCCATACGTCGTCTCTTTCAGGGAAGACCTTGCATTTTCCAACCTGACAATGCCAGACCACATACTGCATCAATTACAACATCTTGGCTGCGTAGAAGAAGGATCCGGGTAATGAAATGGCCAGCCTGCAGTCCAGATATTTCACCCATAGAAAACACGTGGCGCATCATAAAGAGGAAGATGCGAAAAAGAAGACCTAAGACAGTTGAGCAACTAGAAGCCTGTATTAGACAAGAATGGGACAACATTTCTATTCCTAAACTTGAGCAACTTGTCCCCTCAGTCCCAGATGTTTGCAGACTGTTATAAATAGAAGAGGGGATGCCACACAGTGGTATACATGGCCTTGTCCCAACTTTTTTGATATGTGTTGATGCCATGAAATTTAAAATCAACTTTTTTTCCCTTAAAATTATACATTTTCTAAGTTTAAACATTTGTTATGTCATCTATGTTGTATTCTGAGTAAAATATTGAAATGTGAAACTTCCATATCATTGCATTGTTTTTATTCACAATTTTTACAGTGTCCCAACTTTTTTGGAATCGGGTTTGTATATATGTGTATTAATCTATTCGATATATATATATATATATACACCCTAGTAAAAAGTAATATATTAAAATACATTTATTTCATGCTAAGTATAGTTCAAATCTATTAACATATTTACTGACAGATAACTCAAGACTTGCTGATATAAAAAATATAATTAAACTTTACTTGGCATATTACTTGTGCACAATACACTTTTCTTAATATTAAGTCTAAAATGTATTTTAATGTCACTATTTATGAGGATTGTATGATCTTTGAATAATATCAAATTTTAAATGCTAAATATTTCAAGTGTACCTGAAGCACACTTGCAATAGTTTGTCCACTTCGCACCATAAAATATACTAGAAGATCTTTATTGCACTTCGCACTACTTCTGCACATTAAAGTGCATTAATTACAAATTAGTTGTTCCAATTTAGTAGACCAATTTAAAATACTAAAAGTACAATTGCAGGACATTTTATTAAGCACATACATATAAACATTTAATTGTAGTATACTTAGCAAGTAAATAATGTTATTTCCAATACATTTAGTATATTTATTTTCATAGTGTATATATATATATATATATATTTTGTGGCGAGTATCCCGAGTCTAGATTAGCGTCGCCCTGGAAACGCCGCTGCCACACTGATCACCGACGCACAACACCTGTGCTTGATGAGTGGCGCACCTGGAGCTCGTTCCCGCTGGCCATAAAAGCCAGGAGAAGAGACACCAGCACGAAGGCACCCCGGAGCTCCAGGTGACATTAATGCTTGTTTTTCCTTATTCACAGACTCCGACGGCACCCCAGGAGAGGGATCTTAACCATGGCACTTCACCCCACGAGCACCACGCGGAGACGGGCACCGATCACCATTCCTCAGAGCACGTGTGATCAGTGTGTGGGCAATAAATCACCCTCCGGGGCTCTTTCGATCAGTACCGAGTCTGTGTTCACATTCACCCTGCGACATATGGTGGAGAATGCGGGCATTACAGGTGAATTGAGACACAGACTGGTACCGCCAGGTTGCTATAACGATCTCTGTGCTTCTAGGAGAAACCGCTCATATGGAAGAGGTCATCCGCCGCCTAACGGAGCTCTCGGCCCGTCAGCAGCAGTTTACCGAGCGACTGGCAGCCCGGCAGGAATACACTGACAGGAACAGCTGCAGGCCAGCGTGGCGGGGCGCCTGCCCCTCCCGGAAGCGCCGGTCAAAGCACTCCAATACCTCGTCCGGTTGACCGAGAACGACGACATCGAGGCTTACCTCCACACATTTGAGGTCATCGCGGCCCGGGAGGGGTGGGTCCAGGAAGAGTGGGCTCGCATCATCGCCCCCTTCCTCACCGGAGAAGCGCAGCGGGCCTATTAGGCACACCGGAATGAACAGTATGATGAGCTCAAAGTCGAAATCCTAGCCCGGGTGGGCCTATCGCCCATGGGGGCGGCGCAACAGTTCTATCAATGGACCTATGATGAACGGCAGCCAGTGAGAGCGCAAGTTGCGCAACTGGCTCATTGACTCACCTGTGGCTTCTCGCGGGGTCCCCGACCCCGGACCAGGTAGCCGAGAAAGTGCTCATCGATCGGCTGCTACGGGCACTGCCCCGCCCGCTGAGGCGCCCGGTCAGTATGCGAAATCCCCAGGACATCCACAGCCTGGTAGAGGCGGTCGAGCTGGCGGCAGCAACAAACGCCCACAAGGCAGGTGAGAGAGCGGGCCTAGCACCCCGCAGGGTGATGGAGTGGCGTCCGCTCGAAGGCGCACCGCGACCAGGCAGCAGACCGGCGGTCCCCGACTTGGCGGATGAGCCAATGCCCACGGAACCCCGGCCCCGACGGCCTGGGGCTGGATGGCGGGGTGTTTCTTGCACCAGGATGGACTTTCCCCGGGCCCCAGCAGGATGGTAAAACTAGAAGGGAAACCAGTACAGGCCTTCTTGGATTCCGGCAGTTCAGTCACCCTCGTGCAACCGTCCCTGGTACGACCAAGGCCCGAGCAAAAATCCAAGTTGCCGCTTACGTGTGTGCACGGAGACACCCGCTATGTACCGGCCCGTACAGTGCGGATTTCAGCGGAGCCCGGGACCTGGGCCATCGAGGTGGGCATTGTGCCGGATCTCCCCGTACCTCTGCTCCTGGGATGGGACTGGCTGGGGTTCCAGAAGCTCCTCCTCGTACCCAGGATGCCAGGCCGTACCGCCCGGAACGGGCCACGGCGACCCCGTCGGGGACCGCCCAGCCCAAGGCCGGCCTACCTAGCGACGGACAGCGAGAGGGAGGGTGAGTTTCAGCCCGCTAATCTACCGTCGGTCTACCTTGATGTGTTTTCCCAGGTCACCGCCTGCAGAACTGCTGGGATCAAGTGCGCCGCATTGATGAGGTAGACAGGCTCCCGGGGCCCCACCCCCTCCCTCATTTCGAAATACACAATGGTCTGCTGTACTGTGTCGCCCACAGACGGGGGGAGGACAAATTCCTCCTGGTAATGCCTACCACCAAGACGGAGACGGTCATGAAGCTGGCACACGGCCACCCAATGGCGGAACACCTAGGAGCCAACAATACTTGCCAACGCATTCCTCCGGTGCCTTTTTCACTGGGGGGCCCGTACATAATGCTACGTTGAAACTTTTCTGCTGGGCCGTAGCTGTCCCACCTGCCAGCAGATGTCTCCATGCCGTCCTGCCCCGCCACCTCTCTTCCACTACCCGTCATCGATTTTTCCCTTCGAGCGGATCGGGGATGGATCTGGTGGGTAGACACGCTGCCGAAGACTCTCCCGGTGACATGAGCACATCCTGGTTTAGCCTGGACTATGCCACCGGTACCCCGAAGCCTTCCCTTCGAGCGGCCCAACGCCAAGCACATTTCCCGCGAACTGTTTTTCTGTTGGCAGCCGCGTGGGATCCCAAAGGAAATCCTGAACTGCCCATGGTACCCCCTTCATGTCCTGGGTCTGGCGGACCTCTGTCACCCTTCCTCAAGGTCCAACAATTGAGGACGTCGGTCTACCACCCGCAGACAAATGGCCTGGTGGAGAGGTTTAACCAGACACTCAAACGGATGCTGAAGCGGGTTGTGGCCGAAGATGGGCTGACTGGGACCTCATGATCCCGACGTGCTCTTTGGAGTCCGGGAAGTACCACAGGCTTCACCCCCTTCGAACTGCTGTTTGGTAGGGCCTTCTAGACGTGGCTCGGGAGCAGCATGGAGACCAACCCGCCCCCCTTTCGTATCCCTCGTCGAGCACATGCGGAGATGATATAACCGGAGTGCCCGGATCATGCCGCTGGTACGAACAACTCTCGTGACCGCCCAACGGCTGTACGACCGGCCCACCCAGGCCCGGGACACCATAGTGGAACGGATGGGACCAGTGACCAACCGGGCCGCCGACGGACGGAGCAAATCTACCACGTCAACTTGCTCAAGAAGTGGGTTCCCCGGCCCGAGCAACTCGCCACACTAGCCCATACCGGGCCCCCAGTAGTGGACATGGAACCGCAGCTGTTGGAGACCCAGAAAGCGGAACTCGAGGCCCTGGTCAGTCAGTTCCAGGATGTGTTCAGTGAGACCCCAGGTAGAACCACCATCATCGAACACGAGGTCCGCACACCACCAGGAGTCAAAGTCCGGCAGCGGCCCTACCAGAAGCTTGCCGGCCGGCTATAGAGGATGAGGTAAAGAAGATGCTCCAACTGGGAATCATCGAGCCCTCCCGTAGCCCGTGGGCCAGCCCCATCGTGATGGTTCCAAAGCCGGACAACACCCTCCGGTTCTGTAACGACTTCAGGAAGGTCAATCAAGTTTCCACCTTTGACGGCTATCCCATGCCGCGGGTGGATGAGCTCTAGGACCGGCTGGACAAGGCTCGATACATCAGCACCTTGAACCTCACCAAAGGATATTGGCAGGTGCCCCTCTCCCCGGAGTCCCGGGAGAAGACAGCCTTTAGCACTCCCAATAGCCACTGGCATTACCGGGTGCTACCCTTCTGCCTACATGGGGCACCAGCCATGTTCCAGCGGTTGATGGACATCTTGCTCTGGCCCCACCAAGCCTACGCCGCGGCCTACCTGGAGGATGTCGTTATCCACTCTGAGGGCTGGGAGACTCACCTGGAGCGTCTACGGAGGGTGTTGACGGAGCTCCGGCGGGCTGGCCTGACGGTCAACCCCAAGAAGTGCCACCTCGGCCTCACCGACGCCAAATACCTGGGTTACAAGATCGGAAGAGGGCTCATCATGCCCCAGGACAAGAAGGTCGAGGCGGTACAGAAGTTCCCACGTCCCGCCAACAAGACGCAGGTATGGGCCTTTTTGGGGTTGGCGGGCTACTACCGGGGTTTCATCCCTAACTTCTCCTCTATAGCCTGCTCCCTGTCAGACCTTATCAGGAAGGGGCAGCCGGAGAGGATAGACTGGACTCCCGAGACCGAAGCCGCCTCCCAGGCCCTCAAGACGGCCCTGACGTCCCCCCCGGTCCTGCATGCCCCAGACTTCACCTGCCCCTTCACCCTATATACCGACGCCTCCGGCACCGGCTTAGGGGCAGTCCTCTCCCAGCTCTGGGATGGAGAGGAACACCCCATAGTCTACATCAGCCGGAAACTCTCTCCCCGCGAGACAGTACGCCCCCCGGAGAAAGAAGGTCCTGGAGTTAAAATACTACCTGTGGGGCCGCCGGTTCACGCTCGTCACCGACCATGCGCCCCTACAATGGATGTCCAGGGCGAAGGACACAAACGCCCGGGTGACACGGTGGTTCCTCGCAGTCCAGGACTTCTGCTTCCAGGTACAACATCGGGCCGGGGCCGATCACGGGAATGCAGACGGTCTCTCCCGGGGCTGGTCCGGTTGAGCAGGTCTGGCAGGTAACCAGAAATCCCCCCCCCCCCGTAATACCCCCACAACGAGTTGTGTTTCCCCACAGGACAACAAGGAAACGCCGCTGCCCCACTGATCACCGACGCACAACACCTGTGTGTGATGAGTGGCGCACCTGGAGCTCGTTCCCGCTGGCTTTAAAAGCCAGGAGAAGAGACACCAGCAGGAAGGCCCCCCGGAGCTCCACAACATTAATACTTGTTTCTCCTTGTTCACAGACCCCGAAGGCACCCTGGGAGAGCGATCTGCACCACGGCACTTCACCTCACGAGCATCACGCTGAGACGGACACCGAGCACCATTCATCAGAGCACGTGTGATCAGTGTGTGGGCAATAAATCACCCTCCGGGGCTCTTTCGATCAGTACCAAGTCTGTGTTCTCATTCACCCCGCGACAATATATATTTTATATATGTTGGCTATGTACTAAAAGGAAGGTTTTTTTTTTTTTTTTTTTTGGCATTACTTATATTTAAATGACCTTAGTTTGACCTGAATGTTTGCTTTTACTAGAAAACTGAGAAATAGTTGTGGTAATCAACATTATGCTACAAATGCAGTCAGTAGATTTTATACAACAAAGCAATGTTCAAAACAATATGGAGAAAAAAGTGAAAAAACTAATGCTTAGACTTCACAGAGTTATATTTTCAGCCCCAAACTCAATCTTTTACACTAACAACTTACTATTTTTAACCATACAATCAAAATGCTCACAATATCATAAACTCAGAAAGCAATTGTGAACAATGTAAACAGAAAAACTACTTAATGGTCCCTAAAACCTAAACTATGCCTCCAAAATTGTAGCTGTCTAGAGATCGCTCTACAGGGGCTGTAGGAAAACCAACCGAGAGTAAGTTGTCATGTGTAACAGGCTTCAGCTTCAGGCTGAGAATATTGTTTTCTTATCAATTATTTAGAACGTCTCAGATGGGAAGGTGGTAACAAAGGGAAATCAATACTGGGAAATTGCCAGTGAATCAATGGTGAAGAATTATTCTCCATGGCCTCACATTTTTGCCCCTGATGTGGTTTACTGGCAGCTGACAAAACACCATAGTGCATTATTAATAGACTCTTTGCTTACCTATGATGCTTTGACCCATGAGTAGGCATAAAACAGAAACTTATTAAACCTTATTTACAACCTCAAAGGGTCACATAATAACGTGGATGGAGAATGCAACAAAGTCTGTTTCTGTTTGCAAGGAAACTACAACAGTGTGACATCCATAAGCTCAATAAATCTTCTTTACAAATTAGTCCATTTGGCTCTCACCCAGAAGATTTTATATACTGTCTGTCATCTGTGTAATTTCTCTCTAATTTGTGTTATGCCCTTCAAATTAATCATCATTGCAAAAAAGCAAAAGGGAACAGTGAAATGATACGATTGTGAAAGAGAGAGAGAGATGGCTGTCATCCTGGCTCTCAGGTAAATAATAAGGGATTAGGGTGCAGGTGAAAGAATTTTGAGTATGATGATGACAGATGATATGGACACGGGGCTGAGGAGGCCTCTCACGGGGACACACGCCTGACTCAAGAGTAGGTGCCTCATTAAGACAACCATGCAAAAACTGCACTGCCTTTTGTGTGGCTTTATTGCATTTTTATACTATACTTTTATACTGGTTGTTATAGAGCTATAAAGCATTTGCAGCTTTTCACTTTTATAGAATTTATTTATTTAAAACCTCCTAGTGAGCAAGTGAAAATTGACAGTGGCGGTCTCAAAACTTGAAACCAGGAGGAACCAGAACAAATGTATTATATGTTATTTTGCTAAAAATGTATAGGTGCTCAAGATACATTTCTTCTTATCAACAATGTTAAAATCAGTTGTATAATGTTTTTGTGGAAACTGTGATTATTTATTTATTTATTTTCAAGGTTTTAACAAGAAAGTTCAAAATCACTGCTCTGTATAAAGAATCTCTATTATAGATTAGTAGTAACAATGTCTGATTACACTTTATTTTAAGGTGTCCTTGTGTTACAGTGTAATTATACATTTAAGTACTGAGTAATATGTACATACTATTTGGTTAGGGTTAGGATTAGGGTTTGTCTTAGGGTTACTATAACAATAACATGCATGTAATTATGCATAATTAATTGTAATTATAATAGTATGTAACGTGTAACACCTTAAAATAAAGTGTATGTCTTTATTGTGATCACAAACATTTAAACAATAGTTTATATATACAGTATAAATGTCAGGAAATGACAAGCAAGTTTCAGTTTAAAAGCACAAAACTTATTTTTTCACTTCAGCTCAGCATATGATATTTTGCCATTTTAACTAATCTGTTCAACTCGGACACATTTAATATCACAATGGTCAATATTTAAGTAAAAAAATATGTTTTAATAGCATTTCTTTGACCTTGAAGTCGACCTTGAATAGAAACATCACGTATGAAAAACAACTGAATGATCTGACAAAGTAAAGCTACGATTTCTACTAAGTTTCCTAATATTCAGTGGACGCAGAAGAGACAAGACAATATCTTGTCAATCCACAATCTGAAATCCGAATTTCAGAATTGTCAATCCACAATCCGAATATAATGAGTGACAGTTCAGCATCCTCTTGATTAACGTTTGTATACTTGTATGTGCATATCATGTGTTTGCATGTGTACTGTAATGTCTTGAGAGTACTCCGTCCTATGGGCCGACGCTTGTCTCAAGTGTCTTCCCTGACCTCCTTCATTGTCCAGCTCTAGAATAGGGTCTTTTGTCTACTGTTTTCTGTAGGTCATTGTGAGAAGCGCTTCTTAGTGTGTGCCATAATTTGGCCAGTTACCCGATATGGGATGACTCCACCACCATGCCATTCATCTCATCATGGGACAGTGAGCAGGCAGTATCGGCCCTCTTAAATGCACCCAAGGGAGAGCTTGTAAAACTTTGTTGCTTAAATATTTAAATGGAAGTAATAGATGTCGTAAGGGCTGCACCAAGAGTTATAATTTGACCCGAGAAGCAATTGTTATCGAGAGGAATTCAAAGAGACCGTCAACAAATGAGCCGAAGAAACCATCTTATCTGAGGAGAGGACAGACGAGGTGGAAGATATGGTGAGAAAGAAAGAAAAAGAGAAAGATAAAAGTTAGCAATATTGGACGAAAACGCAACCGAATTAAATACAGCTTGAGTTTCTCAAGACAAACAAAAGGAGCTACTGGAATAGATTTTCTCTCAAGGTCAAAAAGATCGTTCATCCAAAAAATACAAAATTATTTACTTACCCTCATATCGATCCAAACCTGTATGACTGACTTTCTTCTGTGGAACATAAAAGAAGATATTTAGAAAAACGCTGCAACTTTTTTCGCCCATTCAATGAAGTCAATGGGGTCCAAAACAACATAACAACATTTCGCAAGAAAAACATTTTTCAAAACATCTTTTTCATTTTCCACTGAAGAAAGAAAGTCAAACAGGTTTGGAGCAACATGAGGGTGAGTAAATGATGACAGAGTTTTCATTTTTGCTTGAACTATGCCTTTTAACTCACACACAGACGCGACTCCCATTCTCCGTTTCACCGGCGCACTGATCACAGGCCTCTGTGTCATCACACTTCAGTGAACACTTTCCAGTGGTTACCCTCGCCACACACACACACACACACACACAGACACACACGAGGGATTCAAACATGTACATCTGATACCTAAGACCATGTAGAGGCCATAACCCATTGCTTTTCAACAATCCTGTCTGAGACAGTCAGACTCGGGGTCAGATCTATATAAACATTACAGATACACATGCTCACCAAATCGTCTTTTATCTCTTTTATCTCACTCCCCCTCATTTTTCTTTATCTAATTAAGACATACAACACAAAAAGAGGGTAGAAAAAATGTCTTTTCTTCCCTCTTGAGCTACACAGAGCAGTTCAAGGCAGAACTTTGAATAATTTGCAGATTTTTTTGCATTTTTTTCTCTCTCGACCTCCCCCTCCTTCGCTCTATAGTTTGGATCACAGTGATGCTCAGAGACAGAAATATCAGAGGATCGGTTTTCCAACACGGCACACCCCAGCGAGTGAGCTGCTGCGGATCAAAGGTTCCCGAACCACCCCCTCATGCCTACCGCAGTGCATCCCTGACAGGCCTGGACAAAGTGCACCCATTGTGCGGGTAGTACCAGTCAGACCTAATGGACAGTGACCAGAGACGCCCCCTCGGTGGGGCTGAGGCAGGATCGCTTGCCTGCTAGCGCGGCGGAGATGCACATTCCTCCTCTTCACGAGCCTGTGTCATCGAACTGTGGCCTTGTCATCCAGAAAGGCTTCACAATCAAAGGGTTTTCTAAGGAGCACCATTTGCATTAAAGACCTGCTGGAGTCTCTTGTATAATGTGCTACAAATGCATGAAAATTAAGCAAATCACATGAGCAAATGTGCTTTCGTACTGAATATCAGCAGAACTGTGATTTGACTGTAAACTGAAGGCCACAGATCAATAAATTTTTCCTCTTTGTTTTAAAGAAATTCATACTTTTATTTAGCAAGGCTGCATTCAATTAATCAAAAGTGACAGTAAATACATTGAATCATGTTCCGGCTTCTATGCAATAAAGCCGCCCCTGAACTGTCTATCATCAAATTTTTTTTTAAATATATATATTCCAAACAAATATTAAGCAGCACAACTGTTTTCAAAATTGATAATAATAAGAAAGGTTCTGAAGTGCTATTTAACGTAATACCCAAAAAATGTGAATGAATGCCAGTTAACAGAGAGTTGAAAAAAAGATACAATACCTTATACAGCATCGAACACATAAAAATAAGCTGTTTTCCAGATGAATAAGTTAAAAGTTGTTTAACATTTTTTTTATACATATGTTATAGCACAAGTTTTTCAACGGGTTTGTGACTATTGAAAGCGATTAATTAATTAATTAAACCAAAATGAAAAATAAAATATTAAAGTGAATAATAATTTTACAAAAAAACGATAAAAATGATAAATATGATTTATTGCCAGCATGGCATGTGACCATTCAATGCCATCAAGAACCGTGATATGCGAAATATGAAAGTAATGGTAACTAAAGATATAGTTTGGGAAAGTCCCCACAGTGATCATCATATTTGGGGGTCAAAAAGTTTGAAAACCCCTGATATAAACAGAGCAGAAACATCCCTTGCGGTTGGACTGGATATCGCACTTTTGGAATGCCACTCAGCCAATCAGATTCGAGGAACAGAACTAACTGTTGCATAACGTGTAACAAACGAGTGCTTGAGAATCTGCTGTTTGATTTAAAGAACTCATTGCTAAATATCTTGTGCCATTATGCTAAAATTCACTGTACATCAAGAAGCGGGAAGAGAACAGCACACACTACACGGCAAACGTTTCATATGTCCCCCTCTCTCCTCGTTTGGTATTCTGCTGAAGCAGCAGCGTACAGGATTTGGTTTTCATCAAACCAGAAAACCTCTTTTTTCTTCTCTCCATCCAAAGAAGCCACATCCGCTTCTGTTCCTCTTGAAATTCTCAGTGCTAGAGAGTATTGTGCGATGAGAGCTCTGATAACTATTAAAACAAACAGATGCTAAGAACACTTTTGTCACAGTAAACAAATCCTCACTGAAAAGGCAAACGTTGTATATGTGCTACAAATGCCTGAGAATTACGCAAATCACATGAGCAGATGTGCTGTTGTGCTGAATATCATCAGAACTGTGATTTAGCTGTAATCATAAGGCACAGGCAAAATGGCAAGCTTGATTTTGCTTTTATGTAACAGTTTGGTATACACGACAAGTTTGAGTAAGCTTTTTCCTTTTTCATGTAAAATTATTTTTTTTAACACCTTGTAATATCTTTCACAATATTCAGTTTTTATGATTTATTTATTATCAAAGAAATGCAGCCTTGCATTTATTTAAGAGACTTATTTCAAAAACATTTAAAAACCATACCTACTCCAAACTTTAATGCACATTTAAGAACATTTAAGTTAATTAAATCTTCTCCTTGCCACAATCACTCGCCTTTATCTCACAGAATTCTCAATTCTCTGTAAAGCTGTTTAGGAAGAAATTTTATGTGAAAAGTGCTAACACATTTAAAAAAAAAAAATTTTTTTTTACTGCCCTTGTTTCTCTTTAGGTTTTTCTCTGACAGGACAAAATAATAAATGTATTTTCAGATGATATTTTAAAATATGTATATCTTTACAAAATCTATAAAAAAATCACGAGAATGAACGCAATCTCCAAGAGCAAATGTGCTGTTGTAATGAATATCGCAGTACAACTGTAAACATGATATTGCTTTTATGTAACAATTTGATCTACACAACCATTCAAAAGTTTGGGGTCAGTAAGATTTTTATACATTTTTAAAATAAATTAATACTTTATTCAGCAAACATGCAATCAATTCATCAAAAGTGACAGTAAAAGCATTATAATGTAAAACTATTTTTTTTCTTCTTCTCAGTCCAAGTAAGGGGAGTATGAGAGTTTAAATAGTCTTAAAACATTACTAAATTACTATTTTTTTAAAGATATGATATTTTTATTCAGAAATTATTTATTGGTTTAGATCAGAGGTTAAAGCCTTGTTAGTATATGGTGGGACATATAAAGAATTTCCAGGATGGTAGTTTAGAGCAGGGATTTGTGAAAAGTTTGAGTCAGAAAGTGTTTTTTTTTAAAAGATATTAATACTTTCATTCAGCAAGGACTCTTTAAATTGTTCAAACGTGACAGTGAAGTAGTATAATGTTATGTTATAACATAAAACCTCTTTTTTCTTCTCTCCATCCAGAAAGGCCACATCCGTTCCTGCTCATCTTCAAATGCTCAGTGCTGTTTCAGAGTATTTTGCGATGAGAGCTCTAATAACAACTAAAACAAACAGACACTACGAATACTTTCGTCTCAGTAAACACAAATCCTAACTGAAAACTCCAGCATTTCGAGGGCCTACCAAAAAAACTGCAGCGCTCGCCACAATTCCCGGTCCCTGTAGTGATTCATGCTGTTTTTCTCTCACAGACAGACAGTACCTCTCCTCTCTCGAGTCGCCGATATGAGATGTGTGTCTGGCCCTAGCGTAGCGCCCGCGACCTCGTCCTGAACTCTGCGTGCACCGCTCCTCAGTCTGAACTTCCTCACAAAGGCGCACATTATTACTCCCGGTCCCCGAGCCTCATCCATGGAAACTCTGGGAATCAGACCTGGCATGAGGCAAGCTGAGACTTAGATGAGACTTAAAAATGAGGGGGGGGCATGTGCGGTCCAACTTTTGCTGAACCTACTTGCTTACACGTACGAGACACCAAAAGAACGAGGGGGTCAAGAATGTGCATCAAATAGGCCTCCTGCGGTACCCGTGTCCCCACCTAAATCTTGAGGCTCCTCAGACTCCCACAAACCCTGCACCCTGCCAGCCCTCTCTGCCCTGAAGGCTCCTCCAGACCCCTCTCAGGAATTTCACATGGGGATCGGACCAGGCCCGCAGCTGGGAGGGGGATTTATGCTCTCGGTTCCTTCTCCATTGTCCAGACTGGGATCCCGTAGAGCGTCGCGCCTGCCTCTATGATTCTCCAACTCATGGTTTTCTCGGCCGAGGTCAGAGGTTAATGCATCGTTAGTGTACTGTAGGGCATATTAGGAATTCCAGGATGGTGCACTCTTAAAAATAAAGGTTCTATTTTGGCTTTAACATCCATGGAACCTTTCCATTGTACAAAAGGTTATTTAGATATTTCAAATCTGACAGTGGTTCTTTGCTAGAAAAAGTGGTTCTTTTTAGAACGTTCACTAAAAGGTTTGTTGGGGAACCATATGGTTCTTCTACAACAGCACTATGACAAACCTCTTTTGGAACCTTGTAGTTTAGACCAGGAACTAGTGAAAATTGGCTTTGGAAGGTGAAGATGATGAGAAGAACCAAAAGACATTTCAGTAGCATTCTCGGAAACAATCATGTAGAATATGAAGGCAGTGATTTGAGCCATAACTCAGGTTAGCGAGCGGGCGGATGGGTCTCCAGAGGGGTCATGTCTGATAATGATGAGTTTTATGGCCTTTTGATTGAAGGCAAGCTTCTCTTAATAGCATTAATTTTAACACACGCTCATCCTTCCCTATTGTGCTGCTGTTGGACATTGACGAGCATTTATGATTACACCTAATAAAATTACAAATACAAATTAGATTACTGCTTTTTGCAGTCGAACGGCGCGAATAGCCCTCTGTAAAATTTGGAATCATTAACATATCAGTCACTGAATACAATAGCGTGCATCTGCAAAAGAAAATCACTGAAAGCTCAATCAATACTCTCGCCATAATTATAATTTCTTCATTTTGTTGTTTGGAAAAGTCGTTAGACATCAATACACTCTAAATAATGTCAGCAACCCCATTATATGGCAATACATTTTAAATAATGTCAGCAAAGCCATTATGATTCATATCAGTTAATAAATATAAATAATAGTTATTGTTTTTCTAAATAAGATACTTTGTTTACGGTGTGTGTAAAAGTTGTTGGAGTTTCTCTGGTAAAAGGATGAATAAAAAATAAAATAAAATAAAAGAAATGAAAAGAAAAGATATTGTCACAATTATCATTAATTTATATAAAGAGAGAAAATAAAAATATAAATAATATGTATTGATCAAGAAGATGTGTACTCTTTATGTAAATGTTGTTGGATTTTCTCTATTAAAAGAGTAAATAATAAAATAAAATGAATATAAAAATCATTATCAGTTTATATAAGAGAAGAAATAAAAATCTAAATAATATTTGTTACTATTTTTCCAAATAAGACACTTATGTGTATTGTTTATGTAAATGTTGTTAGATTTTCTTTATTAAAACAAAACAAAACTAAATAAAATATACCGTGTCAAAAGCACTATCAATCTATATAAAGCGAAGAAGCATAAATCTAAATAAAATTTTTTGTTTTTCCAAATAAGATACTTATGTGTACTGTTTACGTAAATGTTGTTGGATTTTGTCTGGTAAATAAAATAAAATAAAATAAACATCATCCATCTATAAGTCAATGTCAACATTGTGTTCGCTCATGTTAACTGTAGAGCACAGGCTGAAATGTAGGGGGCAGTATTGAACTGAGAGAGATTTTATTTCCATACTATGGGCTCTGAGCTTTGCTGTGGATTGGTTTCTTCTCTCTGCAGCTACACCAGTGACATAACATGGATTTACAGAGCTCGAACAGTTTGGGCTACAACACAGTGGCAGAAACCACAATTGAGACTATGCTCTGAATCACATACTGAAATATGCCAGACTGTGTTATTTTAAGAGGCTAATAATGACAAGAATTAGTGTTATGAGAAGAAAACCTCTGACTGACATTAAATGCAAAATTAAGCAGAAAAGAGTTTACTTTAGAACATGCGTTGTCAGCTATTATGGTGTTGGTTTATTTCTTCTCATTTGTTAGTCATCTAAACCACCCAGACGTGTTAGTACTTGCGCAGCAGGTCAACACAAACATGGAATTCATTATTGGCAACACTTCACAATTACTAATCGCTCATTTGCATAAACATCATAGAATGAGCTTTGGAGAGGCTGTGTTATATTCGGTGATATTTACAATGGTGAGGCAAACGCACACCTCTGGAGGTGCCAGTTAAGAGAAGAAACTTAGAGAAAAATTATAACTGCACACTCGCTTAAGTGTAGACTTTCTTATTTTTATTTAAGAAAGCCTATACTTAAGCGAGTGTGCAGTTATAATTTTTCTTTAATATTCAGTGATATTACCATCAGATCTGTGTGTGTTTGGGTAGTGCAGTAGTTGGAAACGATCAAAAATTTCTCTCTTGGACAATGACAGAAGGTGATGTAGATGGAGAGACAGCAGGAACAGAAGGTGTTTTCAGCTGCTGATATATGCCACATTAGTCTACAGTATGTGGCAGGTTGTTGATAGTTTGGGACACGTACAGTGCTCCAAGTAACTCAGCTCGACTAGCTCTGACTGGGGAATGTTTTAATCATATCTGGTCCAATTACTGTAAAGTCTGGACTGGGATCTGGGCCTGAACTCCCACAACTTCCACTAACACCATTCAGAGAAGTCTGACCATGTAATTCAATGCAGTATTTTAATAAGAGGAAAACTGTTCAATTAATTTAGCATCGTAAAAGAGTAAGGCAACACTATTTTTGTTGACTTCAAGTTCTCCCTTAATGGTGTCTGGATTTTTAAAGAATATGTTAACTGCAAAAATATTTGATTATGCTGCAAATTATATTGAAAAAGTAACTAAAACACTATTTTAAAGCAATTATTTTGTGCCAATTGTGGACAAGTGTTCTCTTTGTTCCAATAACGTTTTAAACATTTACATTTACATTATTTATTTAGCAGATGCTTTTATCCAAAGTGACTTACAATTACAATTAACTTAGCCAGAAAAATATTTTCGTGTTGTTCTACACACCCACAAACACACACCCACACACACACACACCCACTCACCCACACACACGCACACCCACACACACACACACACACACACACCACCCACACCACACACACAACCACCAACACGTATTTTATTTTTTTAATCTTTTCAGTTATTCTGCTGAGAATAATCTTTAAATATTTGGATTTTTTGATTTCTTACTAATATAAAATGTAATTGGTTTTTTCCAGTCATAATTTTTTTTACCCCTCAATTTTTTATTTACCTCCGCTTATTTTAGGCCTAGGCTTGCTTGATTTATTAAAAGGTATCCTGCCCAATAACTTTAAACAACTTATGTAATCTGTCATTAAATGATTATTAATTTTTCCTGTTAAAATATTTTATCATGCTGAAAATTATTTAAAAATAGACTGGTATAAAAAGCATATAGTAAAAGCATCTCATGCCATTTATTGGACCAAACATGCACTACTCTGGTCGGAACTGGAAGAATAGTCGGCTATTTCACAATATTAATATGTTATTTATTGCTGATTACGTCTGATTATTTTATTTATTTTTTGAATCAAATGACAGAATGTGTTTTTATTTTGTTTTTTAGTTATGTTTGCCCCTGCTGGTGAATTGTTTTATTTTATTTAAGCAAAGACCTTTAATAAACATTCTAAATTTCCAAATTATTTTTATTCAAATTTTTATGTGAATATCCTCAAATGCTACAGTACAACAACGTCATGAGCAAGAATTCCTCCTACATCCACAATATATCCCATATATACCGTAGATAAACAGAAATACTTTATCCCTGAGGGTAAATTCAGGAGCAAAACCCAGCTGCATTATTGTTAAATGCACATGCAAAAAGAATACTACATAACTGTAACAGACAACAAGAATTACACCCCACACAACATACACACACAAATAACACTCACAACCCGTCCCCCCACCCTCCACACACACACACACACACAGACCACACACACTCCATGGGGACTCAGATGCAGGTGGTAGCTGTCTGGTGTCCTTTAGTAAGTGTGGCCCCTCGGCGGAGCCTCGGGCCAGTCTCTTCACCCTGTTTATTGTGCCTCTGCAAGCCAGCAAGATAAATGCCGAGCACAGCACACAGTAACAGCCAGCGCCACTGAAGATGGATGCCCTGATTCAGAGCTCCCCCGCCGTATGAGCCAATTTGTAAAGGACAATAAGTTTAAAAAGAAGTGAGGATCTCAAACACAGCAATCCACACAGACAGCCAGACTTTGAGTTTTCTGAGAAATAGCACTCCGAAACAGTCGTGGCAACATGAAAGTTCAGAAGTGCTTTGTATCAGGACGCTTTCTCTGGTATTAGGGCGATTACGTAGCCACAATCATTATTTAAAAAAAAAAAATGGCCTTATAACAGACAACAAAACAAAAGTGATGGTGTGTTGGAGATGCCGATAAACAAACAAATTCCTCCGGCTCGGAGTCAACACACAAACGCACTAAATCCGTCCATACGCAGTCTCCGCTGAGTTGTGTTTCTGAGGTGATATTTTTGAGATGACTTTTTGTGTGTCTGTAGTAACCATACAGCATATTACGTTTACAATTCTCCCTTGTAAAATACCAGACTGTATAATTCAGACGCAAAAATGAAAAAATGAGCCCACACTGTTTATTCCGAGCATGTTTTAATGATGTGTTAGGCTTCCCACTTTAGAAACCCTGAGCGTGTGTGTGTGAGTGAATGAGTGAGTGCACAATGTCTGCACAATTGGCCCACAGACCGGCCCGGCTGGACAGCCACTAATAGGAAGCAGGTCAGGATTGGTGTGGGAGTCAAGGAAAGGTCAGCCTGGGTTAACTATCAAAGATGAGTGCAAACCTATCCCTGTGGAAAAGACTGTTAGGAAAACATCAGCCTCTGCCATGCCAGCCTCCTAAAAGTGGGAGTATCCCTCTGTTAATTAATTCAAGACTGTGGGACCTGCTTTCTCCGCAGCTTTTCTCTCTCCATCAGCCTCAGAGTTCAAACGCAAGACCAAGTGATTAGACACAGTCAAGTCGAACCTGCAGCCAGGCTCATGACGTTCTCACAGAATTAGCGGAAAGACAAGAAAATGTGAGAATAATTAATGGAAAACAATCAATTCATGAATTTGAATTATTCAGATTTTTATGGATATTGCTCTCATTTCATTCCACTTTTTTTCTATTTAGAAACCTTTATGAGGTATGAATATAATGTTAAAAAAAATTAAATATATTGGAGAATGAACCCATAAAAAATAAGTTATCCAACCTGACCATGCATTTACAGAATATTTCTTTAAAATAAATTAATCAATTGAAAAAATATAAAATAAAAATTATAAAGATAAAACTAAGTCTTAAAAAATAATTACTATAAATATCATAAAATATATATAAAAAAAAAATAATAAATTAATATAAATTTAATTAATTTTTTAAAAAAAATATAATAATCAATAATTTATAGAATATTAAAACTAAATAATTATAAACATATTTAAAAAGAAATTACAATAATTAAATATTATAATTAATTTAAAAATAAAATCAAAAATAATTTTAAAATATAAATTCAAATTTAATTATTTAAAAAAAAAAAGTAAAATAATTGAAAAATGAAATTATAAATTAGATATAATTTAATTAATCAAATAAATAAAAATATTAAATAAATAATTTATATATTATCTATAATTCATAAAAAGTATTAAAAAATTAATAATTGAATAAATAAATTAAAATATAATATTAATATTAATTAAATTATAATTTAAAATAAATATATATATTAAAATTTTAATAAAAAATTAATTATAATTAATATAAAAAAAATATAATAAAATAGTTTATTTATAAAAAAATTAATTTTTTTTTAGACAAAGGAAAAAAATGTAAAGTTCAATAAAAATAAAACTTATAAATAATAATAAAATTACTAAATATCAATAATAATTAATAGTTAAAAGTATTTAATATTAAATTTATTTTATAATTTTAAAATATAATTAAAATAAATTTAAAATAATTAAAAATATAAAATTTGAATATAAAAATTTAAAATAATTAATTAAACTAATAAACTAAAATTTTTACAAATAAAAAAATATAAATTTATATAATTTATTTTTTTATATATTCATTCATACATTATTTTATGATTATTATTAGTATTATTATTATTGTAGTGTGGTTATTTTAATTTATTTTTTAAGAATTCTTTATTGTTTTTTAAGAAGTATTTGTCACTGGGCAGGTAGGATAAACTTGTTTATTTTCTGTATGACGGAAAACTGTACAAATTATGCGGTATTTCTCCAAATTCAGCTAATTCCATAGACAGAAAGAAAAACGCTTAAATAAAATAAAATAAAATAGAATCAGTAATATAATAGAATCAATAAAATTTAATTAATATTAAAAAGAATAAATATACCAAAGTGTGTGCCTAAAGCAACATAAAAACTAAGTAAATCACAAAGAGTGGTTGAACATAGAGAAATGCATTTTTTTAGTCCTGACTTTCATTATATTTGTAACAGGGCTATCACCCTCAAAAAACCCAAATCCTAAAATATTTATAAACTGAAACATTTGTGTCAGAAGGCATAGTCCCAAACTGGTTAAAAGTCCTGATTAGTATTAGTTACTATATTATATAAGTAAGTATTATTATTTTATCTGTTTTATGAATACTTGATCATTTTTACGGTTATTTCTTCAGACACATAGAATACATGAGGTTTTAACAAAGCTTTAATTGCTTATATTTCATGGTTTTCTGCATCGACAGTAGTCTAAGAAATAATACATACCCCCCCACCAACCCCCACCCCATACCTACTGAAACAAGAACATGGAAAATATACATGGTTAGCCATGGGGAAAATATGGTAATAAATTTATTATAGGTCTCTTGTTTGGGGATTTTCAGAAACACCCAGTGAGTTAGAAAAGCCACAGCCTGATAGACAGTGAAAGAGCCATATAAAAATAAAGACAGATGTGGAAGCACAATGTTTCGCTCGACAGAAGCCGTAGCAGTGATGTGGATGTCTAGACATTTGTAATATGAAATACCGGCAGTGTCATTTCACCCTATTAAATTTAAGCCGTGTCTCAAAATATTATCTAGCTCAAAGCACAGTTACGGCAAACCCGGATCCAACTATGATCTCGGCTTTAGCTGTTCAGCTCAATGGGACCAGGATATCCGATTTTTCCAAAACAAAAACTGGTTACCTTAATCATGTGGACTAAGTAGCGCTGAGGTGTATAAATACAATAGAGTACAAAGCCTGACCGCACAGATCCCGCTGGATCACAACATTCCATCATCTAAAACTATTTAAAAATCACAAACAAACAGACTTAAAATATGTCTTTCCTGAAATATCCAACATGAAGTCATTTAAAACACTTCCACCCACCAATGCCTTCACAGACATACACCTGCTAGTCAGCCCTTTGGCCCTGACGGCGGGCCCTTGATCACTGCCACCTCTTCTAGCAGACTGAAAGAGGAGCGTGCAATGCTGTTAACTGAGCCGCTCCTCCCTTTCTCCTCCCAGCTTTTTGTACTAATGATGGAGTGCTTTCTGTCCTCCAGCTGTCACACATCCGCTGTGACACGTGCATATGCATGCTTCAGACAAACACACACATGCATGCATGCATGCACAATTCAATGAAGTGAATGCAACAATTTTGTGAACAATTTACAAGGCAAATTCATTTTGCTTGTGTCTCATGAATGTGTCTCGCCTGCTAAACCATGAAGACGATCTCATCTCTATAGACGCCATGCTGACAACGCAATGTATTTGAACTCCTCATAACCAAAAATTGGCCCTCAATGCTGTACATTTATCAACAAATGAATATTTTGTGCATGCTACAATTGATAATTATAACCGGTGGTCATGGAATGAATGAATTCATGATATACCAGTGGCTGCATGGCCAATGAATACATTGAGTTTGTCATTTGAGAATTTCATGTTGTGTGTCTTCACCGAGTGCTGGTTAGCCACACTCTTAGCATAAATGGTTTGTGGTTTAAAGGCAAAAAAACAAACTAAGAAACAAAGCTGAAGGTAAGCGCCAGGATATACACCATGGGGGAGGAATGCTCTCCTGACATAAATATAGACACGGTTAATACAAATAGAAGGACTGATTTAGCACTATAGAATTTTGACCAAAGCATGCAAGCAATTCAATGATGTAGGCATTTTGAGAGTGAGAAAACCTCTTAACCAAAAAAATCTGATGTTGTTTTAAACCTGTATGACTTTATTTCTTCTATGGAACATAAAAGGTAGAATATCCTGAAGAATATCCTTGACACTATTTTTATTACAATGAATATGAATGGAGACTAGCAGTCAACCCTAAAAGTACACCATAAAAACGTGGCGCATAAGTTTTATATTGTTACTCATTAAAACTTCCATAGCACCCCTTAGCACACTCATTAAAGCAACAATGTCCCATTTCTGAACAAGCTGGTAAATCAGATCTTCACAGTGAATCAGTTGATTCAGTTTACAGAACTGTTTTGAATGATTCATTTATGAATCAGTCTGATCTAGTCCTTAAATTCATCCAGACCGATCCAGTCCTTAATCACACAAAGCTATCATATGGCTTCAGAAGACTTGGAATATAAAGTATAAGTTGCATTTTTTTAAATATCAGAAACAGTAAAAAAAAAAAAAGTTTATGTTATAACTACAGATTATTGGAGTCGGTTTAAAAATACACAATTTAACTTGCTGTTTTTTTTAACTGAAATTTACAAGCAATTGCTGAGTAAAAAATTATTTTAAAATAAATCCTACACAAATCCCACACCAATTTTTAGTGTAGTTTTATGTTGTTATTTATTTATTTATTTATTGTTGATCTAACGTTTCAGTTCTTATCCATTGTAATTGCATAGAGTGACCTTTTCTGTTTCACATCAGAAAACAGGTTGGACAAAAAAATGACAGTGAGTAAATTATGATATTTTGGCCAAATCCCTCTAATTCTGTGTGTTGGGTTCACAATCAAGCACTCTGTATTTTCAGACACTCAGCATAAATGTAATTTGCTTTTAAGACAAACATATTGCTACATGTAGGAAGGGCTTTTTGTGTGTGTGCCCTGTTAACTGTTTCATGTCAACCTATCAGCACACAAAAGCCCAAAACAAGTGTTGCAACCAATCTCTACTGAGGAATCCCTCATCGCATGAAGCCCATTGGGCATCAGCGCTCCGTAGTGTGAGTGGCCAGCGCATTTTCCCGAGTTGATTAGTTTATTGTTTTAGAGTGTGATTCCCTGTTGAGATCATTAACAGCTTGAGACTGATGTAAGCTCCTGCTGAAACACACTTACTCTCTGGGCATCACTCATTAACTCAATTAGGACCATATAACATCATCTGGAGGGGCAAGCTGTGTCATAACCACTAAAGATGGCTGTCACCTGTTTGGAGACATAGAGAAATAGAAAAGCTCTCTGAATCGCTCACTTTATTGCATTAAGTTGAGCAATGATCTATTAATAGAGCTCTGTTCCAATTGCTGTCGCCATGCATTCATGCCATGTTCAGTACCAAGAGTTATTTGGTTATAGTTAGGGTTGCCAAGTCCACAGTTTTCCTGCAGAATTGGGGAAACTTTTAAACTGCTGCCGCAGATTGTTTTTTCCTTGCAGGTTAAATGTTTGACATACTGCATAAATTAAACTGACTGAAATGCTTGTTTTAAAACATTTCACCCATTTTATATTGTACCAATGGTAAAATTTTGCTAGATGATGAGACGGAGTAAGGGCCCGATCAGACAGAACGCGCTTTTCAGGTTTGAAAAAATCACCACAAAGGAAAGGTCCGCCTCTCTATCCATTCGATTGGACAATGGAAAAAAATGCAAATGATGTCGTGTGGCGCTGCATTTTTTTCAACTTCAGATGCTCAGAGTGCTCCTACAAAAACGCAAGGCTAAAACTCGACTAAAGCGCAAGATGCCCGGGATGCATAAACAGTGTGCAAAATGCTCACTACCAATAGAAAACAATTAAAAAAAGGTGCCTCTCACTGCAAAAAACATGTTCTGTCTGATCGAGGCCTAAGTGAGGAAGAAGCACTGGTAGGAATTGTGAGCGCCTTCATGAACAGATAGTTTTACTACTTGTCTATACCATGATTTTCAAGTTAAAATTGTGTGTAATGCATAACAATAACTGTAAAATATCTATTTTAGGTAAGTGAGTGGCATATTTTGATGCTTGGGCTATATTTGTAACTTAAATCTGGCAACCCTGGTCAAATTACATTTCCTGCAAAACATTCGCCATTTTATATATGGTTTTTGTGTTGATTAACTTTGTGAGAAACAAAATATAAATGCCCGCAGGCCAAATATGTTCAACTATGAATTAATATAATAGCATCAAATTTTCTGCCAATTTCATCAAAATGGCAGTTTTTGCAATACTATCACATTAGTGATAGTGATAGTCATTACTATCTGGTTGCCATGCCCAACCAGAAAGACAAGTCCTCCAAATGCTCTAGAAAACTACACGAGAGAGAACTCAGTGTTCCCAGAGGCATCAGAAGACAAGAACCGACCTGCAGTTCCTTTTCAAGCGCCCAGCCACCGGGCAAGCAGTTTGTGGGCAGCTGTCTTTGGCTCCAGGCGAGCGAGCTCTTATTCCAGCATGGTTCACAACTCAACTCTCTGTCAGGGCTTGTCGATTTCACCCGCTTTCCTCAACCTGCTCCTGTAGGCCTTTGTCAAAGTTTTATTTTCTGCTATGTGAAACATATCGGGCCGATCCAGGCATATCAGTTCCGTTCAGGATTGACAGCAGCTGCCAAGTGGATCAGAGTTTGGATTTAGGGCAATAACAATATGTTGTAATGATTTTGAACACACAGCTCTCTTGTGTCGGTTTCGGTTGCCGTTTGTGCTGAAGGTTGGAAGCTGTGGAAAAGCCATTCCGCACATGATTGATTTACAACTTAGATGAGGGCTTATGTTACACTAAATCAAAGTTGAGTGAAAATGAACAGGTCATGACTATAAAGCAGGCTAAGGAAGCGACTGTCGATTTCATTCGGTACTTCTATGAATTTAATATAAGGCGTTTTCTGGCTCCTCTGCTCATTAACAAATCCAAGCATGAAGCTCAGGAAATCCATAAAGAGCCTATACATTTGTAAAATAAAGTTAAGTGAAGTTTGAATCATCAAACTAACATTAACCCAAATGTAAAATACAGGCATCGAGGGGAAATTTAACATAAGTGCCATTCATCTTAATGTATGGCAGCTCTGGGTGGCTGGTGCTCTCAACGTAAGCACGTCAACCCTCCCTTTTCAGCAGAGGAAGTGCACGGTGGCATTCGGGGGGAGGAGGGTACACTGACTTTGATGACAAATGAGGAGAAGGAGGAGGGAAAGGGAAGGCAAATCCACGCACGTCCGTTGTGACCCGGCAACTTCAACGACCCGTGCGCCACATTGAAGCTTTGAAATAAAAAACGTCCGCACACATGCACGTACACAAGTCGGCGCATACACACACACTCGTACATCAACGCAAACATGGGCTGACACGCACTCTTAGCGTCACGGCCGGATGAGGGCTCTGCTTATCGTGTCAACACGTGAGGCAGCTGACTTGCTTACACAAGGCCCGGGGTAGAGGGCAAAGCCTGGCCGTGGGTGATGGCAGCCACGCTCTCCTCAGACGCCACCGTCGAACACTGAGCCTCTGTGTTCGGATCACTCAGGGTGGTTACAGTTTGAATGGGTGGGGTGGGATGTGTGTGTGAATGAATGGAGGAAAGCTGCTGGTGGTCACCATCTCGCTCAACTTTTCTGCTGACTGGGGCACAACATACCACAGTCAAATCATAGGTTTCGAAAGATTATCCAATTGCGAATATTTTATTTTTTTAGAAAATCATACGTGCATCTATCGCTTTGCTTTTCACATTCTGAAACAAACAGCAATCCTGCAACATGACCACTACCTGACAAAAAAATTTTTATTCAGCAAGAATGCTTTAATCAAAATTGACAGTAAATTCTTCTACTGTACACGGTTACAAAATAATTATATTTCAAATAAATGCTGCTCTTTTGAACTTTCTAAATTATAAATCTTGAAACAAAATGTATCATGTCTGGACAAAAATATTAAGCAACACAATTTTCAATATTGATAATAAGAAGAAATGTTTCTTGGGCAACAAATCAGTATGTTAGAATGATTCCTCACCAAAATCAGATGAATTTTGTTCCAATTAAAACAAAAAAAAACAATAGGCGGGTATTACTGGATTCATCCACAAAATAATGACTAGAAACATGTTTCTATTGACTTGTCACTGCATGCAAACAAACGCAACCATAATAGTCTGATTCACAAACCAGCCGGTTCTTTTTAGTGAATCAAAAACAGCACAATCTGTGAAGTCTGATTCAGGAACAAATGACTCTTAGAATGATTAGTTAAAAAATATTAATTATCTGTTTGAATCAGTCTGAGACACTGCACTGTATAATTTACATTAGTAGAGCGAAAAAAAATTTCATATGCAAAAAAATGTATTAATATAGTTATAGACTGAGTTCAATGGCACATTTTCATATATATATGTATATATATATATACTGTATATCGTTGAATACGTTGAAATGTGTAAATTTGCTTAAATCCATAATTGAAAGCATTATGTTTAATGTTCCACTCAGTTTTAAAAATAATTGTTTGATCAAACAATATGCCAGAAAGTGGATGAGCTTTTATTAGCTCAGAGCAGTTCATTTTAAAATCCATCTTTATTACTGCAGACGAAAGGACAATCAGCTGTTGGCAAATCCAACAATTAACCTTACCAGTCTGCATTTACAAATGTCCTCATGCTTAATTATTAACTGTGGTATTTTAAAGTCCAGACTGGAAATCTATATTCACAAAGCTTTGGAGAAGGAGTGGAAACGGTGCCTGTTAGTTTTTGGTTTATACGAGTAATTTAGAAAATGTATAGTATATCTGCCAATACAAAATTAGAGATCATGGAGGTGGATATGTTTTTCCATTCATCATAAAATGTAAGTGTCAGAAAGGGTCAGGAATCTCTAATTCAGGTAATAATTCTGATATCAGTGTGACAACAGATCTATCTGTTCTATCTATCAATCTATAGACTAAGGCTCAGCATTATTGCAGTTTAAGGAACCATCTGGTGATGCAACTCTCTTAAAAAAGGATATATACTGTGTATATACAGTGGGGCAAAAAAGTATTTAGTCAGCCACCAATTGTGCAAGTTCTCCCACTTAAAAAGATGAGAGAGAGGCCTGTAATTTTCATCATAGGTATACCTCAACTATGAGAGACAAAATGAGGAAAAAAAATCCAGAAAATCACATTGTAGGATTTTTAAAGATTTTATTTGCAAATTATGGTGGAAAATAAGTATTTTTCATCTCAATACTTTGTTATATACTTTTTGTTGGCAATGACAGAGGTCAAACTTTTCTGTAAGTCTTCACAAGGTTTTCACACACTGTTGCTGGTATTTTGGCCCATTCCTCCATGCAGATCTCCTCTAGAGCAGTAATGTTTTGGGGCTGTCGCTGGGCAACACAGATTTTCCCTCCAAAGATTTTCTATGGGGTTTAGATCTGGAGACTGGCTAGGCCACTCCAGTACCTTGAAATGCTTCTTACGAAGCCATTCCTTCTTTGCCCGGGTGGTGTGTTTGGGATCATTTTCATGCTGAAAGACCCAGCCACATTTTCATCTTCAATGCCCTTGCTGATGGAATGAGGTTTTCACTCAAAATCTCACGATACATGGACCCATTCATTCTTTCGTTTACACGGATTAGTCGTTCTGGTCCCTTTGCAGAAAAACAGTCCCAATGCATGATGTTTCCACCCCCATTCTTCACAGTAGGTATGGTGTTCTTTGGATGCCACTCAGCATTCTTTCTCCTCAAGTTGATTTTTTACCAAAAAGTTCTATTTTGGTTTCATCTGACATATGACATTCTCCCAATCCTCTTCTGGATCATCCAAATGCTCTCTAGCAAATTTCAGACGGGTCTGGACATGTTCTGGCTTAAGCAGGGGGACACGTCTGCACTGCAGGATTTGAGTCCCTGGCGGGGCAGTGTGTTACTGATGGTAGCCTTTTTTACTTTGGTCCCAGCTCTCTGCAGGTCATTCACTAGGTCCCTCCGTGTGGTTCTGGGATTTTTGCTCATAGTTCTTGTGATAATTTTGACCCCACGGGTGAGATCTTGCGTGGAGCCCCAGATCGAGGGAGATTATCCGTGGTCTTGTATGTCTTCCATTTTCTAATAATTGCTCCCACTGTTGATTTCTTCACACCAAGATGCTTACCTATGGCAGATTCAGTCTTCCCAGCCTGGTGCAGGTCTACAATTTTGTTTCTGGTGTCCTTGACAGCTCTTTGGTCTTGGCCATGGTGGAGTTTGGAGTGTGACTTTTTGAGGTTGTGGACAGGTGTCTTTTCTACTGATAACGAGTTCAAACAGATGCCATGAATACAGGTAATGAGTGGAGGACAGAGGAGCCTCTTAGAGAAGTTGTTACAGGTCTGTGAGAGCCAGAAATCTTGCTTGTTTTAGGTGACCAAATACTTATTTTACCGAGGAATTTACCAATTAATTCTTTAAAAAAACTACAATGTGATTTTCTGGATTTTTTTCTCATTTTGTCTCTCATAGTTGAGGTATACCTATGTTTAAAATTACAGGCCTCTCTCATCTTTTAAGTGGGAGAACTTGCACAATTGGTGCCTGACTAAATAATTTTTTGCCCCACTGTAATATATATTATCATATATCTATATATATATATATATATAATATATATTATATATATATAATATATAAATCTGCAAAGACATTAAATTGATCAAGCGTGACAGTATATTTACTATATATACAGTATATAGATTTACTGTATACTGCACAAAAGTGTATCACAGTTTCCACAAAGAAAATAATGCAGCACAACTGTTTTCAACCTTGATAAGAATCAAACACTCTTAAAGCAGCAGATCAGCATATTAGAATAATTTACGATGAATCATGTGACACTGAAGACTGTAATGATGCTGAAAATTCAGCTTTGCCATCACAGGAATAAATCACAGAAAACAAATATAACTGGTAAGGTGAAAATATATTAATAATTCCCAATGATACTGTTTTTACTGTAAATCTTTTACTGCAAAAAAAATGAAAAAATCTTTCCGACCCCAAGCTTTTGAACAGAAGCATAAATTTCCATATGACAAAATACTTCACGTAAAATTAAATAGTCCTTTTACTTAGCACATTCACTCCCTTGTATCGCAGTCACACCAACATCAAAGCAACATAATTGCACTGATGACCTGACACAGACGCTGACCCTATAATATCTCACCGGAGGTCAGCCCAGGTCAAGCAGTGACATGTTTGGGCCCTCTGTTTTTCACCCTGTGAAAACAAGTTATTATCAGGTCAATCACCCTTGGTCAGCCTGCCACACTAGTCCCCAAGCCAGCCCGGTTGTCATTTAGTTAGCTCAGTTAAAGAAGCATTTAATAGCCTGACCGAGGAGGTGCAGGCTAAACATAGCTCCATAGGGAAGGCAGGGTTGTTTAAATAATTGAAAAGTCAGCAGATTGGATTTTGGCAGATTCATCGTTTTGCATTGATTGTGTGGAGTTAATCCTGTTCACTGTCTGGTCTGAACATTACCCAGAGGTCCTCTCGCTGGGAATACCGCTCCCAGCGCTTGATCACGTGACTATTGATGCGGTGAAAGTGGAAGACTCAATCCAACCTTCAAAAAAAGGGGCTGTATTCACTCCAGGTGTGCCGTCCACATCCTCGCAATCTGTTTTGGCAGAAAAATCCATTAGGAGCATTTGGGATGTTTATATTTAAAAGTGATACAATAAAAGCTGTAATCCAATAGTTATTCAGTATTCTTTAACTATGCAATTCCTCACTTTCGCACATAAATTCCTAACAAGAAAAACAGCACTCTAAAACTAGTACTGTATTGATATACAACAAAAAAGCAAATAAGAGAGAGTCTCTCAATTATTACAACAAGACTAAATACTAAGAGCATGTTTTTCACCTTGACTGGGTTGAATCATCAATAAAAGCTCCGACCAGGACAACATTTAACATTTGGAGAGCCTACTTAAGCCTTACAAGACAGCGATGGCTTTCTGTATAAATGGCTTTTCTGTATTCCATAATAAATAGAGGCAACATGACAGAGTTTATGCCAAGGGCAGAAATCTTACCAGCTCTCCAGCTCATTCATTGGCTGTTGACATGAATATTTACTGTGGATTGTACGGTGGTCGAGAAGTGCTAAACAAATCACAATTCTGAAAACAAAAAAAAAAATTACAAATGCAAATGCAAGTCTAAAAAACAAAATAACAATTCAAAAAACATTATAACAAGTCAGAAAACACAATGACAAATTCAAAAACAAATTAACAAGTCAGAAAACACAACGACTAATCAGACAAACCGGAAGAGGTAGGTATAGTTTGAGACAGCGCCATTGGTTTTGGATTACTCACCGCTGACTGTACGAGACATCTGTCAATCAACGTATAGGAAGAACCCGAGTCATTGTAGAAAGTTCGGAGATGGTATTAAAGTAGCTCAGTTTAAATGTATTTTATGAATTGCCCTTACTATGGAATAAAAAATACGGAGTTTACATTTACATTTAGTTAAAAGTGACTGAAAAACATCAGGTCCAGTGGCGCAGAAAATGCGCATGTCGTTGACTGTTTGACGCGATCGACCCGGGTTCGATCCCGCCTTTTGCCAAACTTTTTTTTTTTTTCTCCCTTTTCAAATCTCGTATCACATCAGAATGGCATTTATTTTCAATAACAATTATGGAAATAATCAAAAAGTTGAAAAAGTATCGGGTAGAGTTAGGGGGAGGTGTAAGGAGGGCTTTTGTCCGAATAATGTGGCATCCATTTAATAATTAAAATTGTAATTTACACTCAATACGTTATTATTGCATACTGTTTTATAATGTACTACAATACTGAAGTGCAGATAATTGCCACTATTTGCAACAAGTAGTATACTTGATAGTAGAAATCCTGCTATTTTAAATTATTCCTGCAAATAGGTATTTTCACTTAGTGTAAATAGCCTATATATCTAAAAATACTGCATTTTCACTTATTTAAATAGAATCCATTGCTATCCGAGATTGAAAAGGGATTGGAAAAAAAGTTCTGCAAAAGACAATGTAAACCCGGGTCGACTCGGCGTCAAACGCCAATGACATGCACTTATCTCGTGGCACTGGAGCTGATGATTTTAAGCCACTTTAACTGAAAGGAAATAGAAACCCCGTAGTTTTTTTATTCCATATTACGGGGAATTCATACAATACCTGTCAACAGGGCGACTTTAAATATCATCCTCCGGGAACTTTCAACCACGTCTATTCTGTTCTTCCCTGTATACGTTGATTGCCAGATGTCTCGTCCAGTCAGCGGTGAGTAAGTTAATCCCAAACCAATGGCGCTGTCTCCAACTTTACCTACCTCTTCCGGTTTGTCTGATTTGTCGTTGACTTGTTAATTTGTTTTCGGATTTGTGTTTTCTGACTTCTTATTTTGTTTGTCTGATTTGTCGTTGTGTTTTTTGATTTGTTATTTTGTTTTCGGATTTGTCTTTGTGTTTTCTGTCTTGTTATAATGTTTTCTGTATTGTTGTTGTGCTTTCTGAATTGTTTTTTTTTTTAGACTTGCATTTGCGTTTGTAATTTTTTATTTTGTTTTCAGAATTGTGATTTTTTTTTGCACTTCTCGGCCACCGTAGGATTGACTGTTTTTTAACTTGTCTGCTTGGGTTTACAGGCCATCGGTGGTTTACTGTGTAGAGTATCTGCGGTAAAATACTATAGTGCTGATTGTCTCTCCTCTGCAGTGTTTTGGCTTAATGCAGTGGTTCAGGTATTGCACCCTCAAGAGTAAATATCTCTCTTCTTCACCTTAAGCTGTAAAAGAGACCTGAACAAGCACTTTGCTATTGAATTTCACGTAAATTTGATTGTACAAGAGCACCATGAATGCAGGCTGCCTATCCATCAGGGGAAAAAGCACAGTATCTCAGTGGTTCTCAAACTTTCACTTCAAGAGTAAAACTACATTTGTGGACCACCTAAAATTAAAAATCCCATTGAGCAGTCTTATTTGATGCTCTTTTCACCAATTCTCTCTTAAGCGGTTTATCAATAATTTGCAATAGGTTTCAGTTTTGTTTTTATTTCACTGACACTTAATATTTCATAATATTTCATAATATTAAAATAAAAAACAATATTAATAGTAGTAATAATTCACACACGTATCATGGAACTAAAATAATATAATCGATAATGTATTATAGTATTAATTATTTAGCAGTTTTAAACAATTTAATTAATAATATAATATATTCAGTACTAGTAAATATATTAAGGTACACACGTCATACTTTTCAGTATATACACTTTTGTTTAAATTTGGGGGCGTGAGTTTTTTTAAATATATCTTAAATTGTATCCTTGGTGTTTCACCAGATTATTATTGAAGTTATTCAAACTTAAAGGGTTAGTTCACACAAAAATGAAATTAGCCCATAAATTACTCACCGTCAATTCATCCTAGGTGTATGACTTTCTTCTTTCAAACGAATACAGTCGGAGTTATATTAAAAAATGTCCTGACTCTTCCAAGCTTTATGATGGCAGTCAGCGGTGTTGCACTGCTTCAGTCCAAAATACCTTAATAAAGCTCATCCATCCATAATAAAAAGTGTCTCACACGCTCCGGGGGGTGAACAAAGGCCTCCAAATCGACGCGTTTTTGTAAGAAAAATATCCATAATCAAAAAGTAATAATCACTTTAATGTAGCTTGCACCAACAGTTGTACATGGAAGCAGTTCCGGGAGGATGATGTAAGATGTCGGCGTTGTGCATGCGCCTGTGAGTCTCGTGAAAACCAACATTTGCTAACAGCAGCCAAGTAAGCAAAGTTTCCTTACTTTAACAAAGGAAAACCAGTCTCCTCTTGGCTTATATCGAAATCCTCTGACATTCTTCTTTACAAATCCTTGTTTTGTATTTTTAATTCGTGACCGTTGTTCTGTTTTGATCTCTCCCCTGCGCTTCCCGGTTTGTCACTTCTGAGTGGAGCATGCGCAAAGCTGACCTCATACATCATCAGCCCGGAACTGCTTCCGTGTACAACAGTTGGCGCAAGCTACATTAAAGTGATTATTGTGTTTTGAATATTGATATTTTTCTTACAAAAACGCATCGCTTCGCTACAGGAGGACTTTGTTCACCCCCGGAGCTGTGTGAGACACTTTTTTTTATTTTTATGAATGGGCGCTTTTTTATTTCACTTCTTTTGGACTGATGCACTGCAACACCCATTGACTGCTATTAAACAGCTTGAAAGATCAAAGACATTTTTAATATAACTCCGACTGGATCGTTCTGCAAGAAGAAAGTCATATACACCTCGGATGCCTTGAGGGCGAGTATTTATGCCAATTTTCATTTTTGGTTGAACTAACCCTTTAATATGCTTCATTTGATTTGAAAACAGAGTAAAATGGTATTATTGTGATTAGTATTATTCAGTATTGACAGAATTTTAAATAACTGTTTTCTATTTTAATATATTTTAGATGGCAAATTTTAAACCCTCTGGTCTGAGGTGGTTAAAACTGGGCTACAATAAATGATTGTACATGTTTGTGTTTTGAGAAACAAGTTATGTGTTGTAGTGAAAAACTAAAATTTTAAAGACACTTTTATGGTTTTTTTATGTTTATATTAGAAAATTAGATTTCCTGTGATGCGAAAGCTGAATTTTCAGCAGCCATTACTCCAGTCTGCCATGTGATTTTTCAGAAATCATTCTAATATTCTGATTAGCTGCTCAAGAAATATTTATTTATAATACTCAGAAATATTTATAAAACTTATCATCATAAATGCCTGAAACAGTTGTGCAGCTCAATGTATATTTTTGTGGAAACCATGATATTTTTTTCAGGATTATTGGATGAATAGAAAGTTCAAAAGATCAGCATTTAGAAACTTTTTGTAACATAAGCATTTTTGTAACATTTTGTAACCATTTTCATACATTGTATAAATGTCTTTACTGTCGCTTTTATTCAATTTAATGCATCCTTGCTGAAAAAAATTTGTTTATTTCTTAAAAAAAAAAAACACTGTCCAAAACTTTTGAATGGTAGTGTTTATAGGGAGAAAAAAAAACTAGATTGGAAGCGCTTTTTAATTTATTTGTGATCCTCTCGTGTAAACTGATACTCTACACACACTTTCCACAGAGCGCTGTCATTGTCATACACTTTATATGTGAGAGTGACTCATTGACAAATTTACTTACTGTACAATTCATGTCATGCAGGTTGTGCTGCAGAAATGGACAGGCAGCTATCAGATTACACTGTATTTCTACAGTTCACTGACATTAATTATCTTTCACTTCACTAAAGTGACATGTAAATAATGACTTTTATGTTGTTCCTAGAACACATAATTAAACTTGTACGTGACCAGCTGAAGTTTCTCTATTGGAGTGTTTGTCCAGGTGGGATAGATGTATTCTTCAGTTTCATAATAAGACTGTCCATGACTAGTTTAATTACAACTCATACTATGTTAAATAATCCAAACCAAAGGGGAACAATAGTGATGGTTTTCAATGAATACAGTGCAATTGTCAAGGGTCTGAGGTTTGATGATAGTATGCTTTAATGACAGGTCTGAGTTAGATTAAATGAGATAAATGTCTCTTGATTTTAAAATGATTTATAATAGTGTTTAATTTTGTACACTTGTTTTGCATGCATAAAATTGAGTCATCAAAAAAGGAAAATTATGATGCAAGCTGACAAAGTGGATAAAGGTTTATTACATCAGATTCATATGCAATAATCATCTAGATAATTTTAGGTAACGATGTGGTATCATATCAAATTATTTTTACAATCTAGCTGTAAAAAAAAGATTATTGATATATGTTTACAAGACAATACTATTAAAGTTTTTCTCCTTAAAAAATGTAATTTTTAATTCAATAAGAACATACACAAATCTGTATTGCAGGTAGTGACACAACTCTGGAAATGAAACCTTTGCAAAACAGATTTATCACAGACATCTAAACTAACACTTAAATTCTGTGGGAAACATTGATTGGATCAAAACAGGGCTCTTGAATTAGTGATGGTATCTCAGGTTAGGCTAAGGGTGTTAGCGAGTGTTAACCACTGAGGTCATGGCCACTTCTCTCAATGCCCTCTGGCCCTAGAGAGTCCTTTTCCCACATCAAAACCAGCCGCCTGAATTCCTCCATGTACCAAAAAGAGCTAATAATGTCCAAATAAATAAATGTGTACACAACAGTTTTTTTTAGCAAAGTTTTGATTATTATGATAATTTAGAGGCCTTAGAAATTCTTGCATTAATTACAATACAGCAGGCTTTATAGGGTTAAACAGATACAGAAAGAAACCAGAATAATCAGCTAAAATCAAACTCAAAACTGTTTTTGATTTAAAAAAAAAAACATAAGAACAAGCCCTAAAGCTATTATGCGTAGTGGTGTTTAGATGGCTTTGCATGACCTCTTTACCTTTCACTGGTCACAACCTCCAATATGTATAATGACGGTTAACACCTCACACCACAAGACAGAAATGCCTCTCTCAAAGAGGTGTTAGATGTTAGATGATCTTACAAACTATGAATTATAGACAACAGAACACGCCTATCAAAAAACAAACAAAAAATAAACACTCGCTTTTGGTTTGGACTGGACTGGCTCTTACTCTGGAATTAACTGGCCTAGAGAATATGTGTTTTAAGAATTGACCGACAATGCTGAAATGATGAGCTGACAGAGTGTAGCCTAATTAAAGGATGCATCACAGTAGATTTAAAAACGAAACGTTTACATGACAAAAGAAGGTGGATGCAAACAAACTGTTGTGTTGAGGGATTTTTAGTTTACCTCATAAATCGTGTGCTATCCGTGTTGGTATGAACAAAGCTGTAAGCTCGTCACAGCTTTTAATCCAAAATAGTTACGTGACTGTCACGTCGATTTCTTTCTGGAAGGGGCGGGTGCTCCAAACTTTGACAAAAAATTGTCAACATCAGATCGCCAAGTGTTTTTTTATTTCTTGCTAGAAAATCACGTGTGCGTAGCGCGAGCTCAGAAAATCTTTTCTGCATGTTTTAGTTTCTGATTCACAAAACGGGCTTCCAAACAAAGAAATTGATGGTATAGCTACAGTAGGCGTTCATGCTGCATGATCATCCTTCTGTTCATAGTTCAGAAGTACATATAGATGTGTAAGATTTTCCGTTTGTAATATTTACAACAGAATCTTCCAATCTTTTCTTCAGATCCGAAATGTCAGGCGAGGCAGTGGTGGTCATAGGTGGTCTAAAGTTGTGCCGTTTGTGCGTTCAGAAATGTGTTGCAGTATTCAGCAGTTTTGATAGTTTCTATTTATTTTATTTTTACTGGAATGTAATGTCTTTAAAATAATAATTGTTAATAGTTCAAATGTGTTGCAATAAACAGTTATTTTACTATATTTCTTTATTTCTGTAACAGCTTTTTAAATCCTGGGTCTTGGTCAGTTCTTTTCATCAGATTCCTTCGTCAAATTTCGTGATGCCCGCTTTACACACTTCGCACATCTCTTGTGATGGCTCTGTGTAGGACAAAGACTTACATATACTGTAAAAATGAAAATGTGCAGTGCAGTCTTAACTCAATCTTCTATATAATCTGAGCTGTAACCTGTACCTGTCTATAACATATTGTATCAAGGTGCATTCAGTTATATCAAATCATATAGGCCTAATGATTTAAATAAAAACAATTAATTTCTGTTCCCACATGAAGCACATTTTATACCTGTCAAAACATATTTTACAGTGTGTTTACCTCTCGGTATATACACTCAAATCACTAGTGAACTGATTCATAGATGTCACCTATCCAGCTGTGCACCTGAGAGGCTACTGCAGAGAGTTTATTCACTCGTTCATTTAATAAACTGAATAAACAAACTGAGGGACAGCTTTCTCATGGTCAGTATTTTGAGGAGAACAGCACCAATATGGGAATGGGAGTTGATATAGAGGTGATACAGGCACATGGCTGTTTCACACGTCGAAAATGAGTCAATGAGTTAATCTAACAAAAATATTGTTGCAGGGCTAATTTCCTACGTGGAGCCAGTGCAGTTGAAGAGAGAATGTGTGAAAAGTTGACTGGTTAAACTACTGCTGTCTGTGTCAGTGTGTGTGTCTTTGCTCATGTTACAGGGGAGATGTTTGTCTACTTGGGCCACCCCATTCGTCCTATCTGAAGTTTTCTGAGGAGGGGTATGGATCATTCTCTGGTCAGTCAGCGAGACTCTGTTGGACACAATTAGCTACACTCTAATTTCTGAGATATGAGCTGAGTGGTACAGAGGTTTTGTGTTTCTAATTAAAAGGTGGCCCATGCTCCCCAGCGTTACCTGTGACAATGTAGGTTTTTGTGTGGAAATGTTAGATTCAAACAACATTATGTGATATGCAAAGATATATAAATATGAGATCAGTTAAATCTGTCACACTTTGCATTCTAGCATCATGTTAAAGATGTTTAATAATATAAATATAATATAATATATAATATATATACTATATATAATATAATCCAATATATATTATAATATAATAGATTAATATAATTAACTATCATAATATAATAGGTCAGGTTAAACTTGTTTCCCAGGTTTTTTAGCAGCTAATCTAACAACTTAATAAGAATTACAGTAATTATTATGTGCTGGAAGGTGTCTCAATAATCAGGGCATGATATGGCACAATATATACATATACATTTACATTTACATTTAGCATTTAGCAGACGCTTTTATTCCAGCGCTTACAATTGGGGGGATACATAAGCGATTCTTCTTTTAAGAGGCAAACAGACACAAGAGGGTTGTAATCCCATTCTGGAGACTTGTCAAATCAGTACAAGCTAGAAATAGAAGGATCAATAAAGAGAGGAATTTTTTTTTTTTTTTATGCTGAAGTCAGTACTTCGAAAGAGATGAGTTTTTCAGCTGTCGCTTGAAATTGTCAGGGATTCAGCATTCCGGATAGGGGTGGGAAGATCGTTCCACCAGCCAGGAGTGGTGAACGAGAATGTTCTGGGAAGTGATTTTGAGCCTCTCTGTGATGGTACCACGAGGCGCGCTCACTAGCGGATCTCAGACTTCTGGATGGGATGTAGATTCATAGTAGTGAGTGAAACTAGGCGGGTGCTGAGCCTGTGGGTTTTCTATATGCAAGCATCAATGTCTTGGACTTGATTCGGGCCGCAACCGGTAGCTAGTGCAAGGAGATGAAGAGAGGTGTAACATTGGCTCTTTTGGGCTCATTGAAGACCAGTCGTGGCGCTGCATTCTGAATCATTTGTAGAGATTAGATCGTGTCCAGCCAGACGAGCATTGCAGTAGTCCAGCCTAGAAACGACAAGGGCCTGGACAAGAAGTTGTGCAACATGCTCCGTTAGAAAGGGCCTGATCTTTCTGATTTTGTGCAATGCAAACCTGCAAGATCGATCGGTCTTTGCAATGTGGTCTTTGAAGTTCAGCTGGTCATCAAAGGTTACATCAAGATTTCTGACCGAAGTTGATGGTTTAATTTTAGAAGAACCTAGCTGGATGGAAAAATCATACTGTAGAGTTGGAGTGGCAGGGAAGACAAGGAGCTCAGTCTTTGCCAGGTTGAGTTGTAAGTGATATTCTTTCATCCATGCCGAGATGTCTGCCAGGCAGCCTGAGATCCGTGCAGCTACCGTTGGATCATCTGGTTGAAATGAAAGATAGAACTATGTGTCATCAGCATAGCAATGGTAGGCGAAGCCATGTGCCTGTATGATGGGATCCAGTGATGTTGTGTATATGGAGAAGAGGAGGGGTCCAAGAACTAATCCCTGAGGAACCCCAGTGACAAGTTGATGTGCTTTGGGATCCTCCCCTCCCCAAGACACCCCCCCTGGGGGGGAGAAAAAAAAAAAAAAAAAAAAAAGACCTACCATTGGATATGATTCACACCAGCGAAGTGGAATCCCCTGTATGCCCATTGAAGAGAGGCCTACAGGCGGATCTGATGATTGACAGTGTCAAAAGCGGCAGATAGATCCAGCAGCATGAGAACTGATGACTTGGAATCAGCTTTTGCAATCCGCAAGGCTTCTGTGACTGACTGTAGCGCAGTCTCAGTTGAATGGCCACTCCTGAAACCTGACTGGTTAGGATCCAGTTTGTTGTTCTGTGAAAGAAACAATGATATCTGGTTGAAAACAACTCTTTCGAGGTTTTTCGCTATGAATGGAAGGAGAGAGACGGGTCTGTATCTGTAAGTGAAGTGTTTAATGTAGGTTTTTTGAGCAGTGGGCTTATCCGAGCCTGCTTGAATGCAGTGGGGACATATACATATACAGGCAATGTGAAAGTACCCTGAATGTGTGTATAATTTGTTTTTGGTTATCATGCTAGCGGGCATCCTTCATGCAGTTTCAAACCCATTAAAATTTATTCTTGTAATGAAACTACTACTGTGATGAAACAATTAACCTTAAACCACATCATAATTACCAGATAGAGAACATAAACAGTGAGTATAAACAATGGCTTCAACCTTTTAGTCTACACATCTTTAAACTAAAACATGCATGCAAAAAGTGAAAGAGAAAGTGGAACATTGCTTTGAAAGCATGACTTCCGCATTTACTGAAGAGTTCTATTCTAGTAATGCAGTTCAGCCCTTTTTTGATAAATTACTAATAAATGACCCCTCTAGGTTTAGTGGAAACACACACACTCCCACCTGAAGTGTGTCACTCGCTCAGAACTCTCACACGTGATGCACACCTTCACTCAAATGCTTGAGGGGACGTTATCTTTGTTTTTAACCACTTAATTATTGGTAGATGAGGAATGAACCACAAATGAATCATTAATCTAAACTAGCTTTGAATGCTCTGTTGAACTAATGTACCAAAAACATTATATAGAGGGAGATGAATCACTCTTGTAAAATGAATGGGAGAAACCATGGAAATATAGGAGGAATGACCCTAGCGGAAAATAAATATATGAAATGTTTTATTTCATGTTAAGTATACTAAAAATACATTTACATATTTATGTACTTAATAAAAATACCCTGAAATTGTACTCTTAGTATACTAAACTGGTATACGTTTAGTCTTTAGGAAATTATGTTTAAACTTATTTGGCTTGCTGTCCACTGATGAGGAGCTCGATGAAGAGACTTCAACTCAAGCTCTGATATACCCCCACAGAGACTTAATATAGGATGATTACAAAGGGCAAGGTACCTAAGATGAATGTGGAGATTGGGGAGGTGGAGGGAAGCTGGAACAGCTGAGACTGGAAAGAAGTAAGCAGCTGCTTATACACTCTGGCTGTTGACTGAAAGATAAAATGGGCTCGCTCCTCCCTAACTTACATTATAGGAACTTCATTTAAAGACCGATATTATTCAAAGATCATACAATTCTCATCAATAGTGACATTAAAACACATTTTAGGTTTAATATTAAGACATGTGCATTGTGTAGTACAAGTACTCCAAATGAAGTTTAATTATAATTTTCATATCAGTAAGTCTTGAGTTATATGCCAGTAAATATGTTCATAGATTTGAACTATACTTAGTATGAAATAAATCTATTTTAAATATATATTCCTTTTTTACTAGGGGAATGTCCCACATTTTACTTAAAGTCACATTGAAATGGAAATGTAGTTTTCTAAATGCATGTTGTTGGTCCTATTATAATGATTCGTACATGGATTTCATTCATGCAATTCTATAATAATTTCTTTTTAAATTCAACTCGATCTTCTGGTGAAATGACAGACTTCTCTCTGTGTACTGTATGCAAGATTTCTCCAATCATTTAGTCTGATTAAACTACAGCCCTCCATAACTGATCACAAGTTTGCATTCACATCTGCCTCTATCCAATCAACAACTGATAGACTGATCCATTTCACACAGAAGAAAAGATCTGTCACTTCCATTATATTGTGACGTTAAAAAAGCCAGTTGTCTTTCTGATAGTGTTTGTTTTCTACGGTGGCCGAGAGAGCTCAACGCGCTGCAACTTAAGAAAACATATGCAAATTGAAAAAACACCAGCAAATTAAGAAAACATCTTCATTAGTTTGACAACACAGGCGCTGCAAATCCTCACAACACATGCAAATGAAGAAACGCGCTGCAAATAGCACGGACCACAACGGAAATGTTTCAAGGGGACCCAAACAAGTGAAGGACCCGGCTGGGATTTGGTTTGTGCAGTGGCTTTTTTAAAAATTTGTTTGCGTTTCTGCTAGTGATTCCTTATTTTTTATTTTATTTTATTTTATTGAAGATATAACATTCACAGGGGATACAGTCATGATGTAACCCTTACATCAAAGTCAATATTTAAGTGATGAGCAGAGAGATTCATAAAATAATTTCAAATCAATACAAAAAATCTTAAAATTGGGCATACAATTTGTGCAGTGGCTATTGGTCAGTGGAGTTGTCGGTGAACTGAAAGGTGAGTTTTTTTTGTTTATTTTAACACCCTGATTGCATGATTCCTTTGTCTTTCAGATATTATTAGATATATTCTCTATAGCAGGGATCCTCAAATCTGGCCCACGAGATCCACTTTCCTGCAGAGTTTAGCTCTAACCCTAATCAAACACACCTGAGCATGCTAATCATTGTCTTCAGGATCATTAGAAAATCACAGGTATAGTGAGTTTGATCAGGGTTGGAGCTAAACTCTGCAGCGCATTGGACCTCCAGGGCAAGATTTGAGGAACCCTGCTCTATAGAATACACATGTGAAATAAACCAGACCAGCCTGAATATTAGTTTATTAAAAAAATAGTAAATATGATGCTATTGCTGTAAGATTTTATTCATTTGAAATGGTACTAAAACGCAATATTGAAAAACATTTTCATCATCATCTTTTGCTGCAGGACAGCTATTGCGACATCTTTCGTGGGAATCTTTCAGCTATTGCGACATCTTTTTTATTTCGAGGATCTGGCCTAATGGTTAGAGAGTCGGACTCATAACCCAAGGTTGTGGGTTCGAGTCTTGTACCGGCAGGAATTGTAGGGGGGGAGTGAATGTACAGCGCTCTCGCCCACCTTCAATACCACGACCGAACCCCCAACTGCTCCCCAGGTGCCGCAGCACATGGTTGCCCCACTGCTCCGGGTGTGTGTTCATGGTTTGTGTGTGTTCACTGCTGTGTGTGTGCACTTTGGATGGGTAAATGCAGAGTTATAATTCCGAGTATGGGTCACCATACTTGGCCACATGTCACGTCACTTTCCATAGATGAGGTGACAGTTCGTACAAAGTATACACGCTGGTACAACCATATAGTTGTACAATAGCTTCACATACCTAAACTTCGTCACCGTTTTGAATAGCGGTTTTTGCAGTAAATACTACAACGACTCCAGTTAGAGCATCTTCAGAAAGCTGGTGACCAAAATGCTGTCTCAGTGTGGACAAAAGACCAAAACATAGAGAAAATTGTTTTCAAAATGTATCCAGATGTAACCTGAGATACAATTTGTGACCCTGGACCACCAAAGCCCACCCCCCCCGTCCCGAAGCCATTTTTTGAAATTGAGATTTATACATCATCTGAAAGCTAAATAAATAAGCTTTCTATTGATGTATGGTTTAGTAATAGGACAATATTTGACCGAGATCCAACTATTTGAAAATCAAATCTGCAATCTGAGGGTGCAAAAAATCTAAATACTGAGAAAATTGCCTTTAAAGTTGTCAAAATGAAGTTTTTAGCAATGCATATTGCTAATAAAAAAGTTAGTTTTGATATATTTACAGTATAGGAAATTTACAAAATATCTTCATGGAACATGAACTTTATTTAATATCCTGATTTTTGGCATAAAATAAAAATGGATAATTTTGACCCATACAATGTTTTTGTTGGCTATTGCTATAAATATACCAGTGCTACTTATGACTGGTTTTGTGGTACAGGGTCACATTTGTGTCCTAGCACAGCTGAATTATCAAATAACTGATTCCACTCCTCATTGAAATGCAAAGGTACAGTATGAGTAAAAGTGGGTGGCCAGTATCAAAAGGAATGACAGAAATGCATTTCCAGAGGAAGCCACGCAGAGGTCAGCGGGTCGAAGAGAGTGCCACCCGCTTCTCCCTTCTTTGCATGCGAGGAGCTGCGTTGTCACTGTAGATCCAGGCTTGGCGGGGTTCCTGCAGTGGATCTGCTGATAAGACCTGCTCTGACAGAGACTAGATGAACAACCACACCTACTAACACCTGTGATGGCAGATGAGAGCGAGATAAGGGGAGAGATACACCACCACCTGATCATCAGAGAGGGCCGGCTTGCAGTGCTGGTGCCAGATCTGGCCTCCAGGCCTCTGCCTGCTGAGGAATCCGAACCTGCGCTGGATTAATTTACAACCTCCGCGACTTGGAAAGCAAAAGCTCCCACTGCTGTACCAACACGCATGCATGAGCTCAGTGTGTGGCATGTGATCGTGTGACACTAGAGAACACGTGTGACTCATGCTCTCAAAGCTTTGTTCCCATCTCCAGTAACTCAAAACCTATTGTTGTAAAAAAACAAATTATATCCTCCGGTAAACATATTGACTTCATAGAAAACGTCCACTCAGGGCTTCATAATAAGTCATGTGTGACAGATGGAATATGCATTAAAATGTGTGCACCATTATGCTTTTTGTTTAGTCCGAGTATGTTATTAATATTTTAGTTGTATGCTGTTTTTATATTGTTTTCTTTAATTATTATTCATATTATATTTGAAGGTATATTTTAAGTCAAGTCTTACTTTATGCATCAATAAATGTTTCCAATTATTAAACAATTATTTATTATTTTATATGAATGAATGATAATTTATGAAGTTGTACATGTAATTTATTACTTAATATATCATATTTAATTTAAAAAAGATTAACAATTATTAAACATAAATAAGATCAATTTCCGAAAAATCAGAATAGTGCAAAAAACAGTTTACAAGTAAGGCAGTGCTTCCATCCAATGTTATTTTAGTATCATTGTTATTATAGTTTTTATTTATTATTTTATTTTATTTATTATTTTTTATTTCAATATGAAATGTTTTTATGGTTCCGTTTTAGTTTAACAATAACCTGTTCCCTCCCTTCATTCAGAAATAAATTCTTTATATAAATCTTAAAATTAAAAGAAAAATGTATTATTATTAACTAAAAAAGAAATAAATGAAATGCACATTATGTAAATAATAAACAATGTACTCAAATAGTCTTGTAGAAGCTACACATCAAGGAGAAAACGAGTTGTTTTTTTTTTTTTTTTGTTCTTTATTCATTGTACCAACAGACTTTGGCAAATTAGCAATCTTCGCATTTGGAAATGCTTTTTTTTTCTCGGCAATGTCAGGGCTGAAACAAATAAATAGCACATTTTTTGCAGATGTACATTGCTGGAATAAAGATACATTGTTTTTCCTAATTAAAAGACACAAGTGTGGTGTGAAATTAATGCATCAGCTACTAAAACATGATTTTCTCCTTTTTAAATAAAGCTTTTCAGTTTCTTAAGTACCTTCAAAAGCATGTTTTAGTTAAATAAATAGAATGATCTCCATTTTTAACATGCACAACTGATGTGGGTGGGAAAAGTATATATACACATGGTTTGAGCTTTCAATGACAGTACCTTACCATTGCACAGACACACACACACACTCGTACTCGTAAACACACACAGGCCGAGGAGACTGGAACACACACGTACACACACTCACACACACTAACATACTTACAAATGCAGATACACTATACATATCTCCCCCTCTAAGCTTTTCTACATCGTCTTTCAGAGGGCTAACCTATCAAAGTGATAAAAATGCAATGCTGAACATAATGAAAAAGAGGAAATTATGAGTCTGAACATCACATTTTTAGCATCTGAACAACACAAGATTTTTTTTTTCCATTTTAGTTTTTTTTTTAATGTAATAATCACAAAGATATGGATTCATGCATTATGAGCTTTATGTCTTAATCTTCTGCCTCTCCCGGCAGGAAATCATAAGTTGAGGCTTGATGCTTCAGTGACGTCAAACTGTACATCAATACTCTTTTTTCCACAAGTCGATGAGGATAAGATGAAATGCGACTTCTGAGTAAGTCATGTACAAACAATCTACAAGTAACTAGAAAAAAATCTCAGCCTCAGGCGCCTGGGCATCCAGAGCTGGCGCTTCACTGCAGAGAAACAAGGACGTAAGTCTTCAAGTTCACTTGTCTTTCCTGTTTGTCTATCTAAGATGTTTCATCTTTGAGCTTTGTTGACGATTCTGCTGTATTTCCTTGATAGGCGGCGTCTGACTAGTGAGCTGCAGCGAAGTGACCCACTTTTGCCTTTCCTTGTCTGTTTAGGTTTTCATGAAGCAAAGTAGGAGCTCTGCATTGAATAGAGTCGGTCGATGGGGTTCCCGACTCTCGCTTGCATTGAGCCCACCTCGGACGAGGCCATGAAACAGTCACTAAGGCTGGTCAATGAAGTGTCGCTGTCAATGTCGTGGAATATCGAGTCATTTCCTGTGATCAGAGAAAAGAGAAAAAAGGGGTCAATACAATGCTCTTTTTTGTCTGAATCTATTGATTTATTAAAAAATACATTAAAAGTAACACACCTATATACAATGACCTAAATACACTCCTTTTGTGATGACCATGTTTTACATTTCTGTTTTAAAATTAATTTTGATATTTTTTGGGGGCAAGTCAAAAGTGATACAACTGTCCTCATAATTAATAAAAAAAGTCTAATTGAAAAAAGAATAAGAAAAAAAGAAATTCTTGAAAAAACTTTGTTAGTTCAGCAATATTATTATTACAACCCCAATTCCAGAGAAGTTGGGACGTTTTGTAAAAATGCAATAAAATCAAGAATCTATGATTTGTTCATTCTCTTTAACTTTTTTTTAAATTGACAAAAGTACAAAGAAAAGATTCCCAAAGTTTTCACTGACCAACAAAATGTATTTTGTAAATATGAACAAATTTCGATTTTGATGGCTGCAACACATTCCAAAAAAGTTGGGACAGAGGAAAAATAAAAGTGAAAAGGTTATAGAATATCCACTTTAAACTGTTTTGAAACAAGGTATCATGTCTGGGTATAAAAGGAGCATCTCAGTCTTTGCAAGCAAAGCTGGATCATGGCTCATCACTTTGTGCCAAATCTCATGAGAGAAGTGTCGACCATATCAAAAATCACCATAATCATCATTTATGTCTTTCACCAACTACCACACGTACTATTGTGAAAAGATTCAGGGAATCCAGAGAAATCACAGTACACGTAGGGCAAGGCAGATGGCATTGCATAAGAAAGCATCATGCTGCGGTGTTAAATATAGCCACATGGGCTCAGGAGTACTTCAGAAAAATGCTGTCACTTAACAGTCTGCTGCTGCATCAAGAAATGCAACTTGAAACTCTGTAACTCTAGGAGAAAGCTATACATCAATTCTATGCAGTGATGCCGCCGGGTTCTCTAGGCCAGAGCTCATCTCAGATAGTCAAAAAGACAGTGGAAAGGTGTGATGTACTCAGATGAGTCCACATTTCAACTTGTTTCTGGGAAAAATGGATTTCGAGTTCTCAGTCCCAAAGACCAAAGGGACCATTCAGACTTTCATTAGTGACAAATGCAAAAGCAAACATCTGTCATGGTATATGAGTGCATCAGTGCAAACGGCATGGGTGACTTGCATATGTGTGAAGGTACCATTGACACAGAGGCATATATTGGAGTTGTACAGAGAAATATACTGCTGTCAAGATGATGTCTTTTATGGGAAGTCCATCGTTATTAGATCAAGACAATGCCATCTCTCATTTTGCATGTGCTACAACAGCGTGGTTTTGTAGACTAGTGTTAGACTGGCCTGCCTGCAGTCCAGATCTGACTCCTATTGAAAATGTATGACCAGTCATGAAAAGGAGAATCAGACAACGACAATCACAGACTGCTGAGCATCTGAAGCCTTGTTTCAAGAGAGACTGGACAAAACTTTAACAATTAGTATCCTCAATTCCCAAACAACAAAACAATGTAATTAAAAGGAAAGTTCATGTGACACAGTGTTAAACGTGCCTCTGTCCCAACTTTTTTTTGGAGTGTGTTGCAGCCATCAACATCAAAATTTGTTCATATTTACAAAATACATTTACGTTGGTCAGTAAAAACATTGGAAATGTTTTTTTTGTACTTTTGTCAACTAAATAAAAGTTAAAGAGAATGAACAAATCACAGATTCTTGATTTTATTGCATTTTTACAAAACGTCCCAACTTCTCTGAATTGGGGTTGTATTGTTTTAAACATTTAAATATGGTTCAGCCAACATGGAGAAACATATTACTGTTAATTTAATATCACAGAGATACTATTATCGCTTTTATTAATACTTTCAATCAGTTTTTATATTTAAACTTTCAGTTTTCATTTTAATGTTAATGGTTAAAGTTTTAGTAATATATAGTAATATATCTCTATCTATCTTATCGATCTATCTATCTATCTATCTATCTATCTATCTATCTATCTATATATATTAGATACGTATATTCCTCTTCTTTAGCTTTAGTATATAGATGAAATTTTGAACATAGTTATGTGAAAAAAAAAAATTTCATATTTTATTTTACTTCAAGTATAAATTTGTTAACGATTTTTCGATTTAGTTTTCATGTTAGATTTGTTTCTCTACTACCCTGAACTACAGTACGAAAAAGAATGTAAAATGGGAATGATATCTAGAGAGACCTTTCAGATTGTCAAGAGTTTGTGTAAAATAAACTATCCTCATGATTTTAAAAATGTTGTGTGTGTATATATATATATATAGATATATAGATATATGTCCTCTTTTTTCAATATAAATGTTACAATTAACAATTAGAGATATATATATATATATATATATATATTATCAATATCAATAGCAATATAATCAATCATAAGTAAGATCAATCTTCACAAAAACAACATAAAATTCATGACTGTTCAATTATGTATTTGTATGGCATCCCACATTCCAGACAATCGTATATTGTTAAACTAAATTGTTTCTCACTAACAACCGAGCTAATAGCAAATGTTTACTTCTGAGCTAATCTTCCCGCTCTATCATTTTCCTTGTGGGCACAGTTAGCTGTAATACGCTTTCCAGTACTTAATGACACCATTCTGCAAGACAGTGACAGGTTGATGGGCTATGGTTTTTTAATGAGCTGGCAATGCTGTCTGTCCCTGCTGTTCTCCCATAAAACCAAAGCTGGAGTGTGATGAGACCGGGGATTTGGGAAATGTCATTCAGGAGAATGAATGACAAGACACTTGGGACCTGTTCTTAGGCTGCCTGTGACCGATGTCTCCAGATTTATGTGGCTAATGCTTGAAGTTAATGTCAATAATAGTGAGAACAACTGGAGTTGTGCAGAAACAGCCTCACTCTGAGGAATTACAGTTCGCTTCTTACCCAAACTTTACACCAAATTTTGACGAATGTGGCTAGCTCTAAATGGTTTTGCTCAATGTGTTGTTTTGCTAGCAGACCCATGGATGCTTTCCCATAGTACTTTGTGCGTCAGTCATCATGGTTAACCATTGTTGTTTTACATGGCGCACCACAGATCATCGTTCGGCTCTTTAACAAAAATCCAATAGATAGTGTCACACAGCATAATAGACTACACCATTAATCCCTATGAGACCAGGGCGAATAAACCAAACGGGCCGCTCTGGGAACAGTGGATGGGGTGAGTATGGTTTTGAAACACACTGAATTCATTTTGGAAGGAAAACTTCAAAATAAAGTGGTGCATTTGTGTAATCTCATGAGGAAAGAAGGGTGGTATGGTTGCATTTTGTGAACCTTGTGGTCCAAACACATGCCCCAGCTTCAGGGAGCAAACATGACAGAGCTCATGGGTTGATGCTCACCATATGGGTTCATGTGGTCACCGGGCATTTGAGGAGGGGTGAGGCCCTGCTGGAAGGGGTCGGTGCTGTAACCGTTCTCCATAGCAACCATCTGTTGTTGGGCTGGAGCCAGTGGTGTGTAGGAGTTCATCATTCCCTCCATCCGATTGGACATCACCTCTGGAAGGGGAAAAAAAAAGTCAATGTTGATCAGCCTTTGAGATATTCTCACGGTAGGGATGACTGACATCATCTCTGCGAACTGGAGAGCATAGTTAGTTTAACAACTGTACATAATGCAAAACATTAATGCTTCGTTTAGTAAGAATTGTTCTTTCTAGTGGATTGGGTTTCTCCAAAAATCAAGACTGGGTCTGGTATCTGGCCTCGAAATCAAGTTGAATTTCATGAAAACCAACAAACAAGAAACACTCTTGTTCTGTAGTGGGAGAAGACGCTGTGACACCAGCCCTATAGGGCAGTACTCTATATGAGTCATACTCAATGCCGAGGGCTAGGAATGACTCTTGTGGCTTCCAGTCTGGAGCCCACCATCTCAGTCCTCTGCTTTTGAGTGGTGAGCTCTCGCAAGAAAGATGTCTGCATTTCATTTCTACAGGCTTCCACAAGTTTCCATTACATCTTCTACTCTGATGCAAAGACATCTGATGTTGAGTTTTAGCACACTGACACTTTGCTAACCCATAATCCATGATTTTTCAAGTAACTGAGTATCATAAAAACCCCTAAAACTAAAAGCTAATAACCTAAATAATAAATAAATACATAAAAAGAAAGAAAGAAAAATTATAACTAACAATAAATAAAATTAAATTTAAAAAATATCAAAATAACAGTATAAAGTATTTTGTCCACCAAATCAAAGTGGTCCGAAAAAACACCTGCAGGGAAAATACTGTATAAATTATATACATATGATCATTATATACGGAATATATACAGTATATAATAGAGAGGACCAATGCAAACACTTATGACTGTATATAATTTGACCTTTTTATGACAAGACAAAGCCAGTTCAGGCTGTAAAATGTCATGTGTGCAAAACATAATATTATGAACAAAACATAACATTTATGAATTAATATTTTATGATATTTGTAAAAAATTTTCCCTTGAAAACATTTTTTAAAATTTAAATTAGAATAAAATTAAATTGAAACTTTTCGTGATGGTGTAAAGTTGTATAAATGTGGTACAAAGGTTTTCATGATCATCCACTAAGTATGTCTTCATCTGCAAAGCTTGTTTTTTTTTTATGTAAAAGATTTTTCTTTTCTTGCTTTCACTGACCCAAATATATAAAGTTGTAAGGTAGTGGTTAAACTTTGAAATACTCTTGAACCACAACATGACGCAGCAAGTCTTTTCTAGAATGTTTTCACACCAATCACTGGCCCCATAACTGAAACTATTGGAAAGCTGACACTTATAACCATGACAGATAGGATTTACGATAACAAATATAACGATGTATTAACCGTGGGGCTCCATTGGATGACATATTCTAGCCCAATTCCATGATTCATGACATCATGGACAACTCAAGACCGCTACGGTATTTCCCAAAGGGGAGTCTGACTTCACAAGACTTCTCAATATCTCAGACCACCAGAATAGTTCATATACACCTAGCTGTCTCTCTCGAGCGTCTCCATCACCCTATCATTTTCTCTCGTTTCTCTGAGAAAACATTTCTATTGGTTCATGAGGGTAAGGTTCATGACCAAAGATGGATCACTATCTGACTTGAATTATCCCATTAAATGTGACACAGCCAAAGGCCACAAAAGTGCTGAAGCAAACAGAGAGAAACTAGTGTCAATGTGATGACTTTACACTTCTGACGTTCGACAGTGGTCTTTTTTCTCTACACAGCAGAGTCAAAGCTCCATAAATGAATGCATCGTGAGAATAGTCCAACATCGGTCTATAAAATAAAAGTATTATTGCTTGTGGTTTATCACTGAAGATGATTCAGTGATCGCCTGGATTATGGCTTTGCAGGAGAGCGGGCACAAGGGGGTCTGTTCAGCAATAAAATGTCAATATAAACCCTCAGTTTTACACAAAATAAAGACAGGAAGACTAGCTTTTATCTCAAACAACAAAAAATGCGTTTATATGTCTATTCGAAAATGTAAATAAAATGTGCTAACAGGTCTTAAATATACTAAGAAATATTATAAGCCACATATATTCAGTGGAATTAATATGTTTGATTATTAAAATTTTGCTCGGGGAAGTACAACAACAAAAATTTGCTTTAAGAATTTAAAATGTAAATAGACTATGTGTTAAAATTAATTTCAAGGTCTTGAATTTATTAAGCAATGTTATTAGCCAAATACACAGTGTATAGTAGGCATTAAATGTTTTGATTATTAAAATTTTGCCTTAAGTACAAGTATCTTTATCCAAGACAGGCATAAGAGGAAAATGTGTTCTCTGTATTCAAACTTTATCTCTCAAATAAAACTGCTTTACGGTTATTTCCACAGTATCTAAAGACAAACGCAGAGAGTGAAGAAATAAATATGACTGATGGAGGAATGGACTCCACTGCCTTACAACAAATATTTGTACAGGAATTAAGACTCTTGAGCTGTAGAGGAAACATTTGTCCTCCTCCGTAGAGCTTGGAATAATATTCTTCATGTTTCTATTTTCCAGACAGTCTCATCCAAACTCATCTGTTACAGAAGCTCAGTTGGATCGTCTCAACAACATATTAACTGTCCAAAAAAAGACGCTACTTGACGGATTAGCTCTTTAACACTCTCAAATGAAAAATTAGCCTTAAAAACGATGTTAATACATGGAATGTTGCCAAGCATGACCAGAAACAGACATAGTCTTATAAATGTGAAGGCCATGAACTCGGTGAGTTTGAAGATTACAGACACACAATGGCTCATCCTTTGAGCCCGGCTGCATGGCAACTTGAGACAGCTGCTTTACTGAAAGCGGGATTCTGGGCCACTTCCAGCAAAGGAGGGAAAGGGGTGGGTGGATCGGTTAAAGTGGAGGCAACTTCAATGCGCTTATGTTGTAAATTAATTCGTCCACCTCCACGCTTCCTCCTCACACAAGAGCTGCACTCGTTTTTCGACCTAATCTACAGCGATCAAGGGTCATCGCCTGTGTCGCTCACCCTGTTTTTGGGAGGGTGGACACGACTCATACGGCAAGGGTTGATGTGGATGGAGATCAATTGGGATACCTCACTTTCTACCATTAGATATTCTTTTAAAAATTTTACTTTTACCACAATGTCTAAGTTATGAAGCAAAATTGCCTATAAGAAGACAAAATCTTTTACGATTTATGCAAAGTAAAAGTTAAAATGAACAAAATTGGATAAAAGTTTAAGTAAATGTTAATTTAATGTTAATGCTAATTGCGACTTTTTATCTCACAAGTCTGACTTTTTTTCTAGTAATTGTGAGATATAATCTCACAACTGCAAGTTATAAGGAAAGAATTGCGAGATATAAAGTCGCAATTGCGAGCAAAAACTCAGAATTGCAAATCTCGCAATTCTGACTTTATAACACGCAATTGTGAGTTAAAGGGATAGTTCACCCAAAAATGAAAATTCTGTCATTAATTACTCACCCTCATGTCGTTTCAAACCCATAAGACCTTCGTTCATTTTCAGAACACAAATGTCAGCTGCGTCACGCCGGATCTGTTGTTGTAATTTGATCTGAATGAAAACAGCGTATCCGTGTGACGCAGCTGACACAGAACAGCATACGCTGTTTACGTCCAGCGGATATTCTCCAAAATGGAGCTACAGGGTGATGCAGAGGAGATGAATTGTTGAATAAAGTCGTTATTTTGTTTTTCTTTTGCGCACAAAAAGTATTCTCGTAGCTTTGTATAATTGCGGTTGAACCACTGATGTCACATGGATTATTTTACTGATCTCCTTGCTACGTCTCTGGACTTGGGAACATTTCAGTTGTATTCCTGTCTATGCAGAGTCAGACAGCTCTCAGATTCCATCAAAAATATCGCAATTGCGAGTCAGAATTATGAGAAAAAAAGTCAGAATTGTGAGATACAAACTCGCATTTGCGAAAAAAAAAAAGTCAGAATTGTTTTTATTTCAACTTTCTTGCAATTGCAAGTTTATATTCCGCTATTCTGACTTTATAACTTGCTATTCTAACTTAATAACTTGCAATTGCAAGTTTATATCATGCTATTTTGACTTTATAACTTGCAATTGTGAGTTTATATCCTGCTATTTCTGACTTTATAACTTGCAATTGTGAGTTTATATCTCACAATTCTGAGAAAAAAATTAAGAAATTCGAAAATGTAAATTTGCAATTGCCAGAAAAAAATGAATTGATAAAAAACTCGCAATTACCTTTTATTATTTGTATTTTTTGCAGAAACGGGCTTCCATAACATTTCAATTGTTTTAATATGTAAAATTCAATTCCACAGGATTCTTAAAATGCAAAAACAGTCTACAGATTGGCGATACTGCAAATGCTATTCATTTATGTTGTTTTCCGTCTTTCTGTGGTATTTTGGACCTATGCGGTTGCCTTTAGGTTCATGTCAGGACATTTTACCTTGGCCCAGCCTTTGGGAGTTCTGCTGCTCCTGTTGCTGCTGCTGTCTCCGCGCCAACTTCTTCATCTGAAAAAATAACGATAAAAGCACAATCAGAAAACTTCGCGACTCCCCAGACCAACTCTCGGCTATCTAAAGAGAGATGCTCCTTGTTGTTCACCTCTGCTTGAACTACGCCAAGCTTGATCTGGCTGCATTATATTATCCACAGTCTTTTGAAGATAAAATCAGGGCTCTGAGGTGGCTTTCAGACACTAACGTAAGAGCAGGATGGATGTGAATACATCTCTCTCGAACTCTTGGGGAGTTTTTTGTGGAATGCGTCGAGAGGTTAAGCTTCAGGCAGATAGCGACTGAGATTTGCTGTCTCGAGCCTCGCTTGCTTTTTCCCTTTTGGCAGCAGTTGCGAGGAGTTTAGTGCGTTGTTGGAGGATTACTTGAAAATTGTTGTGTTATCTGATCCTTGGATGTACATTATCAGGTTTGTGCGGGTAATACTGGATGATTAATAAGGTAGTGCACAGGGTCTGGACTCACCTTAGCTCTTTGGTTCTGGAACCACACTTGAACCACGCGAACGCTCAAGCCCGTCTCTGCAGCCAGCGTCTCTCTTACCTAGATTATACAACAAAAATTGAGTCTGTGTAATCCACCTTAGAGTGTTTTTTTTTCTCTTTATTGTGTCTTTATTTCAAAATATATTTCTTAGAACTAAATCTCAAAATGTTCCCGTAAGTGCAACTTGACCTCACAATTGCAACCTCATATCTCACAATTGCTACTTTTCCTAGTTAATTTGACCATTTATTGCAATGTGACTTTGCATCTCACAATTGCAACTTCATATCTCAAAACTTTAACATAATTGCGACTATTTCTCACAATTGCAATTTTATTTCTTACAGTTGAGACTACCTCACAATGTTACAGTAATTATTTATTAAAACTGCGACTTCAAATCTCAGTAGCAAATTCATATTATTTCACAATTGCGATGTTAACTGCAACTTGTCACAGTCTTTATTCCATGTAATTGTAACAATCTCTTACAATGTTACAATGTGACTATATCTCTCAATTGCAACTGCATATCTTGTAATTGTGATTTTTTTTTCTAATTTTATTTTACGTAATTGCAACTTGATATTTCATAACTGTGACTTCATAAACCATGTAATTTTATTTTTTTGTAATTTTGACTATTTCTCACAATTACAAACTTTCTCATAATTGTGACTTTATATCTCACAATGTAAATATGTTACAGTGCATATCATAACTCTTACTAAAAATTTTAATCGCAACTTCCTATATCACAATTGTGTCATTAATTGCAATTTTCAAGTAATTGTGATATCACAACTGCAAATTTATATCCAACTATTTCTTATTTTAAACTTCATCTCATAAATACCCATTTTTATTTTCTCTGAGTCGCAAATGACTTCGATAGAAATATGGTGTTCAAGAGATGGAGGAAACTGATCGCACCTTTCGGCAGGGTTTGGAAGAAACCTCAAAGGATGCCTTGAATGCACGTCTCTGCTGCGTGGTGAGGATGGTACGCGGTCTCTTGGGTCTTCTTGGGTCTTTCCCATCATCGCCCTTCCCAGTTCCTCCTGAGCCCTTCTCCGGCTTGATATTCAGCTCCTCATCTTCGCTTTTCTCTGGAAAGAAATCCATCATTCACAGGAATCAGTACTTACTTTTAAAACTCTGAAACTTTTTAGACAGCCAACTGATAAATAGATGTTTTTGTTCTTTTCAATTTTAAGAGATTCAGTCACAGTGCATCCATAATGAAAGGAGACACATGTGGTTTTAATACTTTTGTTATCAATTTATTAGTGCATGAGTGGGCCATATCCACTGCAAAACGGCAACTCTGACTGTGAAGTATGTGAATTTGTCATTGGACTGGACATTGTGTCATTTAAAATGAATAGCGCACGGCTTTGGCTCTTTTACACTATATACATCTTTGATAAGAATCCAACACACAGCAGATGCAACATTTTGGGGAAGGTATGAAAGTGGAGTACATATGGGAAATGAGGTCTAATATCCAGGGAAAGTGAAACAGACAGCAAAACCACAAATTCAAACAGTGAACATGCTCGCAAAAGAGCAGAATTTAATCCAAAAAGTTCAATATCTCGCCTCATATCACAAAATGTACGCTGCCTGTTCATATGAACTAATCAAAGTGTCTCAATTAGTCTAAGGTGATCCTCGGGCGGGTTAATCAAGCCTGCCCTGTGTCGTGATAATCTCTCTCAGTAGGTCCAGCTAATGTGCCATATTCACAAAATGGCTCCTGGCTTTCCTACTGTAATTATTATAGTCAAACGGGGGATTGGCTTTATTGTTCAGTGGGTGGAGGTTTCATCCAATAAGCCACATCAGCTTGTGTTTAATAGAATAATAATAGTAATTAAAAAAAAAGGTGCCAAACTCCATAACCTGGCCTGGTTCTAAAGTTAAAAACCCAAATGGGCACGTTCCCAGCGTAATTGTTTTTCGAGATTAAGGGCTTCTGCAATTTGGCACTAGTGGCTTTTGTGGCATCAGCAGTGAACATCTCTGGCGATTAGGCCTGCAAGTGGTTTGGCCTTTTTAAGTGATCAGCGGGAGATACAAACATGATGGGCTGATTCGGTCCTCTCTCTCATCTGTTTCTGATCTCTTTTTCTGTGGTGTACTGCAAACCAAATGAATTCTTAGAAATTACACTTCACTTCTTGCATTCAGGTCAACTTAGAGACATTAAACAAACATACCAAAAAAACGTACTAAGGAAGAATAGAAAAGAGACAAATGTCTCAGAAAGTTGAGGCAGTCTTGATGAAGCATCTGACAAATTTCTCTGTGTTTGAGAGAGTGGGCTGTGTGCGCGCGTTAAAATGAAATCCACATGGGGATGGTAAAAGTGAGGCTTGGTGAGATGCCTCATTACGTTGAAGTGAGGGAAAAGGAGTCTGAGGAGCTGATAAGAAGTGAGCAGGGCCTAAAATCCTTCTTGTCACTCACAGAGATTCAAGCTCTTCTTCTTTCCAGCAACTTAACTTGCCCACATCAGACAGCACAGTGTGGCTTCTCTCTGTCAGAACTGCTCTTCATCTGCTGGATGTTGTTTAAAGGGGCCATATTCTACACTTTTGTGTGTATTTGTTTCCCTATGTAGAACACAGAAGAATATATTTCTAAAAATGGGTCTAGTGTTTTCTGTCCATACAATAAAAGTCAATGTTTTGGCATTCATTGTATGAACAAAAAACAGTTGAAGCATTCTTCAAAACACCTTCTTCTGTGTTGTACAGAACAAAGAAAGTCTTCTGAAACTCCCCTAAAAATATATTCATGAATACGCTGCTGGCATCATGGTCTGTGGTGTATAGATTAGTATTCATACCTGAATCTGAGTCATCAGGGCTGACAGAGCCGAGGAGGTCTTTCTCCCTCTCATAATCGTTCTTGCAAAGCAGCTGTCCGTCCTTCAGTACAAACTCGTCCCCTTTCCTCAGCTGTCGGTCACATACACAGCAACAGAAGCAGTTGAGGTGGTACACACACTCGAGTGCCCGCATCACAAACTCTGTGGGGGCGATTTTCTCCAGGCACCCGCTGCATTTGGTTGCAAATAACCTGAGAAAGTGACAAAGAGAAAGAGAGAAATGTGAAAATGATCAAAAAATCTGTCTGAAAAGACATATGGTCAAAATTTAGGTCTAAACCTACACTACTGTTCCAAAGGTTTGGGCTTGGTAAGATGTTTTCGAAGCTTCTTAAGAACTTTGCACACTGAGTTTGAAATTCTCGTCTGAAATTTTCGCACGCACGACCTCACGTTGTGTCAATGACGTTCACACACTTGCTTCCAAAACTTTCGTCTGTCATAAAAAAAATTGGATCAGGTTCGATGTTCTGCATTTTCGCATCTGTAGCAAGCATTTTGATAGGAAAGGATGATGAATACGAAAAGAACACACAAAAAAAAATGCATACAAAAATTACGTACTCAGTGTGCAAGGACCTTTAGAGTAATTTAAGCTGGATTTATGTGATCAAAAATATAGTAAAAATACAGTAAAATTCTGAATATTGTTATAAATTAAAATAACTGTTTTCTATTTGAATATATTTTAAAATGTAATTTATTCCTGTGATGCCAAAGCTGAATTTTCAGCATCTTTACTCCAGTCATCAGTCACATGACCCTTCAGAAATCACTCTAATAAGCTGATTTGCTGTTTAAGAAACAATTCTTATTATCAATGTTAAAAAGAGTTGTGCTGCTGAATATTTTTGTGGAAACCATTACAACATGTGTTCTTTTTCAGGGATTCTTTGATGAAGAGAAAGCTCAAAGAGTTATTAATTTGAAAGCTTTGAAATCATTATAACATCTTTCGTCATTTTTGATTCTATTTAATGTGTTTTTGCCGATTAAATTGTCATAATTAAAAAAATAAAAAATAAATACAAATCTTACTGGCCCCAAATGTTTCATGGCAATGTACATGTCTCACAAACAATTGAATTCTGTCATATTTACTTTTCAAATAGTTGCACTACTTTCATGGTGGAAAAACAAGCAGCATACAGGTTTGAAATGACATGACAGTGTGTAAATAATGATAGAATGGACATTTTTTGAGTGAACTTCCCCTTTAAGAGATTTAAAAATACAGTAAGAGTAAAGCATCAGAAGGCATCACAGCACAGTGAATGTGCTTACATGTGCTGGTCCATCATAGTGTGGTGATTAAGGGGGCAGGGGGCATGAGGTTGAGCCCCAGAGCGATCTGCTTTGACACTGGCTCATCTGTTAATGCACCCTGGATAACTCCTCAACGCTTCAGCAGAACCCAATGGAAGGAAATACGGGATCACCTCTCGACCCAACGCACCAGCAAACCTCAATCAGCGGCGTGGGCCCTCAGCTCCACTGGCTTTACCCAGCTCACTGCAGTGATTAGACAGGCTCCAGCGCCACTCAGACAATGCTACTGAAACGGGAAGTTATTTCTTAGGGAAGAGATGGCTTAAAAGTATGTTTCGTGAGAGATTTCTACATTTTTTGTGATTAGACAACAACCTGTTGATCGGAGAAAATAAAAAAAATAGCATAAATAATATATTAAAATAGAAACAAAAATATGTTTTCACTCATATTTAATGCAAATTTACTCTATGTTGCTATGAACTCCTGTCAGATAAACTCTAAAATCATACGCTATGCCACAATACATGTCTGATTACATAACAGACCGCAGACACCCCCGCAGCCTTCATTTCCTCTTAACGTTGTCGATAAAATCCTTTTTGGTTTCATTACAGGCAGAGATATTACCATCTCGCTCTCATCTTGTGAGGTTCAGCGGGAGCCCACCTCTACAGGAAGCGGGTGTGTGACAGTGTCCAGCCCATACAAGCTGATTTATTAGCCTTGGTTCTTTTGTTTGCTCTGGCTGGTAGGACAGCTGCCCCGGTGCTTGTGTGTATCCCTGCATTTCATCTGTGGCATTGTTCATCAGGAGGGAGAGACAGAGAGAATGCCCATCATCATCATATTCTGTTGATGGTGGACAGGGTTGGTTGACAGTGATGAATATGTGTTAATATGAGTTCAGATGAATATGTGTAAATATGGTGGGTTTTGTGATGGTAATTTCATTGTGAGATGGTGATGGGGACTGATAATGACAGCCCGCTGGACACACGACCAGCTGCATCGCTGTTTGTTGGAGTTTTGTATAGCTGGGTATTTTTTTGTCGCGACTGTTGTTTTGCATGTCAGATTTTCTATGGGCGTCCTTTGAGATGTCACGAGAATAAAACGATGTGGCATACAGTGGAATCATCTTGTCATTTATGGAGCAGCATCATTATTAATGCTGGAAAATAACTGGCAAATACTCATTGGCAGATACTGTAGGTTTTATGTACTGTATTATGTACTATTTTAATCATTGCCGTTTCTGTTAAACTGTATTTTACTTCATTTAAATGAGTTTATATTTAGTTCATATTTACATTTTCAAACTGGTGTTCCAAAACTTGAAATAAATGTAAAAAGATTAAATAAAAATAAAGGAATTAATAGGCATATAAAATAAGGATTTGTGCTATAATAGATATATATATATATATATATACACACAGTATATATCATATAATTAATAACTTGAGTTGGTTAATATTTTCTAATCACATGACAATATATAGTTTAATTTGGCTTATTATTAATTATTTAAAATGTAACATCATGTTCTCTTAATAATGTTATGCTTACTATTAATGGGATTAATAAGTGGGTTATCATATTTTGGGATCTTTGGGATCAAAAACTTTGAGAACTCAGTTTTTTGGGAGACTAACAATATGGTTACTGGCATTAGCACGCTAAACATACTGTAAGCTTATAATCTTTTATTTATTGTGGGACAACAAGAAGATTAGAAGATTTTTATTTGCCATTGGAAAACTATTAATTCCAACTAAACTGTTGGCATGCCAACAACTATTTTGTGTTTGTGGGATATCCGTCTACCTGACTCCTTTCTCCAATCTGAGCGAAGGAATAAGAAGGAAGTAACAAACCTTCATCATTTTATGTTTAGACACGGCCTGATCTGTTGTGGTCACTCCCAATTGTTCAAGCAATTACGTCCATACAGATTTCATTAATCACATGAACATAGAATTATTTCCCCCCCACAAATCAAGTATTGAGCAAGTATTGAAGATTAGCATGGTTGTAATTTTTGGCACGAAGACCACAGCGCTGTGATTTGATCTTGTGAAACATCTGTAAAGAAGATGAGTTGGTAACAATAACAAGATGATTTTGCACATTCCATCATATTTATGGAGTTTTTGCTGTCTAAACACATCCAAACACTCACAACGTTCGCATTAAACGATGGCTGACGTAATATTTTGGCTAGATTAACCAGTTACACGCCGGATCTGTCAAACAAGTCAGACAGAATAATGAATCTGTCATCATGACTCCGTTTGAATCCAACGTTCATTCAACAATGTGAATCCTCGTCAAAGACTCCAGGGTGAAAAAGGCAGGAAAGCACATGAAATGAACCCTATTGAGAAGTGGTCACACTTTCCAGTTTCGCCCGCTCACCTCGAGGCCGCTCCGCTCTCAGGATCCTTCTCATCCAAATGAAAACATTCCCTTTCATCCGCCTCTTTTCTTCTCACCTCCTTTTTCCCCACCCGTTCTAATCTTGTAAGCCATTATTTTTCTATTTCCCCTCTCTGTCACTTTGCATTATTTTTGCTGCTGTAATTCCCATTTGTTCCTTCTGGAATCTTCCTGTCCTGGCTTTGTCCCGGCATCTAATCCGGACTTTTTGGCTGTCGTCAGCCCCCCTGACCCGGTCCCCATTCTCAGCGGGACCTCTGATGGAATAGCCACGCATGACGCCCCTGCTATAGCAACCACACCTCTGCAGGAAGGCGACGACTAACTTTTCGGATGGGCAGAGAAAGCCTTTCACAAGCTGGCAGCAGAAGTAAATCCTTCTTGGAGGAACAAGGGGAATTAGCAGGGAGCAGTGGAGTAGGGATTTAACCCTACCCCTTTTTTTCCTTTTGAAAGGCACAGTCACTTCAACTCCCACTGATCGCCACAATCAAACAGGGCAGAGGTGGGGGGTAACAGAAAGAGAGAGAGGGAGGTGGCCGGGATGAGGGGGGTGAAAGAGAGCAGCCCAGTGAATGACACAAGCGCTGGATTGTGGAGGAGCCCCTAATCCCACTTTAATACCTTTCCAAGTTCAGCGCCGAAAGAATGCGCTTTAAAACAACACCGCAGTGTGAGCAGGCGAAGGCCGACCGGGGTGGGGTCCTTGGTTGATCTCAATCCCCCGTAACATTACCTGATTAGCCTGGGTGAGCAACGGAGTATGGGTACATAGTGGAAGAACGGACCGAACGTTAGGACAGACATAAACAACGACTGGGATAAACAAAGACAGCGCTTACTGGGATGCCGCACGTCTTCTGGAGGGGATTTCTGTCCTGTGGTTTGAGATGAAAGCTGAAGAGAGACTAGAGAGTAGAATCCTTCAGCTGCATCTCCACATCTGGGCCTTTTTAAACCTCTACAGTGAAGGAAAGTACTACCACCGCACACAAAACACAAGATCTACAGATCCCAATTTTTCGCAAGGAGCAAAAAGAGTCTGAAGAAGCATGTACATTATTGAGCTGCCTTATAAAACACCTAAAATAAATAAAATAAAATAAAATACATTAAATAAGTAATAATAATAGGGTTTATAAACAAATAGACAAATAACGAATAAGCAACAAAACAAAACAAACAAAAAGAACTTTTAATCTACTCTATCATTGCCTATGCGGAAACAATACCAATAAAAATGACATTTTATATGCTTATGCTTTTAAATAAATATCCATTTGAATAATTTGCGAAGTTAAAAACAAAATTAAATTAAAAATTAAAAATTCAGGAATTAGGATAGTGAACAAAGCAGCATATATACAGTACCTATATATGTATCGTTCACTGCTAAAAATTCATTGCGACAAGCTCAGTAAAAAAAAAATATCCAAGATGGCGTACAAAGTGAAATTATTATAAATAAACATACATTTCATTCAAAACTGAACATGTGTCAATAAAACAATTTCTGTGTACTTTGAAATGACTTATTTTACATAGTTTTGTATGTGCTATGCATTTTAATGCTCATTAAGATATTGTGGTGTTAGCTTGGCAACATGCTAACACTAAACTACTGAAAACAGGAGTCAAGTTATCAGTGCAGAGTTGCTATGTAGTTGCCTACAGTGGTGGACAGTAACGGAGTAGCTTTACTTCGTTACTGTACTTAAGTACATTTTTCAAGTATCTGTACTTTACTGGAGTCGTTTTATTTTGAGTAACTTTTACTTTTACTTCACTACATTCCAAAGCATAAGATTGTACTTACTTCACTACATTTCATAAAACATATAGTTACTCCTTATAATATATCACGTGCTCCGAGACGCATAAGCGGTGTCTGATTCAAGAACCAACTGATTATTTTCAATTAACCTTTAAATCGGTTCACAAATCGCACCAAACAATTAATTCACGGATTAGAATGAACCGATTGCAGCTGTTCTCGAGTCGACAACTCACTGATTCAAATGAACCGTTTAGTGCGAGTCTCCAGAGAACTGAATTCACAAGTAAGAACCGCGCGCGCGACTGATGCTGCTAAAAGTAAGTTACTAATGTCGAATTTTAGGATTAATTATTGTAACTGAAAATCATATTTAGGTCAAAACTGTCAGTTGTTTGTGAACTAAATCTG